>CM044016.1:528525-903525 GCA_024085815.1 Flaveria linearis | reverse complement strand
GTGTGATGAAAGCACACAGCAAGCCAAGGGTAATCATATTAATATTCTTTTAAGACTTGTCTGGTTTTATTAAGATAGGTGTAACTGGGTAAGAATCCATAAGGGTGAGCATTGGGGAAGAATATTACAAGTGTGATGAATACGGTTAATAGTGAATTAACGCGGGTGATTACGGTTAGTACGGGTATAGTGATCTTTGTTGGCTAAGTGTGGGGATTAATGCGGGTTAAGATGACAAATCAGGGTATTGGTGTTAATGCGGGTGAAGCTTTAAATTTGGCCAACTGTGATACCAATGTGGGTAATAGTATGTGCGGATGAGTAGGGAAATGTAGGCAACAGTTTATGGGGTCGAGTGAACAAACGTGGGTAACAAATACCCTATCCGCACTGGTTAATGTTAGACTCACTATGGCACCAATACGGCTGAGTAGAAAAATATGCGGGCGACAATTGCTCGAGTGAACAAATGCGGGTAATAATACCCTATCCGTACTGGTTAATGTTAGACTCACTATGGCACCAATACGACTGAGTAGAAAAATATGCGGGCGACAGTTGTTCTATCCATATTAGTTGCCCTAGGCAAACTAAGGAACTAATGAGGCTGAGAACAACAAGTGCGGGTAACAGTGTCCCACCCGCATTAGTTACCCTTAGGCAAACTAAGGAACTAATGTGATTGAGGACATCAAATACAGGTAATAATGGTTCACTCGTCTGTATAAACAAATGCGGTTAGTACTTGTACTAATCCGTATTGATTTATACTTGGACTGTAACCATCAATGCGAGAGAGCAGGTTGTCAAAGGTACTGTGGGCTTCATATTTTGAGGGGATTCAGATTCAAACCATATTTACCTTTCTTTATTTAAAAACTAGTTATATTTTTAACATGTAACCTAGGGTTCTAGTAATGGTTTAAATATAGTCATGAAGTTGGTAAAAACATGAATCCTAGACATAAAGGTGATAATTTTACATTCAAAATCATTAGATCTGTATATAAAACATGTTTAATCATTCATATCAACCTTAAAAGTAGTAGAAAACATTAAAAAGTGGGGATCTAGAACTCACCTTTCAAGCTAAGATACGAACCCTAGAATCGAGAAGCTAAAACCCAAGATCTAAATGGTGTTAACTTTAACCATCCAAATGGTGCTAAAACTATAGAATAACATAGATCTATCCTAGATATATCATACTTTACGAGAAAGTTGATACCTTGACGAGTTTCTTGGACTTTCTCTCTCTAGAACGTAGCTTTCTCTCTCTAACAGTCTCCTTCTTAACAAGAATGCCCTTGCATGGGGTTGTTAAGGTTTTTATATAGTCACATATTAGGCATTTATTTACATAAATATCTCTTGCACTTCATGTAGTGGTCAAATACTAATTTAAGTAGTGTTCGACCTCTTTTCTTTCTTTAAGATTTTCAGCGTGTTACAAGTTTATCCCTTTTATTCAGGCTTCGTCCTAACAACATGTCACTCATTGAAAATTTGAGGGTAAAATGTCTCATTTCCTCTTCGTGTTCCTATGTTGCTTCGGATCCCTTACGATGTTTCCATTGGACTTTAACTAGCTTGATTATACTGTTCCTCAATCTCTTTTCCTTGACGTCTAGTATAGCTACCAGGTTCTTAACATAGTTTAGTTTCTCATCTACTTCGATATTACCAAGCGGTACATGAGCGTCTTCTTAGGCTAGGCTTTTTTATAGGTGAGACACATGAAAAGTGGGGTGAATCCCATCGAGCTAGGCTGATAGTCCCAGCCTGTAAGCGACTAACCCAACTCTTGCATCAATTTTGAAAGGTCCTATGTGCCGATGACTTAGTTTTCCCCGCTTTTAGAAACGTATGATTACTTTCCACGGTGACACCTTCAATAAACCCTCTCACCAACACTGAACTTAATCAGTATACGCTGTTTGTCTACATAAGACTTTTTTATATCCTTGGAGGCTTTAAGGAAAGCTTTGATCTTCACGAGCTTTTTTGTCGTGGCTCGCACCACTTCCGAACCTTCTAATTTTCTTTCACCGACATCCTCCTAACATTTGGGTGTTCTACATCTTCTTCCATACAACATCTCATAAGGAGGCATTCCATTGCTTTCATTGTAACTATTCTAATAAGAGAATTCTACAAGCATAAAGTGGTCGTCCCAATTAACTCTAAAATCAATAATACATGCACACAATAGGCTTCCGAGGTCTGAATTGTCCTCTTTGACTTCCTGTTAGTCTGCGGGTAATAATCAGTACTGATGTGTAATCTAGTTCCCGTTGCATCATTAAATCTCCTCTAAATTTTTAATGTAAATCTCGAATCTCTATTCGAGACTATAGAGACAAGTACCTCATGTCAGGCTATGATTTTCTTGATGAACAACTCAGCTATGATTTTCTTGATGAACAACTCAGCTAATCTTTCAGACGTAATGGTTTCTCATATAGGTAAGAAATATGCACTCTTGGTTAGCCGGTCTATAACAACCCATATAGCATCGTAACCCTAGTTGTGCGTGGCAACTTGATTATGAAATCCATCGTGATGTGTTTCCATTTCCACTAGGGTATATCCAAGGGTTGGATTGCCCCATATGGCTATTGATGTTCAGCTTTGACTGTAAGCAGGTTAGACACTTGCTTACTTATTGGCCTACATCATTCTTCATCTCCGCCCACTAATAATTTATTGACGGTCTTGGTACCTCTTGGTAGTGTCCATGTGATTCGAGTATTTGGATTTATAGGCTTCGTCCAATATCTTTGTCCTAAGATTCCCATAGCAAGGAATCCTCAATCACCCGGTTTTGGTTTTGACACCATGTGTTTTCTACCAGACGTTACTTGTCCATTAATGCCTTCCCCGACTATATGCTCATCCTTCAAGGCCTCTTTTTGAGTATCACGTACATGGTCCATGATAATTTTTGTTACAATTATCTGACTAGATCTCTACTAAATTCATTTCATGTCATTCCTGGCGACTCAAGGCATCAGCAACCACGTTAGCCTGCCCGAGTGGTAGTTGATCTCACAATTATAATCTTTAAGTAACTCTAACCATCACCATTGCCTTATGTTTAAGTCCTTTTGCTTCAAGAAGTAAAACAAACAAACAAACATACCCAATATGTTCCACTGAGAGTAGGGTCTGGGAGGGGTAGGTAGTGGCCAGTCTTTCCTTTATATTGGGAAACAGAGAGACCGCTCCCAAAGGGACCCCCGGCTCGGCAACGATAATAGCCGTATTATATTACATATATCGCATAAGCATATATCACAATAGAGTCTTGTATATGCATATGCATGTCCATTATCCAATTAACCAGATTCTATTGCATACTTCACATACATCACATAAGCAGTAGCATACTCATAACAATCAGAATAATAATGCATACCTCACATAAGCAATTAAGCATACGTCACAAAAGCAAACACAACGTCATTGAAACAAGTTTGAGGCAGATAAATTTTACTACGATATTAGGTAAGGAATAAGGTAGATAAATTTTACTATGATATTAACACTACTAATAGGGCAGTTATTATTGGGTTTGTTAGAACATAAAATCATAGTTTAACCTCTTAAACTTTCTGAAAATATAGCGGAAGTAAAGCATTATAACCATGTTTATAAGCTGAAAAATATGTTCATTAGATGACCATATTGATGTATAAAACAAACCCAAAGAACAAAGGATCATTTATGTGAATTAGCAAGCAATGAACATATGTAAAACTACATAAAATCACAGCTACATAGAGCTGTGAAACTACCTTATTGTAGAAGCAAAAAGTCAACCAAAAGAGATGTTTGATGAAGATAGAGATGCCCAAAATGCAGCCAAGACTTCAAGGATAGAAGTCCTCAAGCTACTATACCCCAAGCCCCTTGCAAACACACCTTCTTATTAGGTAGAATACACCAAGAACAACATGAAAACCCTCTATTTTCTGCAGAAAACCCTCTTTTCTGCTGAAAGAAAACCGTAGCCCCTTTGGAGAGAATTAGAGAGTTCTTTGTGTTGTTTGCATGCAAATGAGAATCATCATCATGGAGTGCAAGAACCTCTCTTGTTTCTTGCTGAAAAACCCTCCTTTTCAGCTTTAAAAACCGTAGGGAGAATGAGAGAGAGAGCTGCTGTTGGATCATGATAAGGCTGGTGCAACCAAATTCACTTCATAGTCACTTTTGGTACTACATTAAAGGGCTTCCGAAGCCAAGCCAGAGATCTTCCGAGAGTCTAAGGAACAACAGCTGAAGACATCTTCCGAAGGCAAAAGCTGAAGTCAACTACTGAAGACAACAACTGAAGCCAACAGCTGAAGATATCTTCCGAAGACAAAGTCTGATGAAAGAGCTGAAGACAAAGTCTGAAAGCTTCCGAAGACAAAGTCTGATGAAAGAGCTGAAGACAAAGTCTGAAAGCTTCCGAAGACAAAGTCTGATGAAAGAGCTGAAGACAAAGTCTGAAAGCTTCCGAAGACAAAGTCTGATGAAAGAGCTGAAGACAAAGTCTGCTTCCAAAGACAAAGAAGACTCCAAGCCTCGGAAGAAGCAGTCTTCCGAAGTATAAGTGCCTTCGGAAGAAGTTATTCTTCCGAAGCACTTTATCCTTCGGAAGACATTGCTATGTCCAGCAGATAAAAGTATGGTCCCTGACAGTCCGCTGCAGACCTCTGATACAGCATGGCATCTTCCTAAAGAGCCATGTTGTTGACCATACTTTATTCTACTGTTCACCTTTTTATGATAGTACATGTTACCAACTTTAGTTGGTGACAAAAGGTAAGTCAGGGACATGTCCTGACTACCAACTCTCAGGCACAATGTCTGAAAGACCTCACCTAGAGTCTTGTAGTATAGATGTAAGGTTAGAGGTGTCCAGCTGGCATCAAAGTATATCCGGCTATAGGTAGTATTATATATATCTTCTCCCTATAACTCTTTATGTAAGCGATTTGAGTCCAAGTGTCTTGTAATCCTTTGAGTTGAGAAGCAATATATAAAAGTACCTTGAAAATTAATTGTTGTGTTAATTTTCTTACTGCTTGTTACTTGTTATATTGTGATCAACTCTTTAAAGACTGCTTGCCGAGTGTTGATTCACGAGTGAGTTGAGAGAAGAACCACCCGAAATCCGATCCTGCAATTGGTATCAGAGCTCCAGGCTCTTGATTGTGAGATCTTACCATCCTAATCAACCTGTTTTTCACTCCTCACCACAATCCACTCACTCAAATGGCTGCTCTCTCCAAGGCTGATATGGAAACTGGTACCTTGACCAAGTCCCCTATGATCACCCCTGAAGACTTTGACACATGGTGTATCAGGATGGAAGGCTTCATCAAGTGTCAAGACTCAAGGATGTGGGACTCCATTGTCAATGGTCCTTTCATACCAAGCACTACATCTGCCACTGGTAATCGCATCATTCCAAAAGATGTTGATGATTACTCAGAGGAAGATAGGAAGAGAATAGAGCTAGATCAAAGGGCTATGACTTGTCTCCAAACTGCTCTCCCCAACTCCGTCTACAGACGCTTCAAGAAGTGCAAAACTGCTAAAGATTTATGGGAAGCTTTGAAGCTGATGTATGAGGGATCCAAGGAAACTCAAGAGAACAAGAAAGATCTCTTGAAGCAGCAGTTTGAGAACTTTACTTTCAAGGCGGGTGAGACCTTGACTCAACAATACTTAAGGTATGTTGAGCTAGTAGATACTCTGGCGGATATTGGAGTAGCTCTTGAGAACAGAGACATAGTTAGGAAGTTCATGTCCTCTCTTCCTAAACTATGGACTCGCTACTGTGTTGTCATCAAGAGAACTTCGGACCTTAAGACTCTTTCTCTCACAGAGTTTTATGGTATCCTAAGTGCATTTCAGATGGAGATGAACATGCAAAACTCCTCTGACCACTCCAATAACTAACAGAGTTCAGCCCTTCATGTGGTTGAAAGGGAAAGCATGGAACCACAGCATCAGTTGCTATGCTACCCTGACAACTCACATACTGGACCCTTCATCACTCTACCTGAGACTCCAAAGTCTCAAAAGGTTCAACACAACTCCTTTCAGGATAGTTGTGCCTTTGTCTCTGGAAGTGGACACTCTGGTGATTTTCAGTACTGCTTTGATGACCTTGAGTGCTTCAATCCAGATGATGTGGAGTACATGGACATTGTCCAGCTGATGGCTCTTTTAACTTATAGAGCGAAGAAGTTCTTCAAGAGAACTGGAAGGCAATTCCCTCAAAACCCAGTCAACAGCAAGTTTGGGTTTGATAAGAGCAAAGCAAGGTGCTACAACTGCAACCAACTTGGTCACTTTGCTAGGGAATGCAAGGCTCCCAAGAACAACCCGGGAACCCCACAGGCCTCCACACATCCCACTGCTCCCAAGCATGAAGAAAAGTCAACTGAAACAGCTGCTGTTGCTCAGGAAGTTGACTGGAGCTTCATGGTACAGGATGTGACTCCCGCTCAAGCACTCATGGCCGGAACAGATGATGATCAGGTATATGAAGATCTTTGTACTGCTGCCTGTATTGCTAAAGTTAAATTGTATAAGGATTACATTTCGGAAATCAGATCTGAGGTTGAGTCTTTAAATGTGCTAAAATCTGACTTTAAAAGAGCTGAATCTGACTATCAAAGGAAAATTGATGAGTTAGAGAAAATTGTGTCTCTTTTGAAACATGAAAAGACTAACTACAAGACTCAAATCAAAGATCTGATCTCCAAACTTTCTGAAGTTCAAGCCCAGTTAGTCACAGCTGAGGCTCAGGCCAGGAAGCAAGCTATTGCTGAGCAAAGCTTCCAAACTATTCTTGCATCAACCTCTCATTCCAAAATGTTTTATCAAAACAAAGAAGGGTTGGGAACCAGTGAAATAGCTCCATCACACTCTTATGAGTCGATTAGACTACCTAGATGTGGTACTAAAGAGCAAGAGGTTCCAACTGCTGACCCTTCTCCATTGGAACTAGAGGATGAAGTAAAAATAGTGGCCTCCACAGGGGAGAAACAGGAGGATACACCCATCTCCACCTGTGATGACCAAATCCTGACCACCAAGGCAAGAAGAAGCAGAGCTAAAGCTGCTAGAAGGACTGCTAAGAAGGTTGCAGAGTCCAAGCTTAAGTTTGACCCTAAGCAAAAGGGTGTCTTCATTTCTGCCGGGTTTCAAGTGGTAGGTACTCCTGATTCAGGAAAGGAGTGTAGTACCAGCACTCCTGTCCTACTGAAGGATCAGAAGTCGAAAGGGAAAGTTGCTCATGAAGAGAAGAAACCCAAGAAACAGCAACCTGCAAGTTCCCAGAAGACTAACATGGCATGCATAATGTGTGGTTTGCACAACCACATGGCTAAAGATTATTACTACAATCCAGCAAGCACACATTATGCAAATAATGTTAGAAAAGAAGTAGTCAGAGAAGGTTTCTCAGTTGGACCACTTCAAAAGGTCCAAATGATGAAAAAGGGAAAGTTGGTCTCGGAAGCCAAGTTGCTTTCGGAAGAAACTGCTTCTTCCGAAGGGAAAATGGCTTCGGAAGCCAAACCTTCTAAGGTTCGGAAGAACAAGAAGGCTCCCTTGAAACCATCTCAGAAGAAGACTACTTCGGAAGAAAAGGTGGTGAAGGCTTCTTCCGAAAAGAGAGAAGCTTCGGAAGAAGATCATGCTGCAAAAGCTTCAACAAGCTCATCCTCAAAGATCAACCAAAGGATGGATTGGAAGATCAAGGAAGATGTTGCAGCCCAAACCTCTTCTTCAACAATGACCTCTATTGAACCCCACTGCATATCTTTTGGTTCAATTATGTCACTATCTTTGGAAGAGCCCGAGACCTGCAAGGCTTGGGCTTCCAAACAAAACTAACCATCTCATCTTATGTGCAGAGACATCCATTTGACAAGAACAACAATATCTGGATTGTAGATAGTGGATGCTCCAGGCACATGACAGGGAACAGATCTCTCCTTCAACAATTCCAGAACTTTGATGGAGGGCCTGTCCAATTTGGAGGTGAGGTCGGAGGATATATTTCTGGCAGAGGAAGTATATCCAATGGCAGAATAAACATTGACAAAGTTCACTTTGTCAAACAGCTTGAACACAATCTGTTAAGTGTTTCTCAATTCTGTGATCAGAAGCATCAGATGCTTTTCACAGAACATGAGTGCATTATCCTCAAACCAGGGATGACAATTCCTCCGGAATTGGTGCTTCTCAGATCTCCCAGGAAAGGGATATGTACAAGCTGGATATGAACAATGCTTCTCCTATGGGTGAAGTATCATGCTTTCTTTCCAAAGCTGATAGTGATGAGTCAACACTATGGCATAAACGCATGTGTCATGTGAATTTTAAAACAATGAATAAATTGGCTAAAAATAACTTGGTACATGGTTTGCCTAAAAAGGAATTTTTCTGCAAAGATAACTGTGTTGCATGCCTGAAAGGGAAACAACACAGATCATCTCATAAATCCAAATGTGTTAACTCTATCACTACTCCATTACACTTATTGCACATGGATCTTTTTGGTCCCACAAGTATAATGAGCATTGGAAGGAAATCATACTGCCTTGTGATCATTGATGATTTTACAAGATTTACATGGGTATTCTTTTTAAGAAGTAAAGATGAAACTGCTGAAACTTTAATATCTTTTATTCTTAAAATAGAAAATCAAATTGATCACAAGGTTAAGATATTAGAAGTGATCAAGGGACTGAGTTTAAGAACTTCGTTCTTGACTCATTCTGTGACTCAAAAGGGATTGCCAGACAATATAGTGCTCCCAGAACTCCTCAACAAAACGGTGTTGCTGAGAGGAGGAACAGGACACTTATTGAGGCTGCTCGGACCATGTTAGCTGATTCAAAGCTGCCTCTAACATTCTGGGCAGAGGCAGTCAGCACTGCATGCTATGTGCAGAACAGGGTTCTTATAGTTAAGCCCCATGGAAAAACCCCTTATGAGTTATGGAACAAGAGGCCACCGTTCATTGGCTTTCTAAGGTCCTTTGGCTGCAGGTGTACCATACTTAACACAAAGGACAACTTGGCAAAGTTTGCTGAGAAGTCGGATGATGCTATCTTTATTGGATACTCTTCTAGCTCCAAAGCTTATAGAGTATACAATATTAAGAATCAACAATTTGAGGAGTCATCCAACATAGTTGTTAATGAGCACACTCCTTGTGTTAGGGGGAATGGACCTGAGTATATCTTTGATTTAGAATTGTTTCCAAACTATTCTAAACCATCTTGTGAGAATGTTTCAGCTGGAACAGGTGCTCAAAGTGATGCTGATGCTGATGCAGGTCAACTATATGAGCTTCCCAGACCTATTCCAAATTCTCCAAGAGCTGAAGGGCAACAAGCTTCAACTATTCACAGATCTGACAGTGTAACTATCTCCAGAAATAGTGAAGCTTCAACAAGTGAATCACTTGATCAACCTCAAAGTTCCTCAGGTGATCCACTACAACACCAGGTTGAGGGAAGTGGTATTCTGAAGGAACAGGCAACTGTTAATACTACTTCACAACCAACCGTTGATGATGTTTCTCAATCATTCAATCAGTCCTCATTGAATGACTCTGAAACAGCAGTTGGACAGAGTGATCCAGTTCCTGATCAGAATATGTCTAACCTAGACTTATCTCTGCAATTGGAAGTGATTCCTCGTCTTAGGATTCACAACACTCATCCAACTGAGAACATCATAGGAAATGTCTCTGAGGGCGTGAGAACAAGAGGACAAACTCATCATGGGAATGTCTGCTTGTACTCATGCTTCCTGTCTCAGATGGAACCAAAGAAGGTAGAAGATGCCTTAAAGGATAGTAGTTGGGTTGAATCGATGCAGGAGGAGCTGCTTCAATTCAAAAGACAAAAGGTCTGGAATCTATGCCCACTACCATCTGGTCAAGTACCCATAGGCACTAAATGGGTATTCAGGAACAAGAAAGATGATAGAGGCTTGATTATCAAGAACAAGGCAAGACTAGTAGTTCAAGGGTACACCCAGGAGGAAGGAATTGATTATACTGATGTCTTTGCACCTGTTGCAAGACTTGAGGCAGTTAGGATCTTCCTTGCTTATGCTGCATCCAAGAACTTCACAGTCTACCAACTTGATGTCAAGTGTGCTTTTCTATATGGGGATATAGATAGGGAAATCTATGTGTGTCAACCTCCAGGATTTGAAGACCCATAGCACCCAACTATGTGTGCAAGCTGGACAAAGCTCTATATGGGCTGCACCAAGCACCTAGGCTGTGGTATGAGACCTTGTCTTAGTTTCTCCTGAAGAATGGATACACTAGAGGTACCATTGACAAGACTCTTTTTATCAGAAAGAGTGGAGAAGACATTTTGCTTGTACAAGTCTATGTTGATGACATCATATTTGGTTCTTCAAACGACCAAATGTGCAAAGACTTTGAAAGCATTATGAAGCAGAAGTTTGAGATGAGTTCCATGGAAAAATGGACTTTTTCCTAGGAATCCAGGTGAAACAAATGAAGGAAGGGTTCTTCATAAGTCAATCTAAGTATGTCTCAGACATCTTAGAAAGATTTGAAATGAAGGACTGTAAACCAGCCAAGACACCCATACCCAGAAACATAATCTTTGCCCTGACCTTGAGGGGGAGGATACTGATCAACATCAGTATAGAGCAATTATTGGTTCTCTGATGTATCTCACTGCAAGTAGACCTGATATCATGTTTGCCACATGCATTTGTGCAAGATATCAGGCTGCTCCGAAGGTGTCTCACCTAGCTGCTGCAAAGAGAATCCTCAGATACCTCAAAGGAGCACCTAAACTAGGTCTCTGGTATCCAAGAAATAGTGACTTCAATCTCTATGGATACTCTGACAGTGACTATGGTGGCTGCAACATTGACAAGAAATCAACATCAGGAGGATGTCAATTTCTTGGTGGAAGGATTATCTCATGGCAATGCAAGAAACAATCCGTGTCTCTACATCAACTGCTGAAGCTGAATACATTGCTGCTGCTAGCTGCTGTGCTCAACTGCTATGGATTCAAAATCAGATGTTAGACTATGGGTTCAACTTCATGACTACTCCTATCCATATTGACAACAACAGTGCTATCTCCATTACTGAGAATCCAGTGAAGCACTCCAAGACAAAACACATTGATATCAGGTATCATTTCATTAGAGATATTCATGAGAAACAGCTATAAAGTTAATCAAAGTTGACTCAAATGAACAATATGCTGATTTGTTCACAAAGGCATTTGATGAACAAAGGTTTAAGTATCTCATATCAGCAATTGGGATGATAAACATTGAATAACTACCTCTTTTGAAAACCTTTTTAAATGAGTAATGTCTTGTGTCAATACAATTTAAGCCCTGTTACAAAAGATCTTTAAATTATTCCAAGTATAAATTCCTTCCGAAGAGGAATCAACTCTCGGAAGATATTCTTGAATATCTTCCGAAGTCAAAATTCCTCATTGGAAATTTTCTTCTCGGAAGAGTTTTTGGTCTCGGAAGAAGCGATTGATTCTATATCAGATCTACTTCCGAAACTTATACAACTCTCCATTCGGAAGAAAATTTTACCTTCGGAAGCACTAATATGCTTCGGAAGAGAAATTGCCTTCGGAAGAAAGTTACCTTCGGAAATGTTTTACCCTCGGAAGTAAAGGTTTTCATATGTAACGGATATCTTTTGGGCCCCACTCTGTAAAAAGTAAAGATTTTGTTGATAATGTCAGATTATTTAAAATTATCCTTGCCGCCATCATCATTTCTCTGCCGTAAACCACCATACCACCCACAGTAACCCCAAAACAGTATCCTATTACCACCACCATACCACTATTCACCCCTTTTTAAATAATCTTGACTTATCAATTTCATCTTCTTTTACCACTTTACAGCACTAACTGTTCCCTTCACTGTAAAACCCTCAATCTCACCCAAAATGTCAAGCTTACCTTTTCTCCAATGGCGCTAAACCCTCAGCACAATCAAGTCGCATTACTTGACTCGTCAAGGGATGCCGACTTCACCCAAATCATCACCTTTCTCACCGAATCCACCTACCTCACTGCACTCACAGTTAACCCAACCGTATACTCCAACCATATGTCAGAATTTTGGAGCAACGGAGAAACTACAGTGATGAATGGGGTTCGAGTCCTGAGAACCAGAGTTTGTGGCCAATAGTTGGTCATCAATGAACAGATCATCAGGGAGCATCTCTAGCTTCACGATGATGGGGCTCCTACTGAGTTACCCAAGGAAGACTTGGAAGGAACCTATATCCTCATGGGATATGGAGGCGATGTCAGCAGGTCTACAGTATACAAGTTCAACTTCTCTTACCACTGGAAGTTCCTGCTGCACATTGTTTTGCACTGCCTCTCCAACAAATCAGGGGGTTGGGATCAAATCCCATATGAACTAGGATGCCTAGTTCATGGGTTGGTGAGAGGCCTCAGATTCAACTACTCACGATTCGTGTTGAACAACCTAATCGCCAATCTCAGCAGGGATACATTCTTCATGTATCCCCGATTCCTTCAACACATAATCAACTGTGAGATGGAACCAAGCAAGCTTGTCTGTGCAGCTGCTCTTCCTGTTCCACACATGAGGCCTACCATCTTCAAAACACTGAAGAAGATGTCCATCAACTTCACTGGACGGTACACTCCATTACCTCCAGAGATGACTGAGCGCATAGCTCCTGGTGACATCCCTGTTCTCCCCACAGTTGATGAACCCACACCAGCAACATCCACCACAATACCAAAAGCCTCTTTACCCATCAAAGCCACATATCAGAGACGCCCCAAACGAACCCTTGTTCAATCTACTCTGATTGAACAAGCTCCTCCTGTTCACACCGAAAGGACTAGAGTGGAATCATGGGCTCCCACTCAGTCCGAGGTCACACCATCCTTCACAATTGACCTCAATGTGGGTTTTGAGCCTCCTCAGTCTCAAACCCCTGAGCCCGAACCCCAAGCCTTTAGCCCACAGGGTGAGTCTCTACACTCCCCTGTGCAGCTTTCTAGGGACAGCCCCACCATAGGCTCAATGCCTGTAGACATTGATCAAGGTCCCGGGTCAGTAGGACTAACCACCCTCTCTTTCACTGACCTTTTACTCCGAACTGATGAAGAGATTACATCTCTCCATGGCCATGAAGTTGATCTACAACACCCACTAAGAGATTAACAGAGCCAAGAGGGATCCCTTGTCTCTAGCCCCCATCAGAAGCCTGCTACTGAGGTGAGTCCCACTGATGTGGAGGGGACTCATGTAGACTCAGCTGCCACTACTCAGAGTCTCTCATTGAGCTCTCAGGACAGTGGTAACATAATTAGGACTGAGTCTACGGCAACTTTGCCCATTGACATCTCTGAAAGAGATGACTCTGAGCAAAGGAAACCAGGGTGCCAAGAAACCACATCTGGTGGTGAGAGTGAGCATACTAGGTATGTTATCTCATCTCCCCATGATTCTTCTATGAAGATGAGGGAAGTATGCAACTAACACTTCAGTACTTGCTTTCTAAGGTCTCCAACCTGGAATCACAGGTGAAGATCTTAGAATCAAGGACTGCCACTCAGCAACTTGAGATTAACTCTCTCAAGGCTAAACTAGCTGAGAAACAGACGGAGAGGTCTGTTAGGCATGTACCAATCCAGGTCTCAATGACTTCTTCCTCTAGCTCATCTAGATCTCAAGATGATGCTACCAAAAAGGGGAGAAAGTTCAGAGACAAACACCTATGGAACCACAGACCCAACTCATTTCCACCCAACAAATCATTACACCACCTGAGTCATCTCAATCCTTTCTGGAGATTGACTCAAGGATGCTTCAAGATCTCTACAGACTTTTCACAAAGTTTGTATTGAGATCATCCCTAGAACAGCCCAGCCCCAACACCACACTTGCATACTTTGGGGCTGAGGAGCTTCAAAGACTGACTGCACCTTCTACCACTGTGGAGGAAGTTGGTCAACCTAAGGTCTTCATGGAACCTGAGATTAGCTTCGAAGGGAAAATGGGGACTGATGGCCCAACAACTAAAACAGATGGGACAGAATCTGCAGCAGTCTCATCTGCCGAACCTCTAGCTGAGGCTTCCGAAGTTTACATGGAAGCCTCGGAAGAACAAGACAAGTCTTCCGAGGCCGAAATAGAAGCTGCGGAAGGCCTATTTCAGATGTCCGAGGAACTGACCATCACAGATGTCATTGCTGAAATTGCATCTGAGGTGAGCAGGGAGGACATTTCTGATATACCTCCAACCCAAGCACCAGCTGAACTTCTCTTTCAATCACAACCCTCCATCCAAGAACCACCACAGTCAAGCACAATCAAAGACAAAGGCAAAAGAAAGTTAACTGCGGAAGAGCTTCAGGAGGAGGAGAAGATTGAGAAGGCCAAAAGAAAGGTCGGTTTCCTACTAAGAAGCTGTTAGCTGCTAGTTCTAATGCAGCTGCAGCCAATCAGGAAGAAATCAACCTAAAGAGAAGAACAGCACTCATTGACCAGCTCATCAGCCTAGGAGCTGTCAATGAGGAATACTCCTGCTACCACTAGAGGAGTTGGTGACTTTGGAGAGGTCAACCAGGCTACAACAAGAAAGGGAAGCCAGGTTGGCCTTGGAGAAGGCAGAAGAAGAGCAGAGGGAGGCAGCCCTGAAGCTGAGAGAGGAGAGGATCAAATTCCTACTCTCAAGAGGCTTCAGTCTTCCTGAACTGTCTCCACATGATGATGATATGATCCTGCTGCTCCACAACAAGGAGCAGGATCAAATGGAGAAGGAAAGGAAGAAGGCTGCTAGGGAGAAGTTGACGGTGAAGAGGAAGAGGGAGGAAGAGAAGGAGGTCACTGCTGCCAAGAAGTCAACTGACAAAGCCTGGATGAAGGACTACCTCCGGGCTCATGGCTTCTCTGGTAGGCAGGTGGGGCCTATGTCCGAAAGGACACTCCAGCGGATAGTCAGTGAAATAAAGGCTGACATCCGTTTGGGGAAGAGAAGGGAGATGTATAGGAGGGTAAAGGGAACGGTCTCAACCCCAGCCACTCAACCACAGCCACAACCCACACCAGAACCAACCCCTTTTCCCATTAAACCCGAACCCACTGATGAAACCTTCACCCCTCAACCCACAACTCTACCCAAACCTACCACATCACCTCAACCACCCAAACTACCCATCCTAAAACCCAAGACTCAACCCAAAACCACTAAACCTAAGCCTACCCAACAACAACCAAGACCATCCCCTCAGCCTCCTAAACATCTCTCCTTTGAGGAAATAAAGGAGTTCAAGACGAGGCTCATTAACTGCACTACCTTGAGCAGTATCTCCTGTGAGGGAGAGCTTATCAACATCACCTATGTTGATAACTCTTCAAGCTCCCTCACCCTAGGCCAATTTCTTGAATTGCCTAGAGACACCTTGGGCCAGGCTGCAAGACTTCTTGGTCTCAACTCCGATACCCTCAATGCTGAGGAGAAGAGGCTAAGAAGAAGACTGGTGACTCTGCTGGATACCAGGAAAGAGGACAGGATTTCTGGTCAATCTCCTGGACCTAGAAATGCAATAATCCAGTGGAGGTTCGATGAACCTTCTCACAACTTTGTTGTGGAAAGGGAGAATGGTGAAACCAACAGGCTCAATGCCACTTCTCTACTGCATCTCAGCAGATTGATCTTGCTGAGCTTGCAGAGAAGCCATTCTCCAATCCCTCCAACTCTGAGACTGCTGCACACATCAGAAACCACATCAGCGGTCTCCACTTGGCTGAACGAAGTAGAAGAGCCAAGATTGAAGAAGAGTTGAAGCTGAAAAGAGTGGAAGAAAAGGAAAGATCAACCACCAAAGGCACAGCCTTTCTACAGATGGTGGAAGGTCCTGAATTGGAACCAATAGTTCGATGGGAATATGACTATACTTCCCATCAACTAACTCTTTTCAGAGGGCCACAACAGAGGGTACACATAATCCAAGGTGACAGAGTAGAGGTTCTGTCCACCAAGATTTGTACAAGATTCTCAGCATCACAGCAGGAAAGAATGAAGATACTGATAAACACCTGCTTTCCTTGGTACTGAGAGCTTTGAGAAGAAGAGAGAAGTGAAGTTTTGGTAGCATCAGCCTAGGGGGAGTTTGTTGGATCATGATAAGGCTGGTGCAACCAAATTCACTTCATAGTCACTTTTGGTACTACATTAAAGGGCTTCCGAAGCCAAGCCAGAGATCTTCCGAGAGTCTAAGGAACAACAGCTGAAGACATCTTCCGAAGGCAAAAGCTGAAGTCAACTACTGAAGACAACAACTGAAGCCAACAGCTGAAGATATCTTCCGAAGACAAAGTCTGATGAAAGAGCTGAAGACAAAGTCTGAAAGCTTCCGAAGACAAAGTCTGATGAAAGAGCTGAAGACAAAGTCTGAAAGCTTCCGAAGACAAAGTCTGATGAAAGAGCTGAAGACAAAGTCTGAAAGCTTCCGAAGACAAAGTCTGATGAAAGAGCTGAAGACAAAGTCTGCTTCCAAAGACAAAGAAGACTCCAAGCCTCGGAAGAAGCAGTCTTCCGAAGTATAAGTGCCTTCGGAAGAAGTTATTCTTCCGAAGCACTTTATCCTTCGGAAGACATTGCTATGTCCAGCAGATAAAAGTATGGTCCCTGACAGTCTGCTGCAGACCTCTGATACAGCATGGCATCTTCCTAAAGAGCCATGTTGTTGACCATACTTTATTCTACTGTTCGCCTTTTTATGATAGTACATGTTACCAACTTTAGTTGGTGACAAAAGGTAAGTCAGGGACATGTCCTGACTACCAACTCTCAGGCACAATGTCTGAAAGACCTCACCTAGAGTCTTGTAGTATAGATGTAAGGTTAGAGGTGTCCAGCTGGTATCAAAGTATATCCGGCTGTAGGTAGTATTATATATATCTTCTCCCTGTAACTCTTTATGTAAGCGATTTGAGTCCAAGTGTCTTGTAATCCTTTGAGTTGAGAAGCAATATATAAAAGTACCTTGAAAATTAATCGCTGTGTTAATTTTCTTACTGCTTGTTACTTGTTATATTGTGATCAACTCTTTAAAGACTGCTTGCCGAGTGTTGATTCACGAGTGAGTTGAGAGAAGAACCACCCGAAATCCGATCCTGCAGCTGCCTTTGTTGCTTGTTTGCATGTCATGTCTAATGAGAAGGATGGGAGCATTTGATCTAGTTAGTGGAGGAGACATAAGGCATGTGTTATGTTCTTCTCAAGAAGAGATAGTGGGAACATCAAAGGCATGCATGTGCTTGTTCTTCTCAAGAGAATAATAGAAAGCACTAGCTTGCATATGCATGCATGGGACGGTTTTGCTTATTTACAAAGAAAGATTTCTTTGATAAATAATAAACACACACATATGTATTGTCTAGTATTTTAACTAGTTTATACAATTAACTAATTAATTGTATAAGTAGTATACTCTCATTATTATTTGGTGTTATACAACTAATTTAAATAACACTTCAAATAATATTGTTGAACAAAATAACCTAATAAATTGTTCCATCTCATATGCAACTTATTTAGAAAACCCATTTTCTAAATTTGGTGTAAATATTTAATTGCATGATCATATCATCAATTAAATATTAATTGGTGTTTGCTAAGCTTGTTATTGGGTATAACCTGACTTGGATCATAACGTACTAACCACATCAATATTCTAAGTGTCTTGGGCACATAGAATCCTACAATCTCCCACTTGCCCAAGATTCATAGAAGATTGATGCAAGCACTAAATAACGCCTAACAATGGTTTACTACCCTTAATATGCATGACTTATGGCCATTCAATAACATCATCCCATTCAAGTACCCTACTTGCAATGATTTAGGTGAATCAGTCATCTATCCTTTTGTTATAGATGTCATGTTAAATCCAAGGACATAGAATGATCATTCCTTGTTGATTTAACTTAATCAGGCCTTAGACATCTAACTCTCAACGAATAAGAGGAACAAATTTCATCTTAACTACATACGTTTCTCACAAACACCTCGTGTTATACCTGAACATACCCTTATGTACTGTCCACTATTTCAGGACAGTGAAGAATTAGCTCAAGGTATAATACTTAGTGAATATCAAAACCCAATATGTATCTCAGGTCGGAGGATACCAAATGATATTCGCCTTTACTCAAATTTACTTATGATCAATTGATAAGATTCCATGTAGTAAAATTTGAGATGCGGGTTAGTCCAATATTTGTATCCCACAAATATCTATGAACCTTGATAGCAACCCATTGCTCTATATTCATCCTTATGAATATCAACCAATCCAAGTTCATAATAATCTTACCCTCACACTTGTTCCTACAAGTATGAACGACTACGGATATTTAGAGTAAATAATTTACTCATGGATTAAACATGCTAAATTGGAACATTAATTGAAACATTATAACCAAATAATTTTACTCAAATAATAAAGAGTTCCACTTATTCAAATACAAAATTTGATCAAGTCCAATCACTAGAATATCGAAGTCGTAAGGCACAAGTATGACTTTCATGCTTTGACCTTTCGAGGAGCTTCATGAGTGGATCCGCAATCTTTTGATCAAAGTGAACTTTGCAAATACATATCTTTCCCTTTTCAACTTCATCCCTTATGTAGTTGAATCTCCGCTCATTATGCCTAATCTTTTGATGTGCACGGGGTTCCTTGATTTGAGCAATCATACCCACGTTATCACAAAAGATTTCTAAGGGGTCTTGAATGGTAGAGACCACCCTTAGATCGGTGATAAACCTTTTATTCATGCAGCTTCCAAAGCTGCTAATGAGGCGGCTATGTATTCTGTTTTGTAGTGGACAATGTTACCCTATTCATAATGGAGACATACCCCAATTATGATCGAGGATCATCTCGATCAGTTTGGAAACTCGCATCCGTGTAACCCTTTACAACGAGTTCCTCTTCACTAGATCCATATATTAAGAACATATCCTTAGTGTTTCTAAGGTATTTCAAAATACTCTTAACAGCCATCCAATGGCTATTACCTGGATTCTGCTGATATCTTCTTGTCATGCTTAACGTGCATGACATGTCCAGTCTTAGTGCATATCATCGCATATATGATAGATCCTATATCAGACGCATATGGGATGTCCTTCATACAATCTTGCTCATCCTTTGAGTTTGGACATTGAGATGCACTCAATATTGTCCCTCTTTGAATAGGTACCATAACTTTCTTAGAGTTTTCCATCTTGAACCTTTCTCAAGATTTTATCAATATATGCACTTTGGTTTAGACCTATCAACCGCCTCGATCTATCCCTATAGATCTTTATTCCCAAAATATAGGCAGCTTCACCGAGATCTTTCATGGAAAAACAATTTCCAAGCCAGGTTTTAACACCTTCCATGGTTGGAATGTCCTTTCCATATAGTACTATGTCATCAACATACAATACTAAGAATGTGATTACACTCCCACTAGCCTTTTTATACACACAAGCCTTGTCAACGTTCTTGATGAAACCAAATTTCTTGATCTCTTCATCAAAACATTGATTCCAACTTCTCGATGCTAGTTTCAATCCATAGATTGATCTTTTTAACTTGCATACTTTATTAGGATGCTTTTGATCGACAAAACATTCAGGCTAAACCATATGGACATCTTCCTCAAGATATCTATTTAGGAAAGCGGTTTTGACATCTATTTGCCAAATCCCATAATCATAATGAGCAGCTATGGCAAACAATATCCTTATAGACTTTAGCATCGTAACAGGTGAGAAGGTTTCATCATAGTCCACCCCTTGAGTTTGAGTGAAACCTTTTTGCTACAAGTCTTGCCTTGTAAGTATCCAAGCTTCCATGCATATTTGTTTTCTTCTCGAAAACCCACTTGCATCCAACCGGTTTGGAGTTTAAGTGGAGGGTCAACCAATTCCTAAACTTGGTTATCATACATGGATTGCATCTCTACGTTCATGGCTTCCAACCATTTGTCACAATCCGAATTGGATATAGCATCATGGTATGTAGTTGGCTCATCGGAGTCAACCTCATAGCATCCATCCATGAAAAATCCATATATTTCAGGTGGAATGCTAACTCTATCAGATCTGTGAACGTTTTATGTGTATTGATCAACCTCTTGATCATCATCAACAACCTCTTGTTGACAGCTAGTGTCAACCAAACGTGTATCGGCTTGTGGATCTTGATCTTCATCAAATTCCATTGTTCTATGCGTCACTCCTTCCATAAGGAACTTGGCTTTCAAGAACTCTACCCTTTGAGCAATAAATTCCTTTTGCTCTGTTGGATCAAAGAAGTAGTATCCTATACAGTCTTTGGGATATCCAACAAATATACACGTAGTGGATCGACTTTCAAATTTGTTTTGGGTGTTAAGCTTAACATAAGCTTCACTACCCCATACCTTTTAAATATGATAGTGATGGAACTCTTTCCATGCCATATTTCAAAAGGTGTCGAATCCACTTTCCTAGTTTGGGCCATATTCAAAATACGAGCCATGGAGATTAGTACGAAAACCCAAGATGATAAAGATGGTAAGCTCATAGCCTTAATGAATTGAACCATATCCAAATAGGGTTCAGTTTCTCCTTTATCAGAATGAAGAATTTAGATAGTTATGTAGAGTTGATTTTCTACTTCATTATTGAAGATTTTGAACATTTCAAAAGCTTCATTCTTATGTGTCATCAAGTGCACACAATAATAGCCACTGTTATCGTTGATAATAGTAATGAAGTATTTTTTTTACCAATCTTTGTCATTGTCTTAATAGGACCATATACATCCAAATGTATCATTCCTAATAAGTCTTTTGTTTCATACTTATCAAATGAAACACTTTCATTTGTTTCCAAAAGACCATTCTTTTGAAGTGTTTGAATCCAATTCTTGTTTATGTGACCAAGATGACAATGTCAAAGATAATAATAACTTAAACCGATTTTAAGTTTCTTGGTGCTTAATGTGTATAATGAGTTATTATAGGACAAATTATCATGAACCAATTCATGAATATCATTAAAGGCATATCCTTAAAATGAAATACATCATCCATAAAACTTAATACCATTATATACAAATTTTAAATCATGACCATATTGTTTAAATAGGAAACATTAGTTATGTTCCTAGTCAAACTAGGTGCATACAAAAGGTTTTGAGAACAACTTCCAAACTATTTGTAAGTCTCAAAATAGAGTTTCCCTTTTTGAAGTGCATATTTCTTTTGAACCCCTTTGCAACAATTGTAAGTATGAGTCTCACATCCGGTATCCAATACCCATATGTTTGAAGAAATAACATTTAATACAATGTGAATCATGAAAATTGTATTCGAGGTTTGCCTAGCATCCCTCTTATTTTTCAACTCCTTGAGATAGGAGGAACAATCCCCTTTTATTGTCCTATCTCTCCATGCTCAAAGCATGGATCGTTCTCCTTTACTTTAGGCTTCATAAGCTTAGGTTTTTGAGGTTTCACTTTAACCTTTGCTTTGATTTATTACTTTCTTTTGGCAATAATTGCCTTAGGATCGAGATTGGCCATTTCTTATAGTCTCCCTCATTGATCGAGAGAATAGGTAGAACCTCTCTACCCATCCCTGCCTTGGTTGCTTTTGAGCATTGCGTGAATTTCACCGATACTCTTGTCCCACCCGTTCATATTATAGTTTAATATGAATGTCTCAAACCTTTAGTTGGGCAATCAAGGATCAAATCCTTGGCCAACTACTTTGAGACAGGACATTTAAGCATCTTGAGGCTATCAATGTGGCTTTTCATATTAAGAATATATAAGATGATATCGATTGGGTTTCTTCCATGTGACATGCATAAAGTGCTTGAACCGTTTCGAAGCAATCTTACTAATGTTTGTTAAAGGAACATATCCTTCAACTAGATTATCATGTAATATGCCCTATTATGTTCCAAACCCTTTTGGAGTTCGGGAATCATATTCCCAACATGAGGTAGGAAACTTGCGCAGAATCCTTAATGTGCTTAAGCCAATCGTCAAAAGGCCTTAACATCAACAGCGTTGGTTGGTGAGACATGGGATCGTCAAGGACATAGGCCTTTACTCATTTTGATAACGATTCTCAGTGATAGGGTATGGACGGTCGGGGTGGTAGCATTATTGTTTGCGGCCATTCTACAAAATTTACAAAGTTCTTATTAGTATTTCTTAAAATTTTATTTTAATTATTAATACCCTTTTATGTCTCATAGACAATTAATAATTAAAATCTAGGATCCAACGTTACATTCAAATAATGGTTAGGTGACCTTTATTCTATTATTTAATTTAACAAGATAGTCAATATTTGACAATTGCAACCTTTTGCAACTTATAGCCTTTATGGGATCGGTTAAACATCTTATGTTTGGTTAGCATGTTTAATCCCATCAACACCATTGTACGCCATGCTTCGGTGACCCTATGCACATGGTTTCCAATTCAAGTTGTCTTACTTACACACACGTGTGAGTTTTCACATACAAACGGTTAGGTGACCTTTATCCCACAAGTATGTTAGACTCACCTCAAACACACAAGTTCCCTATAAGTGGTTAGGTGACCTTTATCCCACAAATAGTTCTCAAGTGATTCGAGAGTCGTGTAAAAGGATGGTGTTAAACTTGTTTAAAAAGGGATTTTTGGTTTTCATTAATTCTAGTTTTGAAAACTCTATGTACCTTGTATTTGCATGCTTTCAAATGCAAGGTATCCTATGGTTTATTTTTAATAAAACCTCTTTTATTAAATCATTAATCCTTTTAATAACCTTCTATTAACCACTTAATGATTAGAAACCATAAATTTTCAGCTTGTTAAGTTTGCTAATGAGTTTGTTATGCATATCCAAATATCAAACAACAACATACAACAAACAACCAAACAAGCATAATATAAACAACCACAATGTGCATAACCATAGCTACTATTGTGACCACACTTGTTTGCCATCACAAGTGTGGTCATTTGGTATTTCCTAAGGGTTGAATACAACACAAAATAGAGGTCTTCATAGACTCCCACTTGAACTTGCATCCATATCCTTCAAGTCCCTTTTTTTGTGTCTTTTATGTCCATCTTTGGGTCTTCATCTTGTGCATCTTCCTTTTACAAAAATTATATCCTAATACATTTTTCTAATAAAAGAAATGCATCTAATCTATTTATTACATAACTAAATGAATAAATAATTACAACCCAAATAATAAACACAAATATTACAACCCAATTGAATGAATTAAAACAACCATTAAAACCATCCAAATCAAAAGGCCAAAGGCTAGGTTATGCACACTAACATATGAACAATCATAAACATTATTCAATAAACAAAATAAACCCCATCAAACCCTAAATTTTCAGCCAACATAAACTGAAAATTTGGGTTTGTTTGTCCAAACAAACAACATCCAAATATATCAACCAATTGACATTCCTAACTTTCAAAGTTTAATCATAAGCATGAAGATATAACTTTGAAAGACATGAGGTTTATTGAATCAACCAAAATCAGCCTATTATGAGTTTATAATCATCCTCTAAAACTAATTTTTAAAGGACAAGAACAAGCAAGCTATCCACATAACCGGCTCTTGATGCCATTGTTGGGTTTGTTAGAACATAAAATCATAGTTTAACCTCTTAAACTTTCTGAAAACGCAGCAAAAGTAAAGCATTATAACCATGTTTATAAGCTGAAAAATATGTTCATTAGATGACCATATTGATGTATAAAACAAACCCAAAGAACAAAGGATCATTTATGTGAATTAGCAAGCTATGAACATATGTAAAACTACATAAAATCACAGCTACATAGAGCTGTGAAACTACCTTACTGCAGTAGCAAAAAGTCAACCAAAAGAGATGTTTGATGAAGATGGAGATGCCCAAAATGCAGCCAAGACTTCAAGGATAGAAGTCATCAAGCTAGTATACCCCAAGCCCCTTGCAAACACACCTTCTTGTTAGGTAGAATACACCAAGAACAACATGAAAACCCTCTATTTTCTGCAGAAAACCCTCTTTTCTGCTGAAAGAAAACCGTAGCCCCTTTGGAGAGAATTAGAGAGTTCTTTGTGTTGTGTTGCATGCAAATGAGAATCATCATCATGGAGTGCAAGAAACTCTCTTGTTTCTTGCTGAAAAACCCTCCTTTTCAGCTTCAAAAACCGTAGGGAGAATGAGAGAGAGAGCTGCCTTTTTTGCTTGTTTGCATGTCATGTCTAATGAGAAGGATGGGAGAATTTGATCTAGTTAGTGGAGGAGACATAAGGCATGTGTTATATTCTTCTCAAGAAGAGATAGTGGGAACATCAAAGGCATGCATGTGCTTGTTCTACTCAAGAGAATAATAGAAAGCACTAGCATGCATGGGACGGTTTTGCTTATTTACAAAGAAAGATTTCTTTGATATATAATAAACACACACATATGTATTGTCTAGTATTTTAACTAGTTTATACAATTAACCAATTAATTGTATAAGTGGTATACTCTCATTATTATTTGGTGTTATACAACTAATTTAAATAACACTTCAAATAATATTGTTGAACAAAATATCCTAATAAATTGTTCCATCTCATATGCAACTTATTTAGAAAACCCATTTTCTAAATTTGGTGTAAATATTTAATTGCATGATCATATCATCAATTAAATATTAATTGGTGTTTGCTAAGCTTGTTATTGGGTATAACCCGACTTGGATCATAACGTACTAACCACATCAATATTCTAAGTGTCTTGGGCACATAGAATCCTACAGTTATCACTATGACTTCACATATATTGGACAAATGACGTTACCCTACACATCACGTGCGGACTATCGCATCAAGGCCCACTAGTAGTCCCTGACTTTATTCTACGCCTCCAATCATTCCTATCCTCGACCATGTGCTCGGATAGGTGCAACTCTACCATATCCCGACTAATCATCTCATCCCACGTCAACTTAGTTCTTCCTTTACTTCTCTTACCATCTAAGATGATGCGCTCTACTGCTCTAACTGGCGCTGACATCTGTCTCCTTTTTACGTGCCCAAACCATCTCAACCTCCCCTCTCGTATTTTATCTGTGATACAAGCCACCTGTAGCCTCTACTGAAAGACGTTGTTCCTTATCTGATCCAGCCTCATGTGTCCACACATCCACCTTAGTATTTGCATTTCTGTGACCTCTATTTGTCTCTCGTGTGATTTCTTCATGGCCCAGTAGTCTGTTCTGTATAACATAGCCGTACGAACTGTCACTCTATATAGTTTCCCTTTTAGTCGTGTTAGAACCCTCTTATCACATAATATCCCTGATGTTGCTTTCCACTTGCACCATCCTTTTGCTTCTAGAAGTATTTCAATCTATTATGATCCATGTATATGGTACATTTAGTACCATATAAATAATGTCTCCAAATTTGAGCGCAAACACTACTGCCACAAGCCCCAAATCGTGGGTAAGGTAGTTAACTTCATGAGACTTCAACTGTCATGAAACATATGCTATCACCTTTCCCCGTTGTATTAGCTCACATCCCAACTCTAGGTATGAGACTTCATAGTACACCACTAAATCTTCATTTCCATCGGGTAACGTGTGAATAGGCGCATGAGTTAACCTTTACTTTAGTTCTTGAATTGCATCTTCTTGGGTCATTTCCCATTCAAACTTTACCTTCTTACGAGTCAATATGTTCAATAGGGCTGAAGAGAAACATATGCGGGAAACAATTATGCCACCCCTCATTTTCATAAACGGGGTTTTACCGTTAGGCGCGTGACATACCATGATCTCAGCCGATAGTTACATCAAACGACACAATAATTACAAAACAAAGCTTTTACTATTATTAAATAATTCCAAAACATAGTTAATAATAAGTTCGAGAAATCATTTGCGGAAGCGTAAACAGTAACTCGTTTATAATTTAAATGGCGCAAAACACGCGCAACACAAATTAATGTAAACTTGCAAAAACAAACGTAGAATAGTTTTGTAAATCAACCAGCAATGAAATAAAATGATGCAATGCTCCTAATGTGCGCACCTTATGAACCTCAAAAAGAAACATGCTAAAGTGTCGACACAGGGTTGATGAGTTCACAGGTTTTGATAAACAGTAAAATAATTGAAAGCAAATCTAGTAAACAAAGTAATATCAGTAGATAGCTAGTCTACATAACAAGTTACTTAGTGTATGAAATTCGCAACCGAAGCTGACAAATATAAGTATGTCTCGGTTGTGGTTATCAGGCCATAACAACAGAAATAAGGTCAATTAAACACCTGTTTGACATGTAGTCGTGCTAGCTCGACTAGCCCGGTTGGGGTTTGTTAAACCTAATAAATCTACTTAGAATTACCTTGCTAAAGTGCATACATTAACGATTCAAAATTAAGGACTTAAGTTGGTACAACACTAGTAATCATGCAATAATTACACTAGTACTGATCAATTGAATGAACATTTGAAATAAACATGCATTTTTCCCCAAATAAAGCATATGTAAAATGGGGATGTAAACTCACCTTAAACAACACAGCAACAAGAAAAATACAATCACAAATGGTAGCGTTCCGATTTACCTGGATTTCATTTAATATATAAATAACATTAACTATATATATTAATACAAGAATTGTGCGGTTTCATGTTCTTGGTTTGGTTAGAATATCATCGGATTTTCCCCAAACCCATGCAGGCATAATTATACACAAACTGATACAAACAGGCCCATTTGTGTGTATTCCCGTAGAAAGAAGGCCCAGTCAATGGGGTTGTGTAGCAGCCCAGACCCAAAAGATCCAGCAAACAAATTTGGGCATTTAATGGGAAACCCACGTGACCCGTATGATCCCAAGAATAATATACAAAATTGGAATTTAATGGAAGAGCTAATTTAGTGGATGAGCTGGACGAGCTGAATTAGTGGAGCATAATTGGAGTTACCTATTTTATTTAATTTCCTTTATAAGTAGCTTAGTTCTTACAATTTGGATTGTCATAGATTTCTTTTGTTTTCCAGTATTCTGGTTTGGAGACTTGTCCATCTCGAATCGGACTAAACTCTTGCTATTTTATTCAGCAATCGTACCATCAATTTTCTACCATTATCAATTGGTTCCATTGCCGGGAAATCATGGCACCCCAGACCCGGAATAATCCAGACCCAAATGATTCGAACCCTGACCCAATGGCTGCCCAATTAGCAGCCATCGCATCATCCATGGAATCATTGCAACATGAGATAGCAATGCTCAAAACGCATCAAGCCAAATAAAAGGAAAAATCAAGTGGAGGTTTCAACCGATTTGATGACGAGGGTTAATTCGGAGGTAACCAACGTCGTTTCAGACCTTACAACAAAATCAGTTTCCCCACGTTTAGTGATGGAGACCCTCGTGGATGGGTTCTCAAAGCTGAAAAGTATTTTCGTTATTACAACATCCCAGAGGAAGAGCGTGTAGATGTGGCAGCGATGCATTTAGAAGGCGATACATTGGATTTTTATTCATGGCTTTCATCCGATCGAGTAATTGAGTTCTGGGAAGAACTTGTTCAGGCTCTCCAGAAGAATTTTGGTCCTGCTGAATTTCAAAACCTTGACGAACATTTGTGTAGCATCCGTCAAACAGGCAAGGTTCAAGAGTACCGAAGGGAATTCGCCAAACGGTCCTCACGGGTCACAAATTGGCCCGAGCATTGTCTTTTGGGGGTTTCTCTGAATGGCCTCAAAAAGGAACTCAAAGCAGATGTAAGAATTCAAAAACCAAGAACTGTCTATAAAGCTATGAGTATAGCACATGAATTTGAATCAAAGACAGCTTACACCCGATCTGGGAAATCGTCTAGTTGGACAAACTAATCAAAACCAACCCAACCCGACTCCAAAGCAACAACTTTTACACCCAATCAGCTCCTTAGCCATTCTAAAAACCCTACACGCATCTCCGATACCGAGAAACAAGCCCGTTTTCTTCGTGGAGAATGCTTCCAGTGCGGGGACAAGTATGGGCCCGGGCATCGATGCAAAACCGAAACCCTTAAACTCTATGAGTTAGAGGAGGGAGCGGAGGAACAACCTGACCTAGGAGAGGCGAATACAGACGAAGAAGAGCACGAAACTGCTGAAATCAGCCTACACGCAATTCTGGGAAATCCTCACCCTACTACCATGAAGGTCCATGGGCTGTTGAACTCCACCGAAGTCCTGATTTTGGTTGATGGGGGTTCTACCCATAATTTTATTTCCGATGTACTAGCAAATGAATTGAAGTTACAGACTCAATTTGTATCTCCTTTCGGCGTCCAAATTGGAAATGGGGATGTGATTCGCTGCAATCAGATTTGTAAAAACCTTCAAGTCCAAGTGAAAGATCTGAAAATTGTTCAAGATTTCCACCTTTTCTCTATTGGAGGTGCTGATCTTGTTTTGGGAGTTCAGTGGTTAGCCACTTTAAACACAGTACAAGCAAATTGGAAGGAGATGTACATGATATTCAGCATTGAGGGCAAGAAATACAAGTTACAGGGAATTAATTCCGGACCACAAAAATCATCAAGCTTCCAACACTTAGCTGCTGAACCGGAAGCTGCATCAGAAATACCCCTTCCACTTCAGCCCTTAATCAACGAATTCCAACAGGTATTTCTTGACCCTGCTACTCTACCGCCTTTTCAAACTCATTTCCATTCCATTCCTCTTACGCCTAATTCCTTACCCCCAAACATTAGACCATATCGTTATCCTCATTCCCAAAAGACGGAAATTGAGAAACAGGTTGAGGAATTATTGACTGCAGGTTTTATAAGGTCGAGCCAGAGCCCGTTTTCCAGCCCTGTGTTGCTAGTGAAAAAGAAGGATAACACGTGGCGTATGTGTGTAGATTACCGGGCCTTAAACAGGATTACCATTGCGGACAAATACCCAATACCAAATATAGATGAGCTGTTGGATGAGTTATATGGAGCAACCGTTTTTTCTAAACTCGACCTGCGATCCGGGTATTACCAGATACGTGTAAACCCATCGGATATCAAGAAGACAGCTTTCCGGACCCATTCGGGTCACTACGAGTTCCAAGTGATGCCCTTCGGGTTGACCAACGCCCCATCGACTTTTCAAGCTGCTATGAACGATCTATTTCGACCCTTTTTACGTCGTTTTATATTGGTTTTCTTCGATGATATTCTTGTTTATAGCAAGACCATGGAGCAGCACTATGAACATCTGCGAACAACACTAGGATTGCTCTCGGCTCAGCAATTTTACGCCAAGCTATCCAAATGTTGTTTTGGGCAGACGCGGGTTCTCTTTTTGGGTCATATTATTTCTGCAGATGGGGTACAAGTGGACCAAGAAAAAATTACAGCCATTCAAACATGGCCGTTGCCTTCCAATGTTCGTGAGGTACGGGGATTTCTAGGTCTAACGGGTTATTACCGGAGGTTTGTACGCAATTACGGCCTAATTGCTAGACCCCTCACGGTTTTAACTAAGAAGGACGGGTTTAAATGGACTGAGGAAGCAACCCGAGCTTTTAACTTGCTAAAACACACCTTGATGACAACCCCTGTTTTAAAGCTTCCTGATTTTTCACAACCATTCACAATTGAATGTGATGCTTCCTCAGATGGTGTGGGTGCTATTTTGATTCAAGACAATCATCCGGTTGCATATTTCAGCAAGGGGTTTTCACCGAATAATCACCTAAAGTCAGCCTATGATCGAGAGTTACTTGCACTCGTTCTAGCCATTCAAAAGTGGAACCATTATCTTTTAGGCAGACACTTCTTCATTAAAACAGATCATTACACATTAAAATACTTATTGGAGCAGCGGGTCACCACAGAACAACAAAGACTACTCTTGAAATTAATGCCCTATGACTTTTCTATCATTTATAGATCTGGTAAAGAAAATCGAGGGGCAGACGCACTGTCAAGGAGACCAATTATAGCTGAATTGTTAACGTTAGTATTACCTTATTGTCTGGATTTAGCTGAAATTCAGGAAGGCCTCAAAATAGACCCTTACACGAGTAAAATAGTTCAACAGCTGGGCAATGATCCATCTTCTTTTCCGGATTTCTCTCTGGTGGGGCAAACTTTATTATTTAAAGGATGAGTGGTTGTACCCGATATTCCTTCCATTCGCAACAAAATTCTCTATGAAGCCCATAGCACCCCATTGGCTGGACACGGAGGGTTCTTAAAAACCTTCAAACGTATCACATCTCAGTTTTTCTGGCCTGAAATCAAACACGACGTGCGTCTTTTTGTCCAGAATTGTTTAGTTTGCCAGCAACATAAATATGAAACCTTATCACCAGCTGGCCTCTTGCAACCATTACCCATTCCCAATCGGGTCTGGGAGGACATCTCGCTTGACTTTATTATCGGCCTTCCTCCTTCGAATCGTTTTGATACAATTCTCGTGGTGGTCGACCGACTCAGCAAGTATGCCCATTTTCTGCCCCTGACTCATCCCTTTACTGCCAAAAGTGTTGCAGCAGTTTTTTGTAAAGAAATAATCAGGTTGCACGGTTTTCCTCGCTCTATTGTTTCCGATAGGGATGTCATTTTTTTGAGTAACTTCTGGCAACAACTTTTTCGATTAGGACAAACTTCTTTGAAGATGAGTACAAGTTATCACCCTCAAACTGACGGGTAAACCGAGGTGTTAAATCGTTGTCTTGAGGCTTATCTTCGTTGTTTTGCCCATGAACAACCTACCAAGTGGAGTGCTTTTTTGTCCTGGGCAGAATATTCCTATAACACGGGCTTTCATTCTTCGACAGGTACCACTCCGTTCACAGCAGTTTATGGTAGAGATCCACCCCCCCTTCAGCCTTATGCTCTGGGGGATACCAACAATGCAGAATTAGAAAACCAGTTACTCACCCGTGATGACATGTTACAGCTGCTCCGTAGCAATTTACAAAAAGCACAAAGCCGGATGAAAGCTCAAGCTGATCGGAAACGCAGGGATTTATCATTTGAAGTGGGGGACATTGTCTTTTTGCGCATACAACCATATCGCCAGAAGAGCCTTGCACGTCGTCGCTGTGAAAAGTTATCCCCTCGCTTCTTCGGGCCTTATCGTATCACCCGAAAAGTAGGTACAGTTGCCTACGAATTAGATTTACCGCCAGGGTCACGTGTTCATCCAGTATTCCATGTTTCTATGCTGAAACTTGCTCGCGGCCAGCTCCCAGCAACTCCCGCTGCCCCGCTACCAGTCACTCGGGATTGGGAGATCGATCTCCTCCCTAAAGAAGTATTGGCTCATCGATGGGTTTTAGAAGCTGATGTTCGTACTCTTGAGCTGCTTGTTTCTTGGATTAATCGACCAATGGAAGAAGCTACTTGGGAGAATTATGATCTACTTGCTAATCAATTTCCCTCTTTCCGACTTGAGGACAAGTCGTATTACCGGGAGGGAAGTATTGATACAAACAGGCCCATTCGTGTGTATTCCCGTAGAAAGAAGGCGCAGTCAATGGGGTTGTGTAGCAGCCCAGACCCAAAAGATCCAGCAAATAAATTTGAGCATTTAATGGGAAACCCACGTGACCCATATGATCCCAAGAATAATATACAAAATTGGAATTTAATGGAAGAGCTAATTTAGTGGATGAGCTGGAGGAGCTGAATTAGTGGAGCATAATTGGAGTTACCTATTTTATTTAATTTTCTTTATAAGCAGTTTAGTTCTTACAATTTGGATTGTCATAGATTTCTTTTGTTTTCCAGTATTCTGGTTTGGAGACTTGTCCATCTCGAATCGGACTAAACTCTTGCTATTTTATTCAGCAATCGTACCATCAATTTTCTACCATTATCACAAACTCATTCATGCACACGCAATCATAAACAAGCAAAATTATATTCACAATTATGCATGATAAGCCACATACATTACATCTAACGTATACATATAAATTACACATAACCAGTGTTGTTAGGACCGGATCGGACCGGTCGGTCCGACCGATTCAACCGCGAATCGGGGCCTGGTCCGGTCCGGTCAGGGGTAGTTCGTTTTGGTTGAGTTGAACCGACCGGTTCAAACCGGCCGGTTCAAACCGAGTCGGCGGTTGGACCGCCGAACCGGGCCGCTTCCGACCGGTTTCCAATTTTTTTTTTTTGATTTTAGTGGGTAAAAACGGGGTGTTAAACCATAAATTAGTACTTCGGATATACAAATATAGTTAAGTTTTATATATAACTATAAAATATATGTATAAATCATATATAAATTACTTATATTTAATTACATATATAAATATAATTAAAATATAGTTAAATTTGGTCCATCCGGTCCGACCTGTCCGACCACCAAACCAGTAATGCGTCCGGTTCGACGTCCGATCCGGTTCTGAAAACATTGCACATAACACACACAATGAAATATGTATTACGTACAATGCACACAGCACATATTAAGTATGATTGCATGCTATACACCACACACAAAATCTATGCCCTTCAATATATACTACCTAGAACTCCATGAACACTCATATACATTCCTACGGTTCGACCCACCCATACATTTGCATATATACAAATATACCCATGCACACACTTCCATACATATACGCATTACATACACACACAATGACAACACCAACCTACTGCCTAAACACACACAACCGAACACATATATATACATATCCACCATCGACACACACCACGTCATACATACAATCGCACCCATGCATATATACACACACGCGAACACACACAACAACAAGATTTACGAGAACCTGCATCGTAGCCCGTCCCCAGAAGAAACCATGCTCGCAACCGAAACCGTACCCAAACTCGAACACAATTGAACGATGAAGAGAAGAATCATACCGAATGGGGGCTGTTTCGGTTTCCGATTGAAGCTACCGGAGACGATGTCAATGGTTGCCGATTACGGGTTTTGTCCGGATCGGCTAGGCTATTGCGCACGATGACAATGACCACCGAGTGACACCTAATGGCAAGTGAAAGAGTCATCGGAGGTGATTTCTTGGCCCATGGCTGTGACGGTTTCCAAATTTTGCGACGACAGGGTGGTTCTCGGTTATGGTGGTTGTCTGGATCGACGGGGTACTATTCACAATAAAAAAGACCGTCGAGTGGTTTACAGTGACACGTGGAAAGAACCGCCGGAGATGGTTTCTCATCCGATGGAAATGGTGGACGACAGCGGTTGTTCTCCAAAAATTTTAGGGTTGCGAATGTGGTGTTCAGGGAGAAAAGTTATATAATAACACAAAGTTTAAGAAATGACAACCAGGCCCCTTGAGTTAAATTAATTTACTTTAATAAAATGGCACTTAAGCCCCTCTAGTTGTAACTTAATTATAATTATTACAATTATATCTCACTTACATTATATCTGAAAATCAAATAATAAAGTAATTGCGTAATAGGTGATGTTAGTCGGGCTAACAGTGTTAATCTAAATGTATGGAGTCGGGCTAACAGTGTTAATCTAAATGTACGGGGTGTCACAAGTTTATCTATCTGTATTAGTTGCCCTAGAAAACTAAGAAACTAATACGACTAAGAACAATAAGTACGGTTAACATTGTACTACCCGCATTAGTTACCCTTAGACAAAATATGGAACTAATTCCATTGAGGACGTCAAATGCGGCTAACGGTTCACTCATCTGCATAAACAAATGTAAGTGATTAGTACTTTTACTCATCAGCATTGATTTATACTAGGACTATAACCATCAATACGGGCGACCAGGTCGTCAAAGGTATTGTGGGCTTCATATTTCGAGTGGATTCAAATTCAAACCATATTATACCTTTCTTTCTTTGAAAACTAGTTTTATTTTTAACATGTAATCTAGGGTTCTTGCAATGGTTTAAACATATTCATGAAGTTGGTAAAAACATGAACCCTAGACAAAAAGGTGACAACTTTAAGTTCAAAATCATTAGATGTATACATAAAACATGTTTAATAAATGCATATCAACCCCAAAAGCAGTATAAAATATTAAAAATGGAGACCTAGAACTCACCTTTCAAGCTAAGGTACGAACCCTAGAACCGAAAAGCAAAAACCCGAGATCAACATTCATGCACATATAAAGGTGTTAACTTTAACCATCCTAATGGTGCTAAAACTCTTGAATAACATAGATATAGCCTAGATATATCATTATTTACAAGAAACTTGATATCTTGATGAGTTTCTTGTACTTTCTTTCTCTAGAACATAACTTTCTCTCTCTAACAGCCTCCTTCGCAAGAATGCCCTTGCATGGGGCTGTCAAGGTTTCTTATATAGTAACATATTAGGGATTTATTTACATGAAAACCCCTTGAATTCTTTTTAGTGGTCAAATACTACTTAAATAGTATTCAGCCTCTTTTCATTCTTTTACAATTTTCAGGGCGTCACATATAAAAACAATTTAAGGTCAAATGTTTATTATTATAAAAGAAATAATTATCTATTTTGGTAGTTTGTCCAGTTCTTACTATTTTCTTTTGATATGTGTAAAGTATATATATTTTAGTAAGAAGTTTTCACACAATGAGTTTTAATTTAAGACACGATTATCACTATTAAACTAACTATACACAATAGGAAAGTGCACCTATCACGTGGTGGTATAGTCTTAGATAAGATTCGAGTATCCACCCATGAACACAATGGCTTCCAATACTAATCATCATCACTATTTAACTGATCATTTGAGTTTAGATTTATGAATTTTAAAAATTTATGTAATGTAATTAGCAAATTAAACTAACAACAAAAGGAATTGAAGATGAAGATACATAATTAATAAGAGATACCACTTGAATTTTGATTCCACTTACCAGTGACTTAACAACTAGCACAAACTCGAGGTGAGACCATTTTTTACACATAATATATGGAAGTATTCTAAACTCACGTCGAGGATATCTAGACATATAACCATTTGAAAAGCTAGAAGATAAACACATAATAACCACCTATAGTTATATCATGAGGAACTATTGATACAATTACATCAACGTTAAAGATCAATTAGACTCCCATTAGGATTACCTAATTTCATAAATCTTTTGAAAGTTGACACGATAAACATATGATAACCACTTCAACTTACGTAAAATAGATAAAACTACAATTACTCTTCAACTTATAAGAATCATACCATGATTATATAACAATTCATAACCAATGACAAAAAAGATTCATGACATACATCATGGTTTTCTCAAATATAAGCATAAGGTTGCACATTTGATCAATTTTACTAAACTTTCAACCTTCATTTACCATTCATAGTCAAATATCATAAAATTACATACAAAAGATGCAATTATATGAATAAGTCTTGTAAGAACATGAGGTTTTCCAACATAACATGCTTACAACACTCACAAGTTTGAACATTTTATCAAACTAGAAAAATAACATAAAAACATTGAAGAATAAGCAAGCTTCATCATATCATAAACATAAACATCACCAAGAATCATATACAAGTTGTTAAATCAGGCTAAGTTTTATCTAATCCAAGTGATAATAAGTTTTTAGCCCATGATGATTACAAGAAACACACCCAAACTCAAGAACATGAAAGAACTTATAATAAATATAGTGGAATTCAAACCAAATTAAGAGGAAATAGGGTGGATGATATTAGATCCTCCTTGAAAGTGTGAAATATTCAATCTTGTCCTTCAAATCTCTCAAGAACACTTGAAATAAACCCAAAATCACCTAAAGGGGTGAGAGAAGCTAGGGTTTGAGACAATTTGAAAGTTGTGTTGGAATGGTGGTGAATTTAGGTTAAAGCCCGATTTTGCTCCGCACATGAGCGTGTGAGATAAGTGAGTAGGTCCTGTAGGTTGCAGTTTCTCATAGAATCATGCTTCACAGCGACATAGTGATGTAGGTGTGCTTACATGCCCGTGTCAGGAGCTTTTCTTCATAAACTTCAGGTTTTCTTCAATTTTCCATCAAAAATCATCAAGTGACCATCAGGGATTACAATATTCAAATATAACACAAATAAGTGTATAAATAAATGAATATGTAACAAAAATGCTTCAAAAGAGGAATAATAGGTATTCTTAAAATGTATATTTATTCACGTATCACCTTTCTTCGTATACCAAATACTTCTGCAATTTGTTTGCCACTAAATCCGAAAAGTATGTATTTGCTAATTGTCCCTTCTCTTCTATGTTTGTTTTATTTTTAGTTTTTGAAAACCATTTCTTTTATATTCCTTTTTCTTTATAGATGTTATATTTTATTTAATTTTAACAATTGCAGATTTTATCATTCCATGTAATTATAAACTGTAGTCTTTTATTTAAATGCATACTAATGGGTGTGGAGCGGAAGTTATAAAAGTTAAAAGATTTAATTTTGATTATTTAAACATTAGTACTAACCATACGAAAAAGATTACGTGCAAAACGTTGATGAAAAAGTGTAATAGAAAAAAAAGTACAATAAAAAAATAAATACCTCAAAACAGAGAAGAAAAAACGAATGCGTAAATTGACTTTACTATAATTGACAAGCTCTATTGCAAATTGGTTAAAAGAAAATTTAACATAACTTGACGGTTTAAGCATAAAACACAGAAAAATTATTCATGTGATTAAATATAAATTTGACATAACTCGAAGACTTAAGTATAAATTTTTAAAGAAAAAGTTCAGGTAAATTTAATATAACTTGAATGCTTAGTATTAAAATTTTAAAAAAGACAAAATGAGTAAGTATCAATTTGGAAAAGATAAACAAAGCGGGAGAAAGTTATGTGATTAGTTTCAAAAAATCCTTAGAGGTTTAAATGTAAAACTGTAAATAAATATATAAAAAAACAAAGTAGGTTTTTTATTAATTAGAAGAAAAAGAAAAATATTATGGTAGCATTAAGTAAACATACACTTTCACTACTAATAATGTTTTCTGTTTGTTATATATAGTGATCCGGTGGATATGACTGAGACTATTTTCTGACCTATCTTAAACGTTGATATATTTAGGTATTATTAGTATAACTAAGTAAATATTTAGTGATTAGATACTTAAGTGTTTAAAAAAAGTAAATGGTTCAAATACTAAGTTTTTTTAAAACTAAAATAATTAATCCCAACTGTACATCTTACTAATCAATGGTTGAGATCAAAATTATAATAAAAAGTTTGTTAGATGTGTATTTTACAAATAGACACTTTTAGTGACTTTTTGCAAGTTCCCTCATTTTTATAAAACTTTTGTAACTTTTATGTACGACATTATTTTTTTTAATTACACTAAAAATGAACGTTCTTTTATTTTTAAAACAAGTACAGTATTGTTATATAAAAAGATTTAGAAAAATTACATTAGTAAGCTTATATCTTATCATTGTATCTTTAGTGTATTTCATTGTGTTTTTTATTAGTTATTTTATTTTTCTGAATACTATTGGGTTTTTCTAAAATGATTAATTTTAAAATAATAATGGAATAACATTGTTGTTATGTATCTATAATATGTAAAACATAATAATAAACTAATAACTAATTAATTTAATACAATAAAAACAATGAACAAATAACACAATGCAACATTGTGTGTTTTGATCGTAATTATGTTATTTTGAACACCATGAGTTTTGAAAAATACATGGGTAAAATAACATTATTATGTACTTATAGTGGTAAAACACAATTATAGATGACAAGTTTATATAATCTTTAAAAAACTAAATAATAAAAATAACACTTTCGGTTATATTCAACACTATGAGTTTTCAAAAATACATTGGTGAAAATATGTTGTAACACCCGGAAATTTTGTTTGAAGTATCATGCGACTGGGAGTCCCATACGCATAGAAGTCAAGCGACTGGAGTCCCGTACACATGGAAGTCATGCGACTGGAGTCCCATACGCATGGAAGTCATGCGACTGGGGTGTCCATACGCATGGAAGTCATGCGACTGGGGTGTCCATACGCATGGAACTCATGCGACTAGACTGGAGTATTTAAGGGAGAGGGCAGCCTATTTTCCCCTCCCCATACACTCATTTCAGCTAAAGAAAAGAAGAGAAGAGAGAAAGAAGAGAGGAAGAAGAGAAAAAGAAAGAAAAGTGGTGATTCGGGCTCGAAATTCGTCGAGTAGCTAGTCCAAACGAAGCCCTTCATCTTCTTTTTGTTTGTGTGAGTTCTAGGACCCCTCTTTTAACCATTTTCAACTGATTTGGAGCTGAAACACATAGAAAACATGTTTTTGTATGTGTGCGTGTTTGACCCATTTGAATGTGTTTGTGTGCGATGTGTTTGGAGTTTGATTTCGGGATTATGTGTGCTTGAATGGTGTTGTAGTATGCATCCCTAAGGTTTAGGATGATTTATTTGAGCTTAGAATGGGTTTGGATGAGTTTGGAGGTCGAAAATGGCAGATTGGGTTCGGGATGAAAAGGATTCTGCACAGCTAGGGCTGGGCGACCGACTGGAGGCCATACGGCCGACTGAGGGGCGATTGGAGTTCAGTCGCACGACTGAGGTCCAGTTGTGTGTGACTTTCCAGATGTGTTTCCCGAAGACTTGTCAGGAGTACCACCTGACCAAGAGATTGAGTTCCAGATTGATCTGATACCGGGTGCCCAACCTGTTGCCAAAGCACCGTATCGATTGGCTCCGACAGAGATGAAGGAGTTGATGGAGCAGTTGCAAGAGCTGCTAGATAAGGGGTTCTTTAGGCCGAGTATCTCACCTTGGGGTGCTCCGGTCTTATTTGTGAAGAAGAAAGATGGTAGTATGAGGATGTGTATAGACTACCGTGAGCTGAACAAGCTTACAGTCAAGAATCGATACCCGTTATCGAGGATTGATGATTTGTTTGATCAGCTTCAGGGTACCAGTTGGTTTTCACGGATAGATCTTCGATCTTGCTACCATCAGCTAAAGGTGAAAGAGCAAGATATTCCTAAAACAGCTTTTCGCACGCGCTATGGTCACTACGAGTTTCTTGTCATGTCTTTTGGGTTGACCAATGTGCCAGCTGCTTTTATGGACCTGATGAACAGAGTGTGTCGGCCGATGTTAGATAAATCAGTGATTGTGTTTATTTATGATATCCTGATTTATTCAAAGAGCGAGGTGGAGTATGTCGGTCACATTCGAGAGGTGTTGGAGACGTTGAGGAGGGAGAAGTTGTATGCCAAGTTCTCCAAGTGCGCGTTCTGGTTGCGCGAAGTTCAGTTCTTGGGTCACGTGGTGAATCCGGAGGGGATCATGGTGGATCCGGCAAAGGTGGAAGCGGTGATGCAATGGAAGTCTCCAAAGACGCCATCCGAGATCCGTAGCTTCGTGGGTTTGGCGGGTTATTATAGAAGATTCATTCAAGACTTCTCTAAGATCACTTCTCCACTAACCAAGTTGACCCGTAAAGATGTAAAGTTTGTATGGGGTCAAGCTCAAGAGAAGGTGTTCGAAGAATTGAAGATGAGATTGACTCAAGCTCCTGTTCTGTCGTTACCCGATGGAAGTGAAGATCTAGTGGTTTAATCTGATGCTTCCTACTCGGGGTTGGGGTGTGTGTTAATGCAAAGAGGAAAGGTCATAGCCTACGCATCCTGACAGTTGAAAGTTCATGAGGTTAATTACCCTACTCATGACTTGGAGCTAGCAGCAGTGGTCTTTACGTTAAAGATTTGGAGGCACTACCTGTATGGGAAGAAGTGCCCCATTTTCAATGACCACAAGAGCCTGAACTACTTCTTTGAGCAGAAGGATTTAAATATGAGGCAGAGGCGATGGTTGGAGCTCATAAAGGATTATTATTGTGAGATCCATTATCATCAGGGCAAAGCCAACGTGGTGGCGGATGCCCTTAACCGAAAGGAACGCCCCTAGCCGATTCGGGTGAAAGCGTACCAGCTGATCATGATCTCTGATGTGATGAAGCATGTCAAAAAGTTTCAAGATGAGGCTTTGAAAGACGATCATCTTAACTCTGAAAGAATGAGAGGTCTGGTTACGGAATTGGGTGAAACACACTCGGTGTTAAAACCCGATTTGGGCGGATGTGGATTCCTCGTTTTGGGGATCTACGGGTGAAGGTTATGGATGAAGCTCACAAGACTTGATACTCCATTCATCCCGGTGGTACAAAGATGTATCAAGACATGAAGAAAGATTATTGGTGGCCAGGTATGAAGCGTGATATGGTGGAGTATGTGAGTAAGTGCCTTACTTGTCTGCAAGTGAAGTCCGAGCATCAAAAGCCGTATGGGAAGATCCAACCTTTGGATATACCGGAATGGAAGTAGGAGCACATCACCATGGATTTCATTACGAAGCTGCCGCGTACTCCGAAAGGGTATGATGCTATATGGGTGATTGTTGACCGCTTGACGAAGAGTGCTCAATTCCTACCGATGCGTGAGACCTATTCATCCGAGAGGTTGGCGGAACTTTTCATTAAGGAGATTGTGACTCGTCACGGTGTGCCGGTGTCTATTGTGTCTGATCGTGACACCCGGTTTACATCCAAATTCTGGAAGAAATTCCATGATGCGATGGGGATGAGGTTGCACATTAGCACAGCTTATCATCCCCAAAACTGATGGTCAGTCAGAAAGGACAATTCAGACATTGGAGGACACGCTTCGGGTATGTGTGATTGATTTTGGGGGAAGTTGGGATGACCACTTACCGTTAGTTGAATTCTCATACAACAACAGCTATCATGCCAGCATTGGCATGCCACCTTATGAGATGCTATACGGTAGGAGATGCAGGACACCCGTATGTTGGGGTGATATTGGTCATAAAGAGTTAGGGAGCGTCGAGGTGATCGAGGCTACGAATGAAAAGCTCGAAAAGATCAAGGCCTTCATGAAGGCACCAAAGACAGACAGAAGTAGTATGCTGATAAACGACGCAGGCCGATTGAGTTCTAGGTGGGTGACCGGGTTATGTTGAAGGTCTCACCTTGGAAGGGTATCATTCGGTTCAGAAAGCGGGGCAAGTTGAGCCCGAGATATATAGGCCATTTCTGAATCATTGCTCAAGTAGGAGAGGTGGCCTATAGATTAGAGTTACCAGATGAGTTGAGTGGAATTCACCCGACATTCCACGTATCTCATCTAAGAAAGTGTTTGCCAGATGAGGATATGATCGTTTCACTGGAGGATATCGAAGTAGACGAACGGCTCAACTATGTGGAGCAACCAGTGGCGATCATCGATCGAAAAGAGAAGAGGTTGGGAAATAAAGTGGCTCCTCTTGTGCGTGTACAGTGGAAGTACAGGAAGGGATCCGAGTTAATATGGGAGACCGAAGAGGAGATGAGACAGCATTACCCACGCTTGTTCGAGGAATAACAAGTTTCGGGGACGAAACCTATATAAGGGGGGTGGACTTGTAACACCCAGAAATTTTGTTTGAAGTATCATGCGACTGGAAGTCCCATACGCATGGAAGTCATGCGATTGGAGTCCCGTACGCATGGAAGTCATGCGACTGGAGTCCCATACGCATGGAAGTCATGCGACTTGGGTGTCCATACGCATGGAAGTCATGCGACTGGGGTGTCCATACGCATGGAACTCATACGACTGGACTGGAGTATTTAAGGGAGAGGACAGCCTATTTTCTCCTCCCCATACACTCATTTCAGCTAAAGAAAAGAAGATAAGAGAGAAAGAAGAGAGGAAGAAGAGAAAAAGAAAGAAAAGTGGTGATTCGGGCTCGAAATTCATCGAGTAGCTAGTCCAAACGAAGCCCTTCATCTTCTTCTTGTTTGTGTGAGTTCTAGGACCCCTCTTTTAACCATTTTCAACTGATTTGGGGCTGGAACACATAGAAAACCTGTTTTTGTATGTGTGTGTGTTTGACCCATTTGAATTTGTTTGTGTGTGATGTGTTTGGAGTATGATTTCGAGATTGTGTGTGCTTGAATGGTGTTGTAGTATGCATCCCTAAGGTTTAGGATGATTGATTTGAGCTTAGAATGGGTTTGGATGAGTTTGGAGGTTGAAAATGGCAGATTTGGTTCGGGATGAAAAGGATTCTGCACAGCTAGGGCTGGGCGACCGACTGGAGGCCATACGGCCGACTGAGGGACGATTGGAGTTCAGTCACATGACTGGGGGTTCAGTCGCATGGGGAGTCATGTGATTGAGGCTCAGTCGCATGGGTGTTCAATCGCATTAGTCTGTGTTGCAACAGACTCGGTTAGCATATGATCATGAGAGATCGATATTGAGGTGAAGTGCCCTGTTGTCGCAACAGACTCATAAGAACGAATGTAAAGATGAACGAATGATGAAGATAATAATAATATTATCTATGTGTACGTATGATGTATGGTTGCATGAAAGTAATGAACGGTTTTACGAAAGAAAAGTATGTTTTATTATAAAACTAGAACTCACTCAGCAACGCTGACTTTTATGTGTTTCCAGTTGGCAGGTAAAGGTTGCTGAGGATGGCACGAGGCGGCTACTCAGCTCTTTTGGGATGACATCCATTTATAGAATGCTTTTGTGATGTAATACAATAATGTATTTTGTAAACTAACTGACGATGTATTATTTGGCAAAAACATTTATAATGAAATGCGATGTCCTTTGAATGTTTCCGCTGCATGATTTTTGTATTGATTATAAAATGATGTGTTTTAAGAGCGATGAGTATCCAACTGTAAGCATCCCGGGAACGGGGCCTTACATATGTAATTGTGTATTTCTAATTGTAAAACACAATGATAGATAACAAGTTATAATCTATAAAAGCAATAACAAAAATAACACAAAATGATCTAAAACGTTAAACACAAATGATTAATACACATAATAAATGATGTAAAATATATGACACAATAAACGTATAAGACACAATGAGCTGATTTAGTTGATATAATGAGCTATATACCCTTTTTTAAAATAATTAAAGGACACGTGTCAAGTACACAAAAATTATTAGCCTTTTTTAGGTTAAATATCATTTCTAGTATAACCCTGACACTTAATTCGAATAGTATCAAGTTATAAGAATACAAATAATGTACGTATATATTTTAATTTTAATTTTAAATATTATAAATAAGATAATAGTTAAAACAAATGTATATTGAAAAATGTGTTAATTAGAAGAAAAATAATAAATATGAGAAATTAGAAACTATTGTATATATTACTTGTACCGTATGTTTAAAAAATTATATTAAGTGTCTTAAATTTGAGTAAAATTATATGTGCTCACTAAATGCTTTATATCTAGTATAGATTATATAGATATAGCTTATTATTATCATCATCATTATTATTAAATTATTTAATGATTATATAGTTAAGTATTCAAATAAGACAATATTTTTTAAAATTTAAGTATTATTATTATTATTACTATTACTACTACTATTATTGTTATTATTATTATTATATTATTATTAAAGTTTTTATTAATTATAGTTAAATATTATAACAAGACAATACTTATTAATAAATTTAAATGTTAATTTAAATTATTATAGATAATATAATATATAATGTAATGATTTGAATAATCTCACATTGTTAAATAACGTATTAATAATATGTATTAATCAACGTATTAATTAGATTAACTTTATTAAATGAATGATAAAATAGGAATGATTGCATAATAATTAAGCAGTTCTATTATGTCTCATAATTTTTTTATAAAATTAAATTCCGCCCTAAAGTTTTATTTACAGTAGTATAGATATTAGGGGTGTTCAAAAATATTCAAATACAAAACCGAAACCGAATCAGAAATGATATCCGAACTTCGGATATCCAAAATTTCAGATATGGATTCGGATAGTGATTTTCAGAATTTTTGGATATTTTGGATATCCGAAATATCCAAAATATTTTTTTAAATTAAAAAATATTAACTATTAGTTAAATATTTCGGATACTTTTAGATATTTCGGACATTTTAATGAAAAACTTCGGATATCCGATAAAAACTTCAATACAAATTATTACATTTTTATAAAACTTATTAAATAATACAAATATTTTTGAAGTCGGATATCCGAACGGATATCCGAATCCGAATCTGAAATTTCGAATATCCGAAATTCGGATTCGGATTCGGATAGTGAAATCCGCTATCTGAAATTTTTGGATATCTGAAATTCAGATTACGAATTTCGGATATCCAAATTTGAACACCCCTAATAGATATGCACGCACATTATACTGCATATATGTATTTTTTATTTTTTCAAAAGAATTGAGGAGAGATGTTAGAAAATTAATGAAATAATGAAAAGTAGAATTAAACCATCCTCTTTAGTTTTATAATTTTTATTTAAGTGATATGTATATACTTTTTAAACGGTTCTTAATAATTCTTTACATATTTGGGTTCTAAATTAATGCCATATTTTATTAAGAACCATAAATTTGTAAAAAATCACAAAAAAACCACTTTAACTCTTTTACTGTTTATTATAAATATTGTTCGAAATGCTTGTAGTTTTAATACTTTTAAAATATATTTTATTATAAAATACAACATCTATAGTCTTTTGTTTATGTGCATATATGCACTCACACTACAAAAAAAATAGAAAGATATAGAATCAAACCATCCTCTTTTAATTTTTATAATTTTTATTGAAGTGTTATGTATATTTCTTATGCGATTCTTAGCAATTCTTTACATATTTATAGTTCTTAGTAATAAATAAATACATATATATGTATATACACATAATTATAACTTTATCCTTTTAACTCAAGAATACATAAAACTATTAAAGAAAATTACTTACATTTAAACTCTAAACATAAAATTACATTAGGTGGTGGGGTGTAGATTTCATGTACTCTCACATCCCACCAATAAAATTGACCACCTCACAAATACTTTCATCTATCCTCAAGTACCCTAAGTGGTGACACCATCACTCTTTATTATCGTCATTACTCTCACAAATAATAAATTAATTTTTCCTTATTTAAAACAAATTATAATTTAAACATTAATTAATTCTAAATAAAATCAAAATACATCTAAAAATTAAATTAAATTAAAAAACAAAGATAGCTCATACTACTCATTGTCGTCGTTTGACTCCAGATAGTTCAAATTTAGAGTTGCAAGATGTTCTATTAGATCAACTAGAAGTCAGAAATGTATATTTTAGTTTTGCAATTCCTTAAGGACATTATCGTCAACAACTGGCTACACTGGCGAATCTCTTATTTAGACAAGGAGATATATCATTTTCATCGTCTTTCACTCATGTTGTGTGGTATGATGCACGTGTAAACCATATTGCTAATGTTTGGTACACTCATATCTTGTAGGGGGTACCAAAGTATACCCCAATTACCCATTAGAATACTAAATGCTCACTCAACATCTTTACTAGCTGATTCTTGCACTTTCTAAAACTTTTTTCCTTTGGATTAACCGGATATGAAGTCGCTTTCACAAACGACGACCAAGTAGGGTAGATCTCATCTGTTAGAAAGTACCCATATTTATTGGAGAACATATACATGGAACGGAAATATAGGCGTGGTTTATTGTAATTAGTAAGATATAAGGGAGATTGTTGGAGAACATTGATGTCATTGTTTGACTTGGGGAACACCGTACGCATACTAAAACCACGTATTCTTTGAAGCCACTGCTTCGAGCATGATCATTGTGCATTAGTGTTCACCTCTTATATATTGATCGATGTAGTGTGGTTGGTCAAAAAAATATTTAAAATAGTGTCAGATCACCCTTAGAGTAAATGGCAAGAAATGTGTCGAATCCATATGAAATTAGTGGAAAATATTAGCAATAAAATAACTATAAGAAATAAACATTGAAAAACAACTTAATTGATTGATTTATTTAAGTAAAATGGAATTAGCGAAAGTGAATCTTAGGTTTTTAACAATCTTGGAGGAAAAGCAAAACATTTTGGGATTTGGTTTAGTAAAGTAATGTTATCTTAGTTAAACCTAGCGAGAAGTCATTAATGGTAACTCTATACGTGACAAGATCCAAGTGATGATTATAGATCAAGTTTTAATGAACTCCATTCACATAATCATCAATTCAAGAATGTAAACCTATCTTTAAACCAATTACACAATGACTAAGATAAACCAAAGTTATATGAGATTAAGTTACGATTTAACCACAATCAAATCATTTACTTAATCATATCATAAGTTGAATCAACATAACTTAAAGGGTTCACAATTTAATCTTAAAACTTTGGATACTAAAAGAGATGAATACTTGCATAAATCTGTCCCTCGAAGTGAATCATAAATAGATTAGCATTGCCTTATCATTGATTCATCAAACCAACTTGAATTAAACATGTGGATTGGATGATCTCTATGTTGGAAAGGCCTTTAAAATGCTTGAAATCATCAATTTTCGTCCTTGGTTGCTACTATGGAAAATATATTTAATTCTAGGTTAATCCCCTTTTAGGTCAAAATCTATCAAAACGCAGAAAACGTCATCGGTGGCACCCTAAGCGTCACCAATGCTGAATTATCCTTATGAACAGTGCTTTTTGATGTGTTTTTACGCTAGTGGTGTTGGTGGCGCCTTAGGAAGATGATATTATCTTCTTGTTCTTGGTATAAAAGTGTAATTTCATGGCTTGTAGGTCAATATAAGAACTCTTTTCCATATAATTTATTATAGATCACAAAAATATTCTACGCATTGATGTGATATCCTAGCCACCGTACATAATTATTCCTCAAATTTGTTTTGAGAATTACCCGTTGCTAGTTGCTTCAAGTCGATGTGCATTTTGTAACGTTGTAAAACTCTATTCACCTCCCGACTATGGCCTCTTGAAGCCATTCATTTGTCGCTTCAAATTTTTCCAACAGTTTTTAACGTCTTTGACATACGATGTCACACCCCGAAAATTGCAGCGGAAGGTCGCGTGACGTGGTGGTAATGGAAGTTGGAGTTATTTCAACGGTCGTGGTCAAACGTTAATATTTAATAAGTTTACTATCATATCATGACAAAAATATTCAAACATACTACATTATCAAGTTTAGTTCACAAAAACGACAAGTTTAACATTAAGGAATTTATCGTAGTCAACACAAAAACATTTGATCTTTCCAAAGACATAATTCCATCGTTCCCAATTCAAGCATACCTATAACCCTGAAAAGCATGAGAAAATACTAGTCAACAATAAGTTGGTGAGCGTTCGGGTTTTTGTAAATTGCAATATTCAATTTTTCAAGACAAGTTATATGATGTAGCGAGATAATATATTTAACATAGACTAGCTAGGTACTATGATTAATTCGGGTCATAAGTCCATAATCACGCCAAGAAACACGTCATTGCCCTACAACTATCCAGAAATATAAACACTCTTGCTACAACCTAACCAGTGCGACTGGTCGCGAGAGCGAAACCTTCTAACCTGATAGATCTACCAATATAGCCTGCGACCTCACCCCCGAGGTTAATGATTATGAGGGGATTTAGAGCCCAATGGTATTCTCCGATACTATTGCCTCACCTTATACCGTCATACATATATTATACTCATTACCTATCATATATATAAAAACAGTTTATCAACGTACATGTTTTTCCTCCAAAATAATTTAAATAAAACAATATTTAAAATGGGGCCGAAGTACTCGCCTTTATTGATTCAAATCTCCGGTTTTTAAGCGTCTAGCACCGGTTTAATCACGATCCTAGACGTGAAAGACTTTCTTTAAATAATTGCAAATTTTGCTCAAAACTGTTGTTCACCCAACTTATTTGACGTTTGTTGATAAAAACGACTTTTCAAAACGTTTGAAGATGTCTTTAGGAAATCATTTAGTTTTTAAAAGGATTACCATTTATTAGATATTTCCCTACCAAGTCATTTAATATGAATAATTAAACTTACTATCATCTAATAATATCTTAGTTTTCTTCTATTTTCTTATAAGGACTATTTCGATTTCTTAGACTAACCAATTAAATTATGAAATTCTAATTAGTTACCTATCGGTTTTTCATTGATTTTGTACAAGATTTTAGTTACAAATTTATTCCAAAATACCATATTTTCCTTTGTAAAATAATTTAAAGATATAGCAATTTGATTCATAAATATACTTTTTATATACTTTTGATTAAATAATATTATTTAGGTATCTATGTATTGATGAGTTTTAAAATGCGTTTAATTTGCGTTTAGTGTTTTAAAATATATATATGTATATATATATATATCCATTTATATTCACTTTTAATAATACAAGCTATTCGTGAAATAATATTTGTTTTGCAAGGAGTTTTCAAGAGCGTTATTTTTAGTCGTCGTATATATATATCCTTTATAATGTTCCGTTGTCCTTTAATCTCCAAGTTTTCTAATTTGATGTTACCAAGTCTTTCGTTATAGTCATTTTCGTTAACTCGTTTTAACTTAGTCGTTTTTTTCTGAAAATGTCATGTCCATCTTTTCCTAGTCTTTTTATTTCTATCTAAAATCTTAACCATCCAAGAGGTCTTAATATTTAATATTTATCCATTTGTCCATGTTCTAACTAATAGTCCTTGTGAACCATAATCTATAAATATTCTTAACCTAAACCTACATTCATAACCATATACATTCATCCTACTATATTCTCATAACCCACATCATACAATAATAGGATTATCATCTAATAACTACAATAACATCAAATTTTCAGATTTATAATCCAAATCAAAACCTTTTTCATCATCATGCTAACTTTTCCAAAAACATCTAAGTGGGTGAACCAAATCGTCAAGATTTCCATCTTGATTAATCATGCAAGAACATATATACACAAGTTAATCCAAATAGTTATACCCCAAGCCTAAACCCACGGTTTCTAGCGTTAGCTCACGATGTTTCAAGACTTGGTTTCACCTTCAAGCCCTAACCCGATTTTTGCTTGAGAAACCCTCTTGTTTTTTACTCCAAGAACGAAAATGTAGGTCTCTTAAGGTGGTGGTGGTGTGATTTCGAAGGTGGGGTGTGGTGGTGCTCTCGGTGGCCGAAAAGGGGGGTTTCGATGACCGAAGGTGGTGGGGTGATTGCGGTGGTAGATGGTGGTTGCGGTGGTGAATGATGGTTGTGGTGGTGGTGTCGGACGGTGGTGGTGATCTCGGTGGATAGGGGTGACGAGGTGGAGATGGTGATGAATGGTGATGGTGGTGGTTCCACGGTGGGTGGCGGTTCCGGCGGTGGGTGGCGGTTCCAGCAGTAGGGTGGCAGTAGTGTGGTGGTTTCGGTGAGGGGGGTATGGTGGTAGTGGTGACCGATGGAGAGAGAGGAGAGGGGAGGTGAAAGGGTTGTGTATGTGGGTTTATGTGTTTAGTGTGTGTATGTAGTTTATATATACATAGAGTGTGGGTGAGTTGTCTTGCATGCAAGACAAGGCAATCATCACCAAGATTTTATTATTATTATTTAATTGTAATTATTATTATTATTATTATTATTATTATTATTATTATTATTATTATTATTATTATTATTATTATTATTATTATTAATCTTTTGTTTCAACCGGTTAATTGACAACGGGGGTTCACGTTCATATTGGTCAAGGTCTCAGAAAGTCAAACGAGTCAGAATAATAAATAAACGTTGATTATTATTAGACAGAGTTGAGCTGGCGTTGACATGATTTTGACGGGTTGTCAAATACGATATCCAGATCGAAAGGTCTTGTTGTCCTATTTTAGTGAGTCATCGAAAATAATCTACCGCAAAATCTATTTCCCGATCATGTGACACGTATCTCTTTTTAGATTTGTTGTGATTTCAGCTTCAGCTTGGGCTGGGCGGTAATATCCATGACGAATTGAAGGCTACTATCGTTTGAGAAAAGCTCGTTTGACAAATAGGAGGAATGGTATAGTTTTCTATCCATTGGTTTGAATTTAAGTATGAGAAAAGGGGAAAATTTTAAAGTATTAGATATTAGACATTTGATGCGTTAATAACTATTAGTTAGTGAGTATTTTTAAGGTAAAAGAAGTTATTTTTTTAATATGTAAAGATAATATTACTGTTGGAAATCCAACATTCTAAAAATGATCAAATCAGCAAATAGTTTAAAAGCTGTGGTGCCTAATTGTATAATGAAATTGCATGGGTGGCAGCGTTGTAGCCGCAGCTACCCGTGATGTCGCACCCGAAGCCTCAGGCACCCCTTCCCTATTATTTTTTTTCTTTTCACCTTTCTTTCTTTTCTCTCTTTAATTTTATATTGTTTCTTTTGTTTCATTAATCAAACTCGAAAAGTAGTGTAAACCTACACCACCTAAAATCCACCTAAATACTTACAATGGGGTTTGAACCCTCACCACTTGATTTAAGGGTGTTCACCGGTGCCATTTTGTACTATATACCAGTATACACATTGATTTTTGTAATTACTCAACTTGGTGTGAAAGATCTTTAATTTAACAATTTGAGTCTTTAGCATATAATTCCATAACATATGGGTCAAGTCATCTTAGACATGAAAGATCATGGAAGACCCTAGAAAGAGATACATAATTCACCTTTAAGCTACCTTGAATGATCTTGGATATACTAGAGAAATCCATGTAAAATATCTAGGCTTAGATATTATGTATAGATACATCTAGATATAGAACACTTTAGAATCCATGTAACTACTATAAATAGAAAGGTAGTGCCTTATTTGCACACACCTAAGTTCCTTGTAACATAAAGCCTTGTACTTGTGTTCATAGTAATACAAGCAATCTACTTGTGTTGTAATCGCATATCACAAGCATTTCACTTGCGTACTACCAAACCAATGTTCCCTTACAAGACTTCCGTTGTAAAATTCATCCATTCAAGATCAAAAAGGCTGACTTAGAATGGATCTAAGTGCCGCACGAGAACTGAACAAACCAGTCTGTGACATTAGAGTATTTATAATAGGTTTTTTATATTTATGTGAGTGTGCTTCTTATATTTTAGGAAATGGTTGTAAGTGGTTCTAAGTGGAGGGGGGAGAAAAATAATGATAAAAATATAAAAAATTATTTAATTGAGAAAAAGATAAAAAAAAGTGATATTTAATGTAAGAGTAAATTACATTGATCATCCTAAGTTTTGCTTAAATTTCACCTATGACCACCATCAACTTGCAAACCCAGTGAATCCATCTTTGTTTACCACTTCTTGGGGCTATAAAACAGTTTGAAGCAAAATAATATACTTCACTTCTTAGATCTATCAGATTTTCTAAAAATCCTAATCAAAGGTGGTGGGTTCTTTCCCATGGTGGTAGTGACGGAGGGTGGTGGGTTGGGGAAATTGGAAAGCATAGGGGTATGCTAGAGATGGTAGATGGTGGTAGTTGTGGTTAGAACCACCACCACAGGTAGGCAGTGTCGGAGAGGGCTACAGCTAGTGCCGGAGTCGAGTCGTAACCGGTGCCTTATGGGAGCTGCAGACAGATGTAGGGGTTCGGGTTGGGAAGATGATGATGATGATGGTGTGGAATAATAATAATATTAAAGTAAATTACGCATTTCGTCCCTTTGACCAAAGGACGAAACATGTTACTGTTTTCAAACCTTAGGACTAAACCTGTAATTTTTCAATCCCAGTGGCAAATGGTGATGTTTGAGCAAACATCGGGGAGGATCAGTGTAATTTACTTTTATTGTAATTATAAGGATAGGAATAGAAAACCTAACGTGAATGTTTTTATTACTCCCCAAACTATCTTGAATACAATCATACAAGTTTTTTTTCACTCAAGCATCTATATTAGACCTTATATCCTTTTTCTCGACGCGTAGCATAACGACTTAAGGGACACAAAGCAAAGGTAAAATTTTGGGGCTCGATCAATATAATTTCAAGTTTAGCCGGTGACCAACTGTAAGTTCGAAAACACTAACTACAATAAAGTATTGAGTCCCATGCCCTCACCAAATAGTTAACCGGTTCACATAAAGCATAAACAATTAATAATAATCGATTCATATTACGTAATTAATATCACAAAATAGTTTCAAATGATGATCCGTACACAAAATCAAAACATAATCATTCTCTAAGGCTTGTAAAGGTGAGAAACAAAGAAATTTTGAGTATTCTTTAAGCTTTTGGTAATGAAATCCTAGTATGAAAAATTATAAATTCATTTGAAATCAAACTGACAACAGTAAACACGAACAGAAAATGATAAAAGAATAACACAAATTCCCTTTTTTGGGGTGAAAATAACTTGGCAACAAATGAGAAAAAATCATGGATGGTTGTATTATTGTTCCCTAAAATATACATTCAACTTTGTTCATCCACTATCGACTCCTTCCAGACACGTTGATTTGCTTGAAGTCATTATGAGATTCTTACAAATGTGTAGATGCAATGTGAAAATAGTGGGACGTAAAAGTGTGATTATATATAATATTATTCAGTTGCAATTGCGATTACTGTTGAAACTCTAAATTGCCATAAACGAGTTCCTTCTCCTATTATGAACCAGTCTACTGTTATTAAAACACTTGTGTACGTTGGGCGGAGTAACTTAATTTTTTTACGACCTGATCGAAGTACTCTTAATTAATTGTGATCTTGTGAATAATAACCGGACAATACCCGAAATAACCGGCAAAACCCAACGGAAAGGCTGGGCGTCTTCAATTCATCTTAAATAAGCAAGACATGATTATTTCACTATCCTTCAATTCTCCAGAGCTTGAATCATCTTAGCCCCGAGGTGATACACCGTCTCCATCTCCGTCATCTCGATCTAGAGAGATGGCGATGGGAGTTTCTAGTCCGATGGACTTGTTGCCTTATTTTACACCATCTGAACGATATGCATGATGACTCCCGCTGCTTTACGGGCATGGGCTGTTGGTATTTCGTGCAGAAATCTATATATATTCTAGAACGTAAAACAAAATAAAACGTACCCGGTTCTGAATCAATCTTCAAAGTTAAACTCATGTGGACTATATATCCTTTGAATCACTATCAGATAAACCTATTAATTTCACGGATTACACGCGAATGATTTATTAGATTAGACAGAGAATCCTCGGATTTATTCTTCAATTTGTGAAAAGTTCTTGAAGAGTCTTGTAACCACCATGAAAACCCTGTGTTCACCATTGTTGATCATAAAAAAAGAAAAATCACAAGGAGACGGCAGTTCCTCTCCCTTTCTTTTTTTAATAAAGAAAGAAAAGATGTTTTTGATGCCTATTATCCATCAATTTCCTTTTATGGCTTATGATTCCCAATTTTAGGGTCCTAATGGGCACACCGCTGGATTTTTGGGTAGGCCGGACCAAAAGGTCACGGTTAGGGCTAAAGGTCACGTTTTGGTACCTAAACGTGACCGCAAGGGCTTGCAGTCACGGTTTCTGTGTCGTCTTCCGACACCTCGTGACAACAAAACGACAAATGGCCTGATAAAGTTGAAAACTGGTCACCAAACCGTCACGGTTTGGCCTAACCGTGACCTCTAGGGTACGAGGTTCAGTTTAAGGTACGAGGTAGACTGTGATGTTGACAAAAGGGTCGGGATTCGTGTTCCGAACCGTCATGGTTTGGACAAACCGTGACGGTTTGTGCACCAGATTTTCATCATAAATACCTTCGAGCTTTCATTCATCCAACACTCGAGATTTTTCAGCCTTCGTCATTCCAAAAACACGTTAATTCGAAAACAATGTCGGGTTCGGGAGATTATTATCAAAAGCCGAAGCTTCCAGATTTGAATGAGGTGTCACATATCGAAGATTCGAACCAGGTTGAAGTAGTATATGATTTATTATAACTTATTATTTGAAATATCTAACCATTATCTTTTTAGGAATATTACGTATACGGGAGTCACCCTCCGTGGGGGGGGAAGAAACCAACCCGTCGAACATATTTGCTCAAGAGGCGTACAACTCTTTATTTGGACCGACAGGTTACGGTGAAAGATACAGACATCCCCCTTGCAATTCTTACGGGCATGCCCCGAACACGTACCACTCACAAACAGAGCTGGATTACGGACATCCCCAGTACCAGTTAGAACTATAAATTACACATGTGTCGGATACTTTTAATGAGAATGACACAGATGAGAGTGACGGTTTGGTTCACCTCAACAAAACCATGGGGACACCGCGGAGAATGATGGGGATGAGGATCGGATAAGAAGGCTACGGTTTCTTATAAAACCGATAAAGTACGAAGAGTTTTTATTCTTTTATTTATTTTATTTTTTTATTTGTTTTATATATTGTTTTTTATGTCTAGCTTTATAATTTTTTCAGTATTTTGATTCTCGTGAGGACTTGAAGAAGTAGGCTAAAATGAGAGGACGCGAGCACGGGTGCGTCATTGTGGTGGGTCGGTCACGAAAAAAGGATGTGGAACTATTATGCAATCGTAGTGGTGAACCTAAATTCACTGGCACAAGTAGGCATACTGGGAGCATAAAGAAATGATGTCCCTTTAAACTCGTAGGGAAGTACGTAGGAAAGAGTGACAGTTGGATGTCAGAGGTGAGAAACGAGACGCACAACCATGATCCTGTTGTGTACGAGGAGGGCCACGCACATCTTAGGAAGATGACCGTCGAAGAAATGATCTTGTCGAGAAGTTACACAGGCAGCACGTGCAGCCACGACATATCCATTCAGCCGTAAGGAGCACTTTCCCCACAGCGTCTGTGTTGTTCAAGACATATACAATCTGACGTCGAAGTTTAGGGCTGATGGGAGAAAAGGCATGACACCAATACAGGAACTTGAAAACCTGCTACAATCTAAAGAGTTCATGTATAAAACACGAACGAATGCAACTACTAAGGCCGTGGAAGATGTTTTCTTTTGTCATCCTACTTCGTATAAAATGTGGCGCGCATTCCCGCATATGATGTTGATAGACACGACGTACAAGACCAACATGTACAACATTCCGGTTGTTCAGGTTATTGGCGTTACATCGACGTCAAAGTCGTTTTGTATTGCGCATGCATTTATATCGAGGGAACGGCATGACAACTTCATATGGGTATTGAAGCGGATCAGAGATATGCTCGATGAGTGTGTGGAGCCTCGTGTTATTGTCACAGACAAGGACCTGGCCCTGATGAGCGTGTGTGACACAGTGTTCCCGAGTGCTACTAAAAGCCTATGCAGGTGGCACGTTAGGGAGAATATCAAAAGATGGTGGAATATCCTTTTCAAAACTGATATGTGGAAGGATTTTTCATACTGGTGGAAGACCTTGTGTTCTTCTCCCACAGAGGCATTGTACGATTACAATTGCAGGAAGATGGAAGAAAAGTTAAATGAAGATGGTAAACGTGGTAAGAATTTCGTAGTTATTGTTACTTTAATAATTTATTTGTTCATTTTATAAAATTTGTTATTTCTTTCAGAGGTATGAGAATATATTTGGAATAATTGGTTGGTGCCATACAAAGAGAAATTGTTACTTGTTGGATGTACGACCGCCTTAACTTTGGTGAATTTACAACTAATAGGGTTGAGGGCCAACATGCCAACTTCAAGAGTTACCTCACAGGGACCAATAATATGTTGCACACACTTGTCAGATACGTTTGTGACCTCGTGCGTGGCCAGGAGATTGAAATTTGTAAAACATTCGAGGTGTCCCGTGTGAAAATTAAAAAAGACCATCGACTGCTATTGTTTTCAAAATTGCATTATAAAGTATCCATTTTTTTGCCTTAGCCTACTTGAATCAGAGTTGACGAAAATGGAAATGATTCAGGAGTCTGGGGGTTCATGTGGACACCAATTGTCCACGTCCATGGGCTTGCCATGTGTTTGTCGTTTGGAGAAATACATCCGAGAAGGTAATATTTATCTTAATACATTTTTTTATTATTGTCACACGATTGCATATTTTTCATTAATAATTTAACCTTTAAATCCAGTCACAAGTATTCCACTCAATGCGGTAGATCCACACTGGAGGAAGCTTGATTTCGAGCCAGAGTACGTCGCGCCGCCTGAACCCGACTACGATGTGAAATTTGATGACTTGAAACAAAAGGTTATGTCGTCTCCCAATCCTCAAGTAAAGAAAAAATTGTTTAATAAAGTATTTGACTCTTTGTTTAAGAGCAAGTCAACACTTAAAGAACCTGAGGTGCGTCATGACCGACGTGGTCGTCCAAATATTTAGGATCAACAAGGAAGAACGGACTCCAATACATCACAGTATGAGGCTGCTAGACACAGCTCCTATACTTCCTCACAACAAACTATGCCTGACCCGGCGAGGCATAGCTCATATACCCCTCAGTTTAAAATGCGAACGACCGTTCTAATCGGGCAAAGGCTGCTTCAAATGTACCGATTACGGGAGCTGCCCTAAGGTTTCCTTTAATATTGAAACCAAAGGACGTGATAAAAGTTATGAAGTTTAAGGATCAGCTACCCCAATGGATTCACCTGTACGTTTCGACTATAAAAGATGTGCGGCCTGATGGTAACTGTGGTTTTCGGGCGATCGCGGTGGCTTTAGGGAAAAAGCAAAAGAATGGGAATGGGTTAGGCGTCAAATGTTGTCGGAGATGGACAGAAACATATGGTATTGGCGGAGCAATTTGAACCGCGAGATGCCTGGCTATTATGATTCTGTTCGTAATAGCTTAAATTGGTTTGGCACGACTCAACCCCACCCGATACCCATTGGCTAACTTTTCCGGCCCATGGACTTGTAATTGCAGAAACATTCACTTGTATTGTGCATCTTATTTCTTCATTTGGCAGCCAGATATGGTTCCCGCAGAGAACAGCCCCAGAGCCATTATTCACCTATCCAGTTGTCGCACTTGCTAATATTAACCAATATCACTTTATTTGCATACAATTGGAAGGAGATTACCCAATGCCCAGTGTGGGCTATCATTGGCCGAGATTTGCATATCAACAAGCACTAGAAAGGCAAAATATGTATCAGGATCATATAAACAATTACGTTAGAATAATGGATCGTCAAAGAGGCACTAATGCCCCGTGTAAGTTATCATTCTCCGATACTTTATCATTAATGAAGATCCCTTTATTTGATGATGATGATGATGATAAAAATAATAGTACAAATAATAGAAATAATAGAAATAATAGAAATAATAATATTAATAATAATACTACAAATAATAGTAACAATAATAATAATAATAATAGTAATAAAATAGTAATAATAATAATAATATAATAGTAATAATAATAGTAATATAGAAATAATAATAATAATAATAATAATGATAATAATAATAGTAGTAGTAATAATAATAATAATAATAAAAATAATAATAATAATAGTAATAATATAATAATAGTAATAATAGAAATAATAATAATAATAATAATAATAATAATAATAAATAATAATATAATAATAAATAATAATAATAGAAACAATAGTAACAATAAAAACCTAAATGTCACGGTTTGCATTAAAGGTTAGGGTTAGGGTTTCTGACAAAAGTAACAAAGCGGTCACGGTTTGCCCAAACCGTGACCTTTTGGTCCAGATTAGTTTAAAGAATTTGTTTTCAATAGCATTCAGCGAACCACTCCCGTCCCAACCAGTTAAAACGGTAGGGCAACAGGGGAATGGTGTGGTTTGAAACCCACTACCACCTGTTCATCAAGGTATTTTTTATAAAAATATTTACTTAGCAAAATTTTAAAAAATAAGACAAAAGGTCACGGTTTGGGCGAACCGTGACCTTTTGCCTAATTTTTTAAATTTTGCTAAGTAAAATTTTTATAAAAATATCTCCATGAACCGGTGGTAGTGGGTTTCGAGCCCACACTACTCCCCTGTTGCCTTACCATCTTAACCGTCGGTACGGGAGTGGTTCGCTGAAAGGTATTGAAAACAAATTCTTTTAAACTAAACTAGAACAAAAGGTCACGGTTTAGGCAAACCGTGACCCCTTTGTTCACATGTGGCATTGTGAAATGAAGCTGTGACAGTTTGATGACATAAAGTGTCGCGTGGTAACCTAAACGTCACACTTTGTTGATAAAAGTGGTCACGGTTCGGTCTAACCGTGACCTTTTGGGGTTCACTAAACCCACACATTAACCGTTTATGATCATTTACGTATATCGAATCGGATATTTTTTTCATGAATATGCACACACATCAACATATATATACAATAAGAACAAATACACTTCGTAGACGTACATACAAACATGCGTACGTGTACAAACCGTGACGTTTTAATGATAACCTAAACAATCTTATCGTGAACATATCAACATATAACACCTTATATTTTGTAAACCAATGTTCAAACATACATAATAAACTCTAATAATAATAACAATAATGATAAATAATAATAACAATAATAATAATAATATACTCTAATATAAATAAAATTTAATAGTAATAATTTTAAAGTTGATAATATAATAATAATATAATTTTTGTGTATCCAGAAACTACATAATAAACTCTAAATATAACAATAATGATAAATATAAGAATAACAATAATAATAATAATAATATACTCTAATATAAATAAAAAGTTTAATAGTAATAATTTTAAAGTTAATAATAATAATAATAGTATTATTTTTGTGTATCCAGAAACTAAAAGGTTACGGTTAATAATATATACTCTAATATAAAGAAATATTAATAATAATAACGATAGATAATAATAATAATAATATTAACAATAGTAATAATAATAATAATAGAAGTAATAATAATAGAAATATAATATAATAATAAATAATAACATAATAATAATAAATAATAATAATAATATAATATACTCTAATATAAAGAATATTAATATAAAATAGAAATAATAATATAATAATAATAATAATAATAATAATAAAATAATAATAATAATAATAATAATAATAATAACACTAATAATAATAATAATAATACAAAAAAAAAAGCAAAAGGTCACGTAGAGGCCAAACCGTGACCTCTTGAGATATTTTTTGAATCTGATTTCCCCTCGATTAGTGCACCTGCCCTATCCGAAGGTGTGACGGTTTGGCCAAACTGTCACACTTTACTCATTGAATATCTGATTTCCCCTCGATTACCTCACCTACGGTGGGTCTAACAGGTCACGTGGAGGCCAAACCGTGACCTCGTGGTTACTAGTTTCTCCTTCAACCGTTCCCACACCCCATTTCACCACCACCACAACCATTTCACCACACCACAACCATTTCACAACCACAACCACAACCATTTCACCACCACCGTCGCCAAAACGTCACCGCGAGCCCTCCCCGTAACACATTCATCCACCATCTCCACCACCACCGCCGCTCACCACCATCTGCGCATCACCACCGCCACTCACCACCATCTCCCACCACCACCGCCGCTCACCACCATCTGCGCACCACCACCGCCGCTGCACCACCGCCACTGCACCACCGCCGCTGCACCACCGCCGCTGCACCACCGCCGCTGCACACCACCGCCGCTACATTATCGTTTTCGGTACATAATTTACAACTTTAAACCATAGAGGTGAACATAGATTTGGTAGGTTTTTCCAATAGATTTGATAGGTTTTCACTTATAGATTTGATAGGTTTCCCGTATGTGTAGCGTAGTTTATCGACGGTTATTATTATTATTATAAATAATAAATAATAATAATAATAATAGTTATAATAGTATAGTAATAATAGAAATAATAATAATAGAACTAATAATAATAGTAATAATAATAATAATAATAATAATAATAATAATAATAATAATAATAATAATATAAAATAGGAATATTAGTAATAATAGAAATAGTAATAATAGAAAAGTAATAATAGAAATAATAATAATAATAATAATAATAATAATAATAATAATAATAATAATAATAATAATAATAATAGTAATAATAGAAATAATAATACTACAAATAATAATATAATAATAATAATAATAATAATAATAATAATAATATATAATAATAATAGAAAAATAATACTACAAATAATAATATAATATAATAATAATAATAATAATAGTAATAATAATACCAATAATAATAATAGTATAATAATAATAATAATAGTAATAGTAATAATAGAATAATAATAATAATAATATAATAATAATAATAATAATAATAATAGAAATATTATTAATAATACCATAATAATAATAATAATAACCGTCAACCATTAACTTTATAAACATTATAAATAATGATAAATACGTATTTTTTCGCAGAGATGGATGCCGACGATGCTTTTATCCCCGGGATTGATGACTGCCCGACGCTGCAGTTCGAGGAGGGGACTATATCGTACGAGTGGTTCAGGACCCTGAGATGACGACCGGCAGTACCGGGGACTGTCTTGTCAGATGAGTTTTTCGAGCTCGTTGGGGAGCGAGAGCGATTCTGTGAGATCATCGCGATGACGGCCCATGGGAGCAGTTGTTCAGGATGGGCGACCCTGCACATCGAGAGCTCACTGTGGAGTTTTACTGCACCTTCACATTCTGTCCCCATGAGCAGGGACTTGCGGAGCTGGACGAGGACGACATAGCATATGGTCGTGCGCCTGCGGAGGTTGCTTTCCGGATGTTGGGTCCCTCCACCGCATGTCACTTAGACGGTTCGCTATCGTCAGCGGCCTCTATACGATGGTGGAGGTCCGACAACCGATGTACACCACGGCCTTAATTCGTGGGGCCGACGACTCGGATTAGGTCTGGTGGCCTGCGATCGGCGACGGACCATACGGTGGTGATACGAGGTCGTCTCACATCCGAGACCCTCTATATCGATACATTCACTGGTTGATCGCCACGTCCGTCGCTGACATGGGGCGGGGACCGATAGGGTCAACACCGCCGACCTTTTCTTTCTTCGGTGTGTACTCACACACCGACACTGCCACCTCGCGTATGCCCTTACGGATTATTTTGCTATTTATTATCACAGGCAGTCACGAGGGCTGTTGGTGGGCGGGAACATCGTCTCCTGCATCGCTCGGGCCTGGGGTACGCGCATGCCATGTCCCAACTCTCACTACTTCCGGTTCCTGTGCGCGTGGCAAACCGGGCCACCGCCACCGGGATGAGGATCGTCCGGAGGTTCCCCGACGCACGTGGCACCTGCTCACTAGATACCATGAGCTAGTGGCATGGGTGCCCGAGCTGTTGGTGGACCCACCCGAGTTGGTGGGGGCTGAGGTCCAGGTTCAGGTTGTCCACGAGCAGGTTGGTGGCGGGAGGATCAGCTAGTTCATCCGCAGCAGGACCAGGACCCGCCCCAGCATCCTGAGCACGTGTACCATAACATGTGACTGCCTGCTCACGTTATAGATATGCTTCAGGACACGCGAGCCAGGTCACGAGGCTGGAGGATATGCTGGACTGGGTCATCCAGCACATCGTCGCAGACTATGCCGCCTCTGGTACACCGTTGTTGTCACAGCCACCAAGGCGGTTAGGCCATGACGGTGCTGGCCCATCTGGCGCGGGCGGGTCTGGTCAGGGCAGTGATCTAGAGATGACGGATTAGATAGGTTGTTTGTTTATTTCTTTTTGTATGTAAAAACTCGTTGTATATATATGTGCAGTTTCAGTGATGATGGCTTGTATATTTGATTGTGTTTGTTTGGTTGTGTTTCTTAGTTTGTTTGTTTTATATTTTGTAATGTTGATAATATTAATTGTATATTTTTGATAACAACTGATTTTTACGATTAGTTAACCATGTGATAAATAACAACCAACTTGTTTAATAAATAATTAAACACAAAATTACTTGTAATATGATAAATTAATAATAAACACAAAACACAAACTCGTATGTTACGATTAGGTTAACCGTGTGATAAAATAAAAATAAAAACAAACTAGTATGATTACTCAAATTTAGAAATATATACAATATGTCTGTATAATGACAACCGATTTTTACAAACTCGTAAACAAATTAAACACAAAACCGTCACATTAATAATAAATAAATACTTGTAATATGATAAATTATTAATAAACACAAAACACAAACTTGTGAGTTACGATTAGGTTAAACGTGTGATAAAAAACAAAGTATTATGATTAAAACAAATATAGAAAATATATGCAATATGTCACGGTTTGGCCAAACCGTGACATATAGCCCTCCAAAACCCTAACCGTGCACAATCAATTCCCCATTAATTACATACCCAATAATTGGGCAATAATTGCAACGGATCCCCAGATTAGTCTGGACTCTAACTATCACGGTTAGGCCTCACCGTGACAGTTAGGTCTCACACCCGACTGAACGGTCACGGGGAGCCCTAACCGTGACCGTTTGAATCGGTAACTCTAAAAATTTGCGGTGTGCGCAGAATTTCCCAAATTTTAACATAATAAATGGGCCAAACAATACTATTAGAAACCCAAAATTAAGTTTTAAGCCCAATTAATTATTAACTTAAGCCCAAATAGTTTAGGATTAGATCGAGTCTGCACTCCCGCCACCTAACCCGTTTAATTTTACTAATCTTATTTTCTTGATCAACAAGTTAATTCAATATACTTAAATAACGTTGATAATATTAAAATTACCAACATTTGAAAATTGATGCAACTCAAAGATACACAAATACGTATGAAAGCTCAAGTAGTTTTGTATTCATAAAGTGATGATAAAAGCTGAGTTACAGAGAAGTTTAAATAGAAGAAGAAAACACTCAAAAGGCTCAACAACCCTAACGTTCTAGTGACCACCGGGTAAACCGACTGACCCATTATTAAAAAAACAACAAAACATAAACATAGGAACACATGCATGACTTATTCGATCAGCTTTATATCACGTGCAAATAACCGCTCCATGCACACATAGGTAGTTTGAATCAGTTTCCAATACGGGGCACTATAGGTCTTTGCTCTCTGACACCTTCACCTCCACCATGGCACCAAGGTGGTGTTATCGTAAGTGTTGGTTGATGTAGTGGCTAGGGTTTTGTTGTTGTATGTAATGTAACTTCTAATTTCTAAAGAGGCAACCCCCTCACTTGACTGGCCTGTTTCTTCAGATTATTATTAATAAACTAATATATGACAGATTTACTAAACAATAAAATAAAAGTTAATAATTTGGATGAAAATCATTTACCAGCTTTGATTTCAAGCTTTTAATAATCTGCTCGAAGCCTGGAGGGGTCAATTAGCTTCAATCAATCAAATTACAAACAATTTGTTGATGAATCTTGGAGAACTGTTATATACAAACTATTATGCAAAACCACATTAAATAATACTTCATACATATTAAAAGCTTTTAGTTTAACAATTTGCAATATAAGATGGTGATCAAGAATCATTAGAACTGATTACAAATAACGGTTTGTATAATTGATTGTAATTTATATAATCTTAAAGAACTAAAAGTTGATTACAAATTTCAGCCTAACGTAAAATCATATAGTTTGGCGCAAGGGCTAAGGTTTGTTGGGGCCAACAGGCCCCTCCTGTTTTCGCTACAAAGTGAAAATATATATTTTTTCATCTAAAAATTTATAGATATTGAATCTGGCCCCCTCTTATTTTGGTCTTGTGACTTTCAGCCCCTACAAGTTTTTTCAAGCTCTGTCATTGGTTTTGCGAATGTGTAATATCATAAAACTAATATGAATTGCAAAATCCAACCTAACATAAAATCATAAGAATTGTTGTTTAATTGTTATAAGTTAAGATTAGTGTAGTTTTGTTGTTAAAATTTATATCAGACCTCCTACTACAATTGACATTATATATTATATTAACAGCGGCGAGTGTAACCGCTGGTAGGATTCTAAATCCTGATCATTTAAACTTGACGGTTACAACGGTGGTTTCGGCCGGTTAGCAGTGGTTCCTCTTCTTTCGATCTTTTTTATCCACGTCTTCTTGGGTTGGGTAGTAACAGTTTCTCCCGATTAGACACGATCTCCTCTCCCACGTCGTCGTAACAATGCCTACAAAACCCCTCCCTCAACAAATTTCCTCTCATTTGTGATTTGGTGTCTAGAAGGGATAAAAGAGGTCCGACAAGCGGTCCTGTTTCCGATTCGTGTTAATCAGGGTTACAATGATGGTTATGAAGGGGGTGGTGGGTTTAATATGAAGTCATGATGGGGCTGGTGGGTTTAATAATCTAGGAGAAGTTAGGGATTTGAAAGAAATACCATCAAAACTTAGGCTGAAGAATCTGGTATCCATTTTTGCGGTTATTTTTGTGCTTCAGTTATTTCTAATAATGGTGAAGTTGTTGATTAAGAGTTTCTAAAATATGGTAGTATGTGTAAATTTGCTTCATGGATTCCTAATGGTTATCTTTGGTTTTGGTCAAGCAGGTGAGAAGAAAGTTGAGATTTTAGAGTGCAAGACTTGTGGGGTTTTTTGAGTTTGCATATCAACACCGCATATTTGAGGTTGTTTGAGTTTTGCTTTGGTTATCCAAAGCTAACATCAATCTTATTTCTACATAGAAAAAGATATACTAAATTGTAAGACTTATAAGGTTGTCTGGGATTGCACTACTCTCCATCTACCTGTTTACTTTTTTGATAATTTTCTTAGTTCTCTTGACAGGTAAATCAGGTTTTAATTAATTTTATTTTTCAGTGGCATACTGCTACAAATGATTTATTTATCTTTCTCTTTTACCTTACATTTATTTACTAACATAGTCATAAATTACATTTTGTTTTCCTGATTTAGATCTTGAGTGCATCTTCACCATTACCTATGATGTTGTGAAGAAACTAGAAAACCTTTGAGTTGTTAGAGATAACAAAATTTCATCTACAAAATTTGCACATCAAGCAGATGATAAGCCTACAATGCGATTATAAATGTAAGCTTCCATCATTATTCATTATCAATAGCATCTTAAGGATTTTCCTATGTTTCATTTCTCGTGTTTCCAGCCTGTTTAGATTTTTAGTATCAGAATTTTCTTATGTTTATTTTCATGTGTTACCAACATATTCAGTTCTTACAACCTATTGGTGAAGCCTTTAACTAGGTTTTGTGTTTACATGGCATTAGAACATGTATAATTTGAAATAAATATTTAACTATATTGACTTGGTCTACTAATGTTTTTAACCATTTTCATCTCCGCATAGTTAACTGCCAATTTACATTTTATGTCGGTGGTGATTTTGATAATGATGATTATCATCATCATTGTGAAAACATATATCAACATCATCATCAATCATCATCGTTCTTTTTAACCAATTAACTTTGTTCATTATGGTTTGGTGTCAAGATGAGAGTTTATTTGAAAAGTAATTACAAATTGAGTGCAGTTAGAGACACAACCTTAATCTTCCTATGGTCAACAATGTTTCTTTTCTTTGCATTTGAAATTTTTTTTATATGGTGTATCAAACTTTTGTTGGAAATTTATACATTTTTTTAGAACTTGAAGTTGAGAAATATATTCTTTTGACTTTAAAATTCTTCTTTTGTCAACAACAATCTTGAAGGAAACTTTCCTCAGACCCTAGATTTTGAGAGCCTCAATTTCCCCTATAAGTTGCAGTTGCAGTTTGTGTAAAACTTTTTTTTGTGTTAAAAATGTAATTGTGTTTTTAAACAATAAATTTTGGAGATGGTATGAAGTTATTTCTAAAATGTTAACATGATTACGATAGGTATTTTGCTTCTTATAACATATTATTGCACTACTATTAGGGATAAAGACTCCCTTCTATCCAATTCTAAAGAAGATATTATGTATCACAAACTGTTTCATATTATCATATGTAGAAAGAACATTTAAAGAATCATTTTTACCACAATTATATTACTCTTTTGCCTTTTCAATGTATTCGTTCATCTTTTTACTCAAAAGTAAAACAATTTGTATTTTTAAATTTAAACCAATTTATTTTTGTTTAGAATGGATAGGTTTTGTTAATATGACATTAAACTACTGACGGAACAGGGATAAATCCATTAAACCCTCAAAAGTCATTGAAATATGTGAGATTTAGTGTGTTGTTGCCCATCTTTTCTGATATAAATGTTGAAATTGTGTGGTTTATAAGTAAAAACTTATACAAATTATAATCCATTGATTTAAGAATAATATTTTTTGTTTTGATATAAATTCTCTTGCAGGTGGCATGCAAGGAAAGTGAATAATTTAAATCCCAAAATTGTTTTTTTAATACAAGAAATATAACTATGTCATTATGACGTTAACATACCTGGTCACCGACGGGTATAAAACTAGTTTTATATGGACCGTGGAGTCGTCAATGGTACATTCAAACTTACTTTTGAATATGGGTCAGTGCAATTTTTTTTTATCTAGGCCACGTAAGGAAAAAATAGCTTCTGTTGGGCATATCGATTGGTAAAACGGTTTAAAAGAAAATGTTGTTTGGGGATGATACGTGTTGGTAGCTACTATATAACCCCTTCAAGTGATCTTAACAACATTGTGTTTAAACTCAAAGTTAAAAGAAGAAATGAAAGATATTTTGTTTTATCATTAAAATTTATTTGACTCTCTTCTTTTAAGAAATTTTCACAATACACAAGAACAATCATTTTTCTAAAAAATTTAGAACTTAATAATAGCTAAAGAGAGATTAATCTTTTTTTTATATAATTTCTTTCATCTTTCAAAAGGAATTGTTGTTTTTTTCGATGCAATCATTTCGATACAAATAGAAAAGAATGATGGAGTTTAGACTTTCTATGTAGATTTACAGAATAAGAGAAGGTTTCATCAAAACAAATATTTGTTTCGATATACGACTTTACTTTGGGGAGAAAATATGTGGAGAATGATAAAAAGATATTAAAATATATTTATTTAAACAGATGAAGAAACATGAGTTCATTTTATTTTAACTATGATACTCGGAAATTAAATCCTAAACTAACACCTTTATCTCCATAAAACATAAATTCAATAAAGGGGGATCAATATATCGCCCCGAGCGAGCGTAAATAAATCATCAATGCGAAAGTATTACCCGTAACATATTTACGCTATTTTCCTTCCCCTAATTGTTAAACCAAATTCCTAAAGTCAAAGCATTGACGCTTCGTAAGCAGCTGAAGGGCTTGAATCAAAGGATGAAGCAATCCATCTACATGCATGTGTGATATATGTGTGATACATCAACCATATGCCAAATACACTCGAAATCATACAACTCACACAACTAGTGTGACGTTAGATGAGAACATATAAGCTGGTTGGCATGTCAAACTAGGTTGTAAATAAGTTTTCATGAAGACTTAACTAGGGTGACTAACCTCGGGTAACCGAGCATGGTTCGGGTATTCCCGACCCGACCCGATTTCTGAAATAAAAAGGAAACCTGATGACCGAGACCGTACCTATAGGACATGAATCGGTACTCGGGAATATTCAAGATCGAGTATCAGATTATGTAGGTTATACCGATGACCGATAATTAAGGTTTTTAGATGATAGACATTACTTCTTAATGATCTTGTATTGAGTATGATTTTGGTATTAAGATGATGACATTAATCTTATGTTTTTCGATGCACACAAGTTGTATGTTAGCTTACGTGTTCCAATGTCATCAAAATTTGCCCAATCCTCCTCATAGTTTATGTCAACACTTGACCTACGTATCTAGTTTGTGAACATATTAGTACTTCGACAACCGGAGGGGATGATCATGTGCCGATAATTCAGTGGTTAATTAACTTAAATGCTTGATTTTACATCATTATTATGGTGGAACGAGTTCAAGTTGTTTGTGTTTTGAATTATAGGTGTTTGGAGTTAAAAGGAGACTTATTTTAGACCAAAAGATGCAAAACGGGAAACTGAACTAAGTTGGGTGAAACATGAAGAGTATGGAAGAAGCGGGATGGAAATCGGAGCCCGAGAAGTGAAGAAATGTAAAAACCGAAGGTTCAAGACCATGGTAACTTAAAATGGACATAACTTGAGCTAGGAAAAGAGTTACGGGCCCACGACCTGTCAACGGAAAGCTAGTGAAAGTTACATGTGAAACAATTGTGAAAAAAGTGCAGAGAAGCCGTAAGCTATGGCCTGAGGCCGTAACTTACGGCGCTGTGCTGAGGCCGTCTGTGAACCCCGTAACGCAGAAGATTTGACCGTCTAGTTGAAGGCAGGCCGTAAGTTACGGTTTAACACGATATTTGGAAGGTTATTTTAAATTTTAAATCCTATATAACCCTAATCATTAGGGTTTCAAAAAAAACTTTTACCAGCCGAATTTAGGTGATTTCAAAGAGATTTTGGGTGCCTCCAAGCTTCTCAATATCATCCATATCATCATTGATCATCATCAAATCAAGATTGAAGATTGAACTAAGATGATGTGTGGCTAGGTTCTCTTGATTGCTTTTGGGAGTATGATTCTTGTACAGTGAGACATTGGTATGATTGATTAGGTTTTTATATTAAACATTGATCTATTGAATGCAACATTATGTGTTGATTGATTTAAACGATTTGCATATAAATAAAATTGTTTGCTTGATTATCAGTTTTTCGGTTTCCTTGCATCGTGAACTCATTAAGAAAAGTAAGCAACGTGATATAATTGAATTGGTTACATTGTGAATAAACGAGTCTTAAAAGATTGTTCCTTTGTTGTCACTTTAATCAAAAGCTAAGATCTTGAAGTATTGTTTCTTACAAACCCTAATTTAAGAGTACCAATTGTTGATCTTGCAGAATTGGAAACGTGGAAGTTATTGTTTCTTATTATTAATCAAATTAGTTTCAAAGTTCTTTGCTTTATGCAATTGTGCTCTTTAATCCATTCAAAGTTTTAGTTTTTAGTTATAAAGTTTGAGTCTTTTAGTTAATCGAGTCGCGTTAATTAAACACTTTCCACATATTCCCTGTAGAGAGGACTTTACTTACCCTTACACAATAAAGGTAGCTAAGACTGATATAATAACTTGTTTTTGATCGAGTCTCGACAACCAGATCAAAATGGCGCCGTTGCGGGGAATTAGTGTGCTTAGTGTTTAATTGATTTTATTTTGTTTTCTTAAAATTTATAAAAACCCAAAAAGATTTTAACTTTTTTTTTTTCTTTTTAATTGTTTCTTTGTTCAGTATTACGCGAGTTATTCATGTGTTTTCTTGTTTGCAGTTAACCATTATGTTAATGCATACAAGATTTCAGGCAGGACATCACCTTTGCACTTTGATCCAGAAATCGAGAAGATTATAAGAGAAAATCGTGTGTTTCAGAAAACATCAACTTCAAGGACTTCTCAGATTCGTGGCCAAACAAAATCAGAGGAAGGTACATCATCAGCAACAACTTATCGGATCTTAAGTCGACTTTCAAGAACAACAGAAAGTAATCAATCTTGAGGGATGAATAACCTAGAAAATCAAGGAGGGCCGCCCCTCAACCAACCTTTGGGAGACATCCTATTACCTGTGTTTCCGCCGCCTGATGATCCTCCACATCAAGCACCACCTGTGCAACCTCAACCGCAGGAGCCGATCCCTGCGAATCAAGGAGTACAACACCAACCCCCCTACTAATTTCCAACAAATACCAAATGTTTGGATCCGAATCCAAGCTTTCAACATAATGGGGAAGGTAGCCATCATAGTCATGATGAGAAGTTTTCAATGGAAGGTAGTCATCATACTAATTATGTGGACGAATGGATTGAGGATCAATAAGATATGGACGGTCCGGTTCAACAAAATTTTGAAAATTATGGACATCAACCAGGCTATCGGAATCGCCAACCAAAGCATGATCGAGATGGTTATGTACAACAGCCAGAATTCCACAATCAAGGAGCACAACCATTTAATGGTATACCAGCTAACCCGGGAATTCACCAGTATGTACCTGCACATGGAGTGGATACTCACTTCCATCCCGCCATTGCCATCAATTCATCTCCCATTGTTCCACCAACACAAAGAGGGAGAGCCTCAATGCTTAGGCATTCTACCTCATTTTCATGAAATGGCAACTGAAGAATCATACCTGCACATATCTGAATATGAAACATCTTGTAGTACTATAGGTGGTCAAGGTTTCTCACAGGAGGAAGTTAAGTTGGTACTTTTCCAATTTACATAAAAAGATAAAGCCAAACAATGGTTTTTATCTTTGCCATTTATAAATATCCACACTTGGGTTCAAATGCAACAACTATTTTTAGATGAATACTACACTTCTCAAAGAACAAGTGATGCAAGACGGGCAATTCGAGGCTTTACACAACAGCCGGGGGAACAGTTTCATGAAGCTTTTCATCGATTCAAGGAGATGTTGAGAACATGTCCGCATCATGGGATAGCTAAATAGGAACTGATATCAGCATTTTACGATGGTCTCTCACCAGAAGATGCAAGAGATGTAAACTCTACAAGTGTAGGCACATTTACCTTAAATCATGAAGATGATGACTGGAATATATTGGAGAGGATGAGTGTGATATCTAAAAAGCGTGCACAATCAAGTCGAAGGTCAAGAGGGGCAAATGTAAAGATGATCAATGATCAAGTGGCTATGGACAGAATTGCTATTTTCGAACGAGAAATTGCAAGCTTAAAAGTTGGAAAAAGCGGTGTGGCACACATATCTAGTGAATATGAAGTATGTGATATGTGTAATGACATTGGCCACACATCGATCGCATGTTATTTGAATTTAGGGAAGAGTGAAGAAATACACCAGGTCAAGGCCAAGGAGAAAGGAAGACATATGACATGAATTCTAACACTTATCATCCATGTCTGAGAAATCACCCAAATCTTAGATATGGTAATAGTACTAATCAATTGAATCCTCCTTTTCATGTACCAAATCAAGGAAATAATCAATACCACGGCCGACAACAAAGTTACAATCAAGGCGGCTATCAAAGGAACAACTATAATCAAGGGAATTATCAACAAGGAGGTCATCACAACAAAGAAATCAACAAGGGCCTTCAAATGGTAATGATAATGCAATCTTAACAGCAATTCAGGACTTAGCAAAAGACATGAAAGAATTCAAGCAATTAAAAGAAGTTCAAGAAAGACTAACGAAGCTATTGCTAAGCAACTGGGACAATTAGCTGAACAATTGTCCGGACGAGAAACTGGAATGCTTCCAAGTGACACAACAAAGAATCCCCAACATCATGCTTCAAGTTCAACAAGTTCTCATGTTAGCCAGGTAAGTATTTTACGAAGTGGTAAAACTTATGATAATAAGATGGTTCCACCACCACCATTTAAAGAGGGAGTGGTGGTCGACCTCGGGAGAATGGGTAAAGTGATAGTGAAGTGGAACAAGAAACGCCTAAAGCAACCAAAAAAGTAACTTTTCATGAAGCAAATAAAGAAAAGGAAAAATCAAACACAATGGCATCACAAGGAGTAAGGATGGAGAACAATACCATTCCTTACCCCGTAGCGTTAAAGAACCCACTAAACCACTTTCTAAAAAATGAGGACCTTAACAAGATGAGATTTGGAAAATTTTTAAACAAGTTAAAATTAATCTTCCATTACCAGATGCAATCAAGCAAGTACCAGCATATGCCAAATATCTAAAGGATTTAAGTACACAGAAAAGGCAACAAAAATTACCAAAACAACTTGATTTTACTGATAATGTTAATTCTATGTTATTAGGTGTCCTTCCACCCAAACTCCAAGATCCAGAGCACCTTTAATTTCTATTCAAGTTGGGGACTTTAAGATTAATAAGGCCTTCCTTGATCTTGGAGCAACTGTTAATATTTTACCCGGGAGTTTATATGACCAATATGAGTTTGGACCGTTGCAAAAAGCAGACACTACCGTAGTGTTAGCTGATTTGTCACTTAAACTTCCACGTGGAATAGTGACCGATGTGATAGTGAATATGGAAGATTTCTATTATCCCGTGGACTTTCTTGTGTTAGACTATGCAGGTCCTACAAATGACAAGCAACCGAATATGATTTGGGAAGACCATTCCTAAAAACCGCTCAATGCTTAATCAATTGTATGACTGGCACAGTAGACATGGCGTTTGGTAATAAAAGGTTGAGATTAAATGTGTTTTCCTCTGTGCCAAGAACCATATTTAATGATGATTGTTTTATGATAGTCATAATTGACGAGTGCCATACTCATGAAAATGAGGATAGCACCATAGAGTTGTGTGTTTTATGTGACAGGGCAGAGGCACAGTTAATGAGTGAATTGGAAGCACAAGAACATGAATGGGAAGTGAAGGCAATGCAAAAAGGCAAACCAACCTGGACACATCAATTTGAAAGCTTACCAGAGCATATTGATACTCATTTAAAGCCATCTTTAATTTCACCACCACAAGTGGAATTAAAGAATTGCCTAAACATTTGAAAATGCTTTGTAGGTGCTAACAAGACCTTACTAGTAATCATTGCGTCAAACTTAACACATGAACAAGAAGAGGCTTTGATAGAAGTACTAACTGCTCACAAAGCAGCCATTAGGTGGACCATTGCTAATTTGAAAGGTATAATTCCATCCATTGTCATGCATAAAATCATAACAAAAGAAGGAGTCAAACCATCGCGCAACATACGAAGGAGATTGAACCCTAACATGAGAGACATAGTCAAAAAGGAAGTTTTGAAGTGGCTTGATGCAGGAATTATCTACCTAATCTCGGATAGCACATGGGTAAGTCCCACACAAACAGTTCCAAAGAAGACTGGCATTCAAATTGTGAAAGATGGTAAAGGTAATGAGGTAGCCACTCGGCCGATAACTAGGTGGTGTATTTGTATCGATTATAGAAAATTAAACGCAGCGACTTCTAAAGATCATTTCCTGTTACCTTTATTGATCAGATCGTAGATAAACTCGCGGGTTAGAAATTTTACTGTTTTCTAGATGGGTATTTTGGGTATAACCAAATTGCTATCCATCCGGATGATCAACAAAAGACCACGTTTACGTGTCCATATGGAACCTTCGCGTTCATGCGAATTCCATTTGAATTATGTAACGCCCCAGCCACCTTTCAAAGATGCATGATGAGTATCTTTTCAGATATGGTTGGGGAGTCGTTGGAAATCTTCATGGATGATTTTTCTATTTTTGGACTGTCTTTTGAGTCATGTCTAGCTCAACTTACCAAAGTACTAAAAAGGTGTGTCGAAACAAACTTGGTTTTAAGTTAGGAAAAAAATCACTTCATGGTACAAGAAGGAATTGTGTTAGGTCTCGTGATTTCTAGTAGAGGTATGAGGTCGATCACGTGAAAATTCAAGTGATCTCAACTTTACCCCCACCCACTTGCGTAAAAGGGGTACGCTCTTTTTTAGGGCACTCTGGGTTTTACCGAAGATTTATAAAAAATTTCGTGTCATCACAAAACCCTTATGTAATCTTCTTCTAAAAGACGTTCCTTTTGTATTCGATAATGAATGTGTCCAAGCTTTTAACGTGTTAAATAGAAATTAATTGAAGCCCCAATCTTACAATCACCAAATTGATCGTTATCTTTTGAAATTATGTGTGATGCAAGTGATTTTGCAGTTGGGGCAGTTTTAGGACAACGGGTGGATAAGATACCCATGGCCATATATTACGCAAGTAAAACCCTTTCTGGTACACAGTTGAACTACAAAACTACTGAAAAAGAGTTACTTGCGGTAGTATATGCGTTAGACAAATTTCGATCGTACATTTGGGGCAGTAAAGTTATTATTTATTCTGATCATAGTGCAGTGCGATACTTAATGGAGAAAAAAGATGCTAAACCAAGAATTCGATGGATTGTGCTCTTACAAGAATTTAACTTGGAAAGCTGGGACAAGAACGGAAGTGAAAATGTGGTAGCCGGCCATTTGTCACGTGTCGTGCATCAAAATGACGTTCAGCATGAAGAAATTAAAGAAACATTTCAGATGAACATTTATTTCTGTTACCACCCTTCCATGGTATGCTAATTTGGCTAATTATTTGGCTGTAGGTACACTTCCCGACCACTAGACAAAGAAGAAAAAGCATCAATTCATAGCACAAGCAAAGCATTACATATGGGATGAACCAGATTTGTTTAAGGTGGGCGCGGACCAAATTATCTGACGATGTGTACCGCATGAAGAGATCCAATCAGTTTTGGGACATCTGCGTGCATCAGCATGTGGTGGGCACTTCAGTGGTCAAAAAACAGGGCATAAAGTATTATCCTGTGGATTGTATTGGCCCACGTTGTTCAAATATGCATTCGAATTCTCCAAGAATTGTATAAAGTGTCAACAGATGGGTAGTATTTTAAAAGGAATGGATGCCCATGCAACCGATCCTTCTAGTCGATGTTTCTTATGTTTAGGGAATCGATTTCATGGGACCATTCCCTAACTCACACGGCTATCTAGACATTTTATTGGCGGTTGATTATGTGTCCAAATGGATCGAAGCCATCACCACCAAAACAAATGATCATGTTGTCGTTTGCAAATTCGTGCAATCAAACATTTTATTCACAATTTGGAATCCCTCGTGTGATCATTAGTGATGGGGGGTCTCATTTCAAAAACTTTAAATTTGGTAAGCCATTCAAACAATATGGCGTGGATCATCGGATCGCCACACCGTATCATCCTCAAACAAGTGGCCAAGTAGAAATGTCTAATAGGCAAATTAAGGAAATTTTATAAAAAAACTGTGTGAGCCGACCATAAGGATTGGTCTATTAGGTTAGATGATGCCTTATGGGCGTATCGCACAACTTTTAAAACCCCTATTGGCACAACACCTTATCTTTTGGTTTATAGCAAAGGCTGTCATCTACCTGTTGAATTAGCTCATAGAGCATTGTGGGCTGTAAAGAATGTTAACATGGATTATGAGCTTGCAGGTAAAGCCAGGAAGCTAAACATATGTGAGTTGGAGGAACTGCGTGACGAAGCTTACGAATGTGCGTCTGCTTACAAGGACAAGATGAAGGCAGTGCATGACGCGAAGTTGAGAAACAAGACTTTCAAGGAAGGCCAAAAAGTCTGGTCATACAATTCCAGGCTAAAACTCCCCCCGGAAACTCAAAAGCAAATGGATAGGGCCATATCTCGTTACACGGATAGGAAACTATAGAGATATTGAAATTGAGGATTTTGAGGATCACATTCATCAAGTGGTGAACGGACATCGTCTAAAACCCTACTTGGAAGCTAATGATATTAATGGACCATCTCACGTGACTAAAAGCTTTCTATTGGATACCTTGGAGAATTTGCATTCTACATAAGCATCCCAGGTAACAAGTCCGGCCGAAGACGTTAAACTTAGCGCTAACGGGAGGCAACCCGTGAACTTTGTGGGTGTGTTCACTACAAACCCTCACGAGATTATAACTCATCCACTCGGGTCTACCGAGGGGTTCAAAGGCTTGTTGCATATGCTAAATGCAACCGTGATTCCTACGAAAGTGAGTTTTACTTCTTTTATTACTTTTTGTGTTCTTTGTTTTGTATTTTTTGTGTTAGTTCAATCATGCAGCAGACGCAAGCACTCAGTGTGGGGAGGTGCAAGTCAATTAATGAATGCTCTCACTAATGATCAGGTCTATGTACTCCTTCCTTATCTTGTTTATTCATTATCACCATGTTTATTCATGTTTTAAAACCATACATTGAGAACAATGTATCTCAAGTGTGGGGATAGGGAAGCAAATGAGAAGAATACTAAAATTTGAAAAATTTAAAATTTTTTAAAAAAAAAGTCCTTGGTAAGCTTGAAAAGATGTAAAGATTGAATCTTTAAGTACAAATCATTAACTAATTACCTACTTAAGCATGTTTTTTGGTTCTCAGACATGGTTAGATTCATTTTTATCTCTCAAAAGAGGAAAAAGATTTAGATTTATCTAGCCGAGTATAATAAGTTAGAAGGTGGACCTTTCATGCATATGTTACACTAAATTCCCAAAGTTAAAAAAAATAATTCATATGGAATGTTTCAAGCAAGAAATCAAATTATGCACAAAGATGATAAAGGAATTAGGATCAAGCCTTAGGAATTGAAAAGCCTTTTATTTTTTAGATCATACCCAATATTCTCCATTAGAAACGGAAAGAAGCCAATGCGACACCCAATGCTATATATGATGAAAAGAATGAAAAAATTATATGAAGCCTTTTATTATTCTAGTTTTGTTTTTGATGAAATCCAAATTATAGAGGTGATTATGTGTAAAACATAGCCAAAGTGCCAAACCTCGTTCTTCGGTAAGCCGATAAGGACGTTTTCAAATTATATGAAAATATAGGCTGAAAAAGGTCATATCGTTCGAAAAGCGAGAAATCAAAAGAGGGTCAATGTTAGTGTGCCCTACAAAAGTAAAAAAAATCATATAAGATGGGCCAATGTTTGCCTCACAATGCAAAATGCATTGATATCAATAATAGTTGTTCAAAGAAGGTAACCTTACCAAATTTTTGGATTTCATCACTTTTTAACCATTTTATCCTTAATTTCTTACCCTTAACCTAAGCCTAATAAAACCTATAAAGTCCTTTTAATTTGTGTATAATTTCGGTGTATTGTGAGAAAATGTGATTATATGCATGGGCGAAATATGAAGGTCTATTAGGCTCGGTTAGTTGAATCTAAATTTAAAGTGACATGATTTTGTTTGAAAGAATAAAATTGACAAATATGTTTAACAGAAAAAGTAAGAGAATTCGGGTATGACCTTGAACCAAAACTGAGAATGAGTAAGGGATTGGAGAATGTATTTGATAATAAAAGTTGAAACTAAATTGAAAGCTTTGCTTAGGGACCAGCAAAATGTTAAGTGTGGGGATGTGATCGTGTGCCGATAATTCAGTGTTTAATTAACTTAAATGTTTGATTTTACATCATTATTATGATGGAACGAGTTCAAGTTGTTTGTGTTTTGAATTATAGGTGTTTGGAGTTAAAGAAGGCTTATTTTGGACCAAAAGATACAAAACAGGAAACTGGAACTAAGTTGGGTGAAACATGAAGAGTATGGAAGAAGCGGGATGGAAATCGGAGCCCGAGAAGTGAAGAAATGGAAAAAAAACGAAGGTTCAAGAACATGGTAACTTAAAATGGGCATAACTTGGGCTAGAAAAAGAGTTACGGGGCCCACGACCTATCAACGGAAAGCTCGTGAAAAGTTACATGTGAAACAATTGCGAAAAAAGTGCAGGGAGTCCGTAAGCTACGGCCCGAGGCCGTAACTTACGGCCCTATGCTGAGGTCGTTTGTGAACCCCGTTACGCAGAAGGTTTGACTGTCTAGTTGAAGGCAGGCCGTAACTTACAGCCTCTACCTACGACCTATAGGTCGTAAGTTACGGTCTAACACGATATTTGGAGAGTTATTTCAAATTTTAAATCCTATATAACCCTAATCATTAGGGTTTCAGAAAAAAACTTTTACCAGGCGAATTTAGGTGATTTCAAAGAGATTTTGGGTGCTTCCAAGCTTCTCAATATCATCCATATCATCATTGATCATCATCATCTTCTTTCACAGACTAGCGATAGTTAAAAAGAGCGAAGCATAACCGTGTTTAAGCCGAAGTGATTCTCGTGTTTACAGAACTATATCTCTATCTATTAGTTAGCCGGCTTAAAGAGTTTAGACTCACGATACCGAGAAAGCAAGTCGATCATAGACGGAGGTTTAAGCTTGAAGTGAAGTGTCCGACCTAAGGTGAATCAGATGTTCGAAGGAGTATATATAAAGAATTTCTTTTTTATACTTCTTACTATTAGATAGTGTTCATAAATCTCATAATAGGTCCCTAATGATTCATAGTGAATTTCGATAGGAGCTTCTCTTGAAGCAATAACACGTTGATCTAGTCGCCACCCACCACAAAGGGCCACCCAGCCACAAAGAACTACCTAAATTGATTCGTTTTTGCCGATAAGCTCTAATTGCATCATAGGCATTAGGATAAAAAAGAAATAGGCATTAAAAATCACGGGTGCGGGTTTATTTTTTTGAACAAATAATATTTCTTTTTTTCTTCGTCCTTTTTATTGTAAAAAACAGATAAAAAATGACATGATTCAACCTCAGACCCAATTGAATGTAGCAGAAAACAGCGGGGCTCGAGAATTGATGTGTATTCGAATCATGGGAGCTAGCAATCGTCGATATGCTCATATTGGTGACGTTATTGTTGCTGTGATCAAAGACGCAGTTCCAAACATGCCTCTAGAAAGATCAGAAGTAGTCAGAGCTGTATTGTCCGTACTTGTAAAGAACTTAAATGTGACAACGGTATGATAATACGATATGATGACAATGCTGTAGTTGTGATTGATCAAGAAGGAAATCCAAAAGGAACTCGAGTTTTTGGTGTGATTGCCCGACAATTGAGACAGTTCAATTTTACTAAAATAGTTTCATTGGCTCCCGAGGTATTATAAAATGAGACCACGATACGGTTATAGGTTCTAGTAGGGTATTTAAAAGAAATAGATTAAGATTAATTTAGTAGATTTTGTCTCACGTATATACCTTTCAAAATTCATATATGCATATTAATATTCATAAAAAATACGCAAAAAACTTGTTAATTATATCCAAATTTGGAGGCACCAAGAATTTTAATTAATCATGGGTAGTGATACTATTGCTGACATAATAACCTCATGATTGAAGATTGAACGAAGATGATGTGTGGCTAGGTCCTCTTGATTGCTTTCGGGAGTATGATTCTTGTAAAGTGAGACGATTGGTATGATTGATTAGGTTTTTATATTAAATATTGATCTATTGAATGCAACATTATGTTTTAATTGATTTAAATGATTTGCTTATAAATAAAGTTGTTTGATTGATTATTAGTTTTTCGGTTTCCTTGCATCGTGAACTCAACGTGATATAAGTGAATTGGTAACATTGTGAATAATTGAGTCTTAAAATATTGTTCCTTTATTGTCACTTTAATCAAAAGCTAAGATCTTGAAGTATTGTTTCTTACAAACCCTAATTTAAGAGTACCAATTGTTGATCTTGCAGAATTGGAAACCTGGAAGTGATTGTTTCTTATTATTTAATCAAATTAGTTTCAAAGTTCTTTACTTTATGCAATTGTGCTCTTTAATCCGTTCAAAGTTTTAATTTTTAGTTATAAAGTTTGAGTCTTTTAGTTAATCGAGTCGCATTAATTAAACACTTTCCACATATTCCCTGTGGAGACGACCTTACTTACCCTTACACAATAAAGGTAGCTAAAACTGATATAATAACTTGTTTTTGATCGAGTCTCGACAACCAGATCAGGGGAAAGTGAACTTCTATGTGTTTCCACAACTCTTCCACCTGTACTAAAAGTTAACTCGAAAGTTACACTTGAAACTTGAATGGCTAATAAATTTACAGAAATATTAAGGAAAAATTTAATTTAAAAGACAAAAAGTAAATATTAAGAATATATAATGTGACATACCTTTAGTCATTTTTGCTAATATTGGGTACTTTGAAGAAGAACCTTTCCACCATTGTAAAATATTAAATCCCCGGTAATCATCCTCCTACTTATCCTTAAGATATCTTTCGAGTTCCGTCTTCGTGTTGTACACTGTAAATCCACAATCTGATTTGAAGTCACTTAAAAAATCATTGTCCCCGTTATCTCCTTGTAATGATGGTTCAACGTTTTTTTTTTGTGTAACGTTTTTTTTTGAACTTCTAGTTTGATTTGCTATTTTGTAGAAATCAAATACTATCTCTAGTTCTTCTATGATAGATTTAACCATCGCGTCAACCTTTCTTTTGATGTCATGTTCAGTTTCTCCACTTTCTTTATCAGCCATAAATATTATATTATAACCAAATGCAATGACACGAACTTTACAATGAGGATCTAGTATAGTTACGAAGTATAGAAGCTTATTAAATTTGTATCCTTTTTCCAATATATATCATACTTCTCTTGCAGAGTGCTACCCATTTGCATATTTACCACGTCATTTGAACTCTTCAATATTCGTAAATGCTTATCAATGTGCATCGACTCAGTGAAAAATTGATTAGCAACCACCTGTTTGACGAAAGTATTGTGTGAAATATAAATAAAATTTAAATTTAATAATTTAAAAATAAAGTAAAATATATAAATAAAATACTTGTGTCGACGTAGAAGCATTTGTGGTTTTACGCTTAAATAATTCTAAAACCTTTGACACATGTCTTGCGTAATGCTAGTCTGTAATTATAGGAACACTGACACCCAACTCTTTCGAATTGTTGTAATCTTAAAAATCATAAGATTCAAAAGCCTTTTCAAACTTCTTAGCCGTGTCCAACATCTCAAATGTCAAGTTCCATCTTGTACTCACATCTAAAGACAACATTGCCTTGCTCCCAATATTTAGATCTTTCACACAATTTTTAAATGTATCTACTCTTTTAGCAGAATTTCTGATATATCAAATATCAGCTCTGATACGATCAATTGACCATCCCTAAAAATTTAATCCATCTTTTACAATCAGATTTATTATGTGTTCCATACAACGGATGTGTAAATATCTCCCGTCACCCATAACATTTGGTAATCTGGATTACAGAATTGATATGGCAGTATTATTAAATGAGGCATTATCTGTAGTAATTGTCAGGACTGTTCAATATCCCATTATTTTAAACACTGTAGTATAACCCGAGCAATTCCCTCCCCCTTATGGCTGCTGATTGGTCTGAAATTTAGTATCTTTTTGTGTAAGACCCAGTTGTCGTCGAAAGTGTGCTGTGATGCAAATGTAGTTAATATGTTGGATGGATATCCATGTGTCTGTGGTTAGACACACCCTGCAGTTACTTTTTACAAAAAGCGACTTAAGCTTTCCTTTCTCCTCTAAATAGATGTTCGCACAATCTCGTGCAACAGTAAACCTGCTTGGAAGCTTAAAATTAGGGCAAATGGTTTTTATAAGCCTTTTAAAACCTTCGTGCTCGACGGTTGCAAATGGGAGCTCATCTATTATGGTCGTCTCAGCTATGGCCCTTCTACTTAGTTCTGCGCTGAATTTCTATAATATAACTTCATTACTTCCACCCGCTCCATCCTCACTTTTAAAAAAAAAAAATAGGTTGCTTTGATCTTTTAACCGAGCAGGATGCTTTGCACATGACTTAATGTGGCGTTTCAATCCTGATGTTCCATTTGTATATGGGTTCACAACCAATACATTTGAGCAATGCTTACATCTTGCCTTTTTATTCCTCTCTTTTCTATAAATTTTTCAAACAATGCCAAACTTTAGATCGACCTTTCTTAGGATCAACAGTTGTTTTACTTTTCTTTTGTTTCTTTTGCTTCTTCTTTTGATCCACTTGAACTTCTTCCGAATCCATTTGAAGTTAATGTATAACACCAAATAAGAAACATCATGAACCGTATTTTTTGTGTAATGAAGTTTAAAAATTAACCAAACTAATGCAAAACTATTATAAAACCGTTGAATAGTATGATAAATATTTTTAAAACAAATATATTTTCCATGAAGACATAACAAAAACAATATATTTTTCATGAAGACATGACAACCCATAATCTTACTATGATATGATATACTATTGATAATTAGTGTGAAAAAAAACTAACTTTTGAAGAATAATAACAGGGAATGATTAGTAAAACGATTGATGAATCCAAGTCATATACTATTGATAATTAGTGTGAAAGAAACTAACTTTTGAAGGATATTAACAGGAATGATTAATAAACGATTGATGAATCCAACTCACTTATGAGTCAATGTTGCTCAACCCTAGATGTAGAAGATTGCATATGTATCAACCGAGGTTTTGTTTGATAGTAGGTGTCGATTGAGGTAACATGACATATCGATTGTATTGGGACTTATGCTGCTATTTTCCGATTTTTTAGGTTTTTAAAGATGTGTTTTTTAATTATAGGTCAGACCTAAAATTTATCAAGTACCTTATCTATATTCCCAAGCCCGAGAGCAAAACCGAGATTTCTATAATATGATAACCAAGAACCTATGCTATAATATAAGACCGGATCGGGTATTAATAGATACGGATATCGATATAATTCAGAAATCCCAACTTCATGCTCACCCCTAGACTTAACCAAGTTCTAATGAAATCATGTTGTAAACAACTTGTAGCTTAACAATACTAACATATAGTAATTGAACATTCGAATTGTACTTTTTGTTCCTTTTCTCATTCCAATTTTATAAATTTTCATGGGTCAGTTTGTGTATATTTAGCATAACTTAAACACAGCTTGTTCATTAAACAAGTCAACCTAGATATAACCTGTTTATAATTTGGTCAGAAGTGTAGCTAACATTGAATCCCCAACAATTATGCTAAATTGATAAATCAAGATCCTGAAATTTAATAGCAAAAAACCCATATCCGAACTCACATGTCTCGAAAGAAGAAAACAAAACTTGAAAGCCAACAGTAACATCTCCCGGGACGACACATCTACGCCTTCAGGCGGTTATAGAACTTGAGCTTCTCCTGCGTGGTCTGGAAACGACCATGTCCAAACTTGGATGATGTGTCAATGAACTTGAGTTTGATCTCCTCAAGAGCCAAACGGGATGTCTGTGCGAGCAATGACTGACGAAGAGTAACCACCCTCTTCTTTGGTCCAACACAACAACCTTTGATCAACAAATAATCATCCTTCACCACACCATAATGTGGAAACCCCCCCATTGGAGTGATGTCCTTCTCAGTCCTGCATTCGTGTTTATTAGAATGCAAATCACATAACAAATAGTGCTGCAAGCAAAACAGTTATTATCTCACCTGTCAAACTCGGTGAGAGCAGTGTGTGACTCCTGTCCAGATTTTCCAAGCTTGTAAATCTTCTTGTTCATTTCAGTTCGGTGGTGGTAACCATTCTGACCAGCCCTAGCTACTGTGAAAGAAACTCGAGCAGGATGCCAAGCTCCAATACAAGCCACTTTACGTAGACCCCTGTGAGTCTTACGTGGTAGTCTGGTCACACCCCAACGAGTTACAACACCTTCATAACCTTTACCCTTGGTTACACCAATTATATCAATCATTTCATCCTTCTGGAAACAGCATCAACGGGTATTTGCTTTTCAAAAAACCCATAAGCAAAATCAACTTTCTGGGCAACAGTACCACCATTCACTTGGATTTCCATAAGGTGTGCTTTCTTCTGCTTCAATCCCTTCATTTTCCTTATCTGCAAAAAAATACACGGTCTGATGACAAGTGAAAAATGACAGAAAATATACTTAAAACAATATATTTGTATACCTGTGTATGAGCCAATACTCGGATAACAGTTGCATATTTCTTCATTTTCTCCAACTGTGATTGAATATCTTTCTTCCCCTCATCAGATTCAAATTTTTTGGAGTATTTGGTGAATGCCTTCTTCTTGGACTTGCACCAGTTCTTATAGAACCTCCTTTTCACATCCTCACTCAGATGTTGAGCCCAAACAGTGTTCAAAGAACGTAGGCCACGAGGAGTCTTCACATAAGCAACAACTCCTACAACAACCATGGGAGGAGTCTCAATGATGGTCACAGCCTCACATGTCTCTTTCTTGTGAAGCTCTGCACAACAGTCAACAAAAGAAGACTTTAAACTACTTCTATCAGCGTATTTTTATTGTTATCAGTAAAGATTCCTCAATAGCTAAACTAAAAGAACAAACTGCTTACTTGATCCAGGTTTCTCGACCTCTCTGACAATATGAGTCATGCCAGCTTTGTAGCCCAAGAAAGCTGTAAGCTTGCAAGGTTTGCTTGGGTCATCCTTTGGGAAAGCTTTCACTGAATACATCACCACACAACAATAAACATATTGCAGCAATACTACATGATTTTCATACTAATATTTGTTTGAGAATTAAATACGAACGAACAATTGAGAAAAAATACAACTCGGATGTAACTAAGACTTCAAAAAAAATATATATATATATATATATATATATATATATATATATATATAATAGTATATATATATATATATATATATATATATATATATATATATATATATATATATATATATATATATATATATATATATCAGATAGTTCCCCTCTTACATAAAACTCAATGACTTAGAGAATGTCAAATCAATTTCCCAGCATTAGGATGCCATAAGACAATACACAATTACTAAAAAGTTCATAATAAGATATATGAAAAAACATATAAACTGTGTTTATAGTAAAAAAATTATCAAAAAATAGAAACTTTGAGTCTTATATTGGTAAACAAAACATTAAACAAAGAAAACTAAACATAAGTGAGAGAACTATGTGTATATACTGAAAATATATAAGCTCCACCATCTTATTTCCGTTAAAATATCATCAAAGCTTGAAAATGAGATGCAGAAATAGGAAATGGCTAATAAAGAAACAAAGCAAAACACGTAGAAACTAGTGGTCAAACTGTTATAAGAGATTCTAGACATTCAAACATATAACTTCATCGGATGATGATAGAACACATTGCTGAATAAAGCACTGCAATTAGACGACCAATTTGTACCTTTCCCTCTGTGGCGAGCAGCACGCTTCCTGGGAAGAAACCCAAGAGAGCCGTGTCTTGGATGCTCAAACTTCCTGTGCGACATTATTCTTATCCTCTATCTACAAACCACAACGAACAAATTACAAAGAAAAAACCCAAAATTGACAAAAGCTGGTCAGATAATAACTGTACTTGATCATCACAATTCATGCATCTACAAGCGGTCAAATTTCAAACATTTGCAGACACTCAATTGAATCAATGAGCATGGACACTTATACGTTGTGTAAAAAAAATTAAAATTAAAACTCCGGGGTACTGAAAACTCGATAGAATTAGAATCGTTTAGATCGAATATGCTCAACTGAACCTGCGAGTATGTAAAGAGACCACAGATTGATGATACTAGGTGTTGTATGTAAAATGAGCTTCAAAACTAGTATCCAAGTTTTAATGCGCTTATAATTAACTAAATGAACATATGATCTTACGTTACCGAAATCCCTAGAAAGAATTAAGGGTTATTAAATAATGAGCTATCGATTCTAAGATAAGACGATCATGAACATAGAGTGATAATGTAAATATAGTCAGTCATACAAGAAAGGAAGGAGATAGAGATGGATCACCTGCACAGCACTGCACTGCAGAACGGTGTGCGGCGGGCGACGGTGGCTCCAGTAAAACCCTAGTTCTACTTCTACTTCCACGCTTATATACCAACAGACATGCTGTAACGCCCTACTTGTTTTGTTTCTATACATAAATGGCCCCTTTACTATTCTTAACATCCAGTTTTTACTTTGTATAAATAAAAGTGAGAGGGGTCTTTGGGCTTGAGGGTTTTGTCATTGTTTTCATATACCTAAATTTAAACAAAACGCTGCTAGTTTCATAGGGTAATTGGGAGATTGTTGGTAACCATCTTTTACTCGTCGTACGTTGTCGTTGCATCGTATGTTGTGTGATAAGTATAAATTACATTTGATCTGAGTTTTTTTCCGAATTAAATTTAAATTAATACCTTGCTAGAGTGACTTGAATTTAGATCCTTGAATGAAAACACATTATATTTAATCAACTCTTTTTCAAAGAAAATTTATGTCGAAAATAGACTTACAATCGTTACAATCGAAACATATATATGTCAAAGTGATATTTTAAAAGGTTTTAGAAATTATTAGAAGGTGAGTGTTGGATCTATGTGGCCTGGTGCAACCAAAACAACACTTAGAAGAAATTTGTACAATTAAGAGAAGTCTTCCGAAGGCAATGTTGCGACTTCCGAAGCTTACACGATGATCTTCCGAAAAACTTCCGAAGATGAACTTAGTCTTCCGAGACTTAGAAATCTCCTTCCGAAGTAAACACTTAGAAGACAAAGTCTTCCAAAGACAAAACCTCGGAAAAAGCTGTGTCTTCCGAAGTATAAATCGTTCGGAAAACTTATTTTTCGAAGCCATTTTACCTTCGGAAGAAGTCACAATATGAACCAGTGGACAAAGCATGATCCGACTGACACTGGCTGCCTGCTCTGATTCACCGCAAGATGTTTTCCACGTTCATATGGTTGATCTTACTTTTGTTCACTGTTCACCATTCCTTAGTTGGTACAGTCGCACCTTTAGTAGGTGACCAAAAGGTAAGTATGGACCTATCATGACTATCTTATCTTAGATAATACTTTATCTAAGATACCTAACCTCTATCAATGTAGTATTTGTTTAGTAGTAAGTCCCAGCATGTTATCTACGTATAAAAGTTGTAGATAGTAATATATATAGTCGTTCATTGTAACTTAGTATCCATGCTTCTGTATGAGTCTTGTAATATTTAGTTGAGAGATATATATACAGTACCTTGAAACATTTCTTGTTGACTTGAGATTATTTATCGAGCTTGTGAGAAACACTAAGCAGTTAAATCGGTGAAATATCGGATATCAATCACTGACCGATATTGATATATCGGTTCTAGCGTTGATATATCGGTGAGATATCGGTATATATATATGTTGAATATAAAACACTAAAACCCATATAATATTAATAATAGATACTAAGATAGTCAATAAATAGTCAAAATACCCAAAAACTAAAAGTCAATAGTTAGTATTTAAACATGATGACATAATCTAATCAAAAGACTCAAAATCTTCCTCCGAGTCCACATCACCCAAACAATTCAATGTTCATCAAGATTTTCCACTTCAACTACTACTTCATTATCGTCATCATCTCTATGTGCTCTCTTTTGCTCCTTGTACTTGGCCCAACTTCTTCGTTTCCTCCCATTACCTCCTGCACAACAGACCAACGAAGACCACTTTCTCTACCATCAACAAACTCTTGAAGCTCATCTTATGTTAGGACAACCCAATCATCATCTCCTCTACGTCTCTTAAGAAAATAGGATCCAAAGCTATGTTGGCCCGATCCCGGAGACCTCACAGTTGGTCATTCATAGCACTAAAGATACGTAATAATATACATTTTATAAAATAAGCAACGGAATTACATTAACAAAAGCCATTCACCATATTAATAAATACTGTGTTAAGCAATACAATGGGGTTTTAGTTACAAAAGATTGTTTAATTGTATTACAAAATAACAATATCATAACATAAGAATGGATGTCAGTCTTTCCCGCCGAGTAGCTTCACCCTCGTGCCATCCTCAGCAATATTCACCTGCCAACTGAAAATGTATAAAAGTCAGCGTTACTGAGTGAGTTATAGTTTTAAAAGTATTGAAATACCTTGTATACTATATATATATATATATAATATATATATATATATATATATATATGAAAATACTCTTTCAATAAAATACTTTCTTACTTTTGTACGTGAGCACGCATCAAAATACATCAAGGTTATACTTTTTTTTTCTTCTTACTGTACGCCTTTGTTCATTTCGTACTTTTAATTATCTTTACTGTCTATATGGACCAATGTGCAATACCCCGAACATTATGCACGAAACTTGTGCTTGGTGTGCTCTATAAATAGACCACGAACATTATGCACGAAGTTGACCCGTCACCTAGGATATGCCACAAAGGTCTTGTCAATCTCAATGATTGGCCCTGTATGCATCCTTCGGGGTAGCTAACCGCATCATAGTTGAGCTAACGACAACATGATCGTGCACCTCCTATAAGTTTGGAAGACTTTCATTATTTTAATTACGTTCCACTTTTCTTTATCATTAATCTTTCACTTTTGTTAATGATAATACTTTGCATTTATGATCATAAAACATACCACATAAAGTCACACAATAATAATATTATAGACATAAGAAAACTTATAATAATGCAATATAATAAAAATTAAAACCCTAAAGTCAAACTTGGGTCAAACCTTAATCATTATGTTTTCTCAAAATTTCAAAAATAAGCTAATGTTCTAGGCGCATGAGCACTATGCAGGCGCATGAGCACTATGCAGGCGCATGAGGCCTGTTTAGGCGCATGTTGGTACAAATGTCCCTAGTTCTAGTTCTAGTGAGCTCAAACGTATTTTACTTTTTATTTTGTAACACTTATGTAATGTTTGATATATGAAATGAAAAACTCTTCTTTAAATGTTTATTGGGTGGAATGTTATATCTATTAATATGATTTATGGTACACGCTTAGATGAACATGTTATATAGGTTTATAGTTGTTAGACATAGTTTCGTATCATTAAAGGTTCAGGAATATGTTAACTAAGTATCATGATTCAGTCGCACGACTGGACCATGCGAATGGGCCAATCGCACGATTGAACAAGGTGATTGCGTCAATCGCACGATTGAGTCATAAAACGGACTCAGTTGTACGAATGAATCAATCTTACGACTCAGTCGCACGACTGAGCCATAGCATGGCTCAGTCGTACGAATGAGAGCTGTAATCTATAAATACCACTTAATTCGTGGAAAAATTGAACACTTCGAGATTTTATTAACCCTAGCCCGCTGTTTTCGAATCAGATTCTAACGTTCTCCTGATCGTGGAGCCAATCAAAACGATCTCCCTGAATCGCCAAACAACCGCACTATTTGATCTGGTTTCACGTAGAATCAGTTACTACTCCATCCGTACGCGGTCCTAACAAGTGGTATCAGAGCTTTGCTCTTGATTCTTCGTGGATTCAATCGTGTTTTTACAAAAATCAACGTTTATAGTCAAAAGATTCGTTCTTTCTGCATAAAAATCCAGTTTTTACGAGTGCATGTGTTCAAAAGTTAGTCTTTTTCGAGTTTCAGCCTACTAGGGTTTTCAAAATTGTGTTTGGGCCGAATTGCGTGAAAACTTTGAAAAATTTCAAAGTCAGCATCTCAGTCGCACGATTAACTCAATCGCATGACTGAACTCCATTCGCTCAGCTCAATCGTACGATTGGCCCAGTCGCTTGTTCAATCGTACGATTGGCCCAGTCGGTTGTTCACCGCACAACTGTCCTAGTCTTCTGCTCAGTCGCACGACTAAGCTCAATCGCCCAGTGAGTCTCAGTCGTACCCTAGTCGCATCCCCAGTCGCATACACAGTTGGTTTTCAAGTTTTAAGACTAATTCACTATGGACACACAGAACTTTGCACTCTCAGCAGGGAAGGACTCCAGGATCCAAAATCTATTGCTCTTAGAGAATGAGATCGGAAATCATAACAAACCACCAAAGCTTCTGTCTCTTGACGATTATCCTCAATGGAAGCAAAGGTTTGAGATTCATCTGAATGGAGTAGAGACACAAACCTCTGGAACACTATTGAGACTGGCTACACTTTGCCTGTTGGAGCTGATGGTGTTCCACTGACTCTTAGTGGATTGACTGAGGCACAAAATACTGCATACAATGCTTAGAAGAAGGCCTGCGCATTGTTGACATAGTCCATTCCTAAAGACAACTTCCATCAGTTCTCAGAACACAAGCAGTGCAAAAAGTTATGAGAGGCTCTTGAGAAGCGATATGAAGGAAATGCAACACTTAAGTCTCTAAAGGCGAAAGCGTTGAAGAAGGAATTTGATAACTTCTCGTCTATTGGGAATGAAAGTTTGGATGATGTGATCGACTGCTTCTATCATTTGATGAGTGAACTGCACACTCACGGGTTTAAACGTCCATGGAAGACAAGGTGGCAAGCTTGGCTGATGGGTTACCTGATAAGTGGGATTCATTTGTTTCCACTTTGAGACATAATGCTGTGTTGGAGACTTTGGACACTAATGACTTTATTCTGAAGTTAAGGGAGGAAGAGGTTCGAAATAAGTACAAGTCTAAGAAGGGTAACTACACTCAGAATCCTCTCTCTATAATGTGACTCCTACTACTGCGTTTTCTAGTGCTCCTTTGCAGACTGCCTTCGCGTCTAACTCATCTGCTAGCATTCTAAGTACGTCCTCAAGCTGTGAAACAGGTGGATCATCAAGTGTCAAATTCAATGCTCCAGAAATTCAATCGACGAAGTTAAATACAGAGAATTTGGGCAACGTAACTGTTGAAGTTGCCAAGGAGCATATGGATCTACTTGCAGCTGGGTACATTCTTATGATGGGTTAGTTGCAGGAAAGATTGGAAATTGCCATCTAGCAGATGAAGATTATGAACAGGTTGATAAAAAGAGTGAACAGATGGATATAATGTGGGCTCTCACTAGTGCTGTGTGTAGAGCAAAGAAATTTGTTAAGAAGACGGGACAGAATCTGGTGGCTACAAAGGATACAACATTTGGATTTGACAAGTCAAAAGTCACCTGTTTCAACTGCGGTGAAAAAGGCATTTTCAAGCGGGAGTGTGTCAAACCGAAGAAGACAGGAAATGGCAACCCGTTTTATCATTCAACAGGCAGGATAAAGACAAGACTCCAAAGGCAACATCAACCAGTCATGACTCTAAAGCATGGTTGCATAGGGTGATGAATGACAAGACTGGTCCTTCCGTGTCTTATCTCCTTCTTATCTGATGGTGAGGCTAACATTGCATTGGTTGATGATCTGAACGAAGACTCAGCGAGTGAGGAGGAGAACTCAGTTGAGCTTGATACGCTGATATGATGCAACTTTGGCTGCTATGGATCAACTAGTGGAGGAGTGAACTAAATACGGAATCTACAGCACACCAGGAACCCCAGGCTGCTTTCATGGCTGGCACTCTACATCTCTGCACAGGTAGAATCGAAATATGATCTCTTTGATAAACATGCATGTGTAGAATGTGATAAGTTTAGATAAAGCATTGATCTAAAATTTGCTAAATGACTTAAAACTGTGCACTGAAGCAAACGTATATTAAGCTAAATGAAAGCAGTTTTAAGGAGAAAATTGAATGCTAAAAAACAATTAAAAGAGACTGAAGTTGTTGCTTTCAACCAAGAAAATGATATAAAGTTTTACTTAAATACAATTGAGGAAACCAAAAAGGACAGAGCTGTTTTAAAAGTTGAAAATGAGTCCTTAAAGCAAAACTACATAGTTTAGCTAGTTCCTCTCACATTTTTAAAAACTTGGTTAAGAAAGGAACCGGGGAAGGGCTGGGATATAAGGTTGTGCCTCCACCACATGAGATCTCCTGAACACCAAACAACGACCTGTTATAATATCCAATAAAGGACCATGTGGTGACTACTCCTCTGGTTAGTGATCCGGACACTGCAGCATTAAACTTGCTTCCTCTGGTCACTGATCAGAAGACATCAACTTCAGGATAAAACCATCATTAGAACAGGGTGGAAGAGAATGTTCAAGCATCTCTTGGGTTGAGTTTAAAAAACTGCTATCACACATCCAAGATTTCAAAAACCACTCAGTCAAAACCGGTTTAAGAAAGATAATAATCATCTTCAAAGACAAAGAATCATAATGTTAAAGAATAAAATTTGTCAAGAAGGTGAAAATCAAAAGGTTGAGACCAAAAATCCCATACCTGTAGGTGCTCCCCACCCCACAAAGATCTCCTAGTCCTGTTGAGAGGAGATCATGCTATACTGTGACAAAGAGTCACATCTCTTCGAACTGTCCTCGCTATCAGACACCTAGGACTATGTTGAACTTGATCAAGATGTTAAACAGGCTTCTTCAAAACAGAGATCTAAAACTCCTGTTAGGTCTAAAACACCTGCTAGGTCTTTTACCCTCCCCCACACCAACACCACAGACACACAAGTCACTGGTAAGTCTGTGATGCCTGAGGTGAAACCTGTTTTTGAAAATGAACCTAAAGTTCAAACAGTAAACCAGTCATCGGTTTACCACAACAATCCTTTCATAAGGATGGTCTGTGGAAAGCTAAAATATCGGATGTGTCTGATAGTGTTGATAAGCTGAAGGATGAGGTCTCTCCAACTGCTAAAGGTCAGTGGGTTGAGTTTGATGTTGATGCCTCTAGGAAACCCAAGCCAGTCAAGGCTTGGGTCCCCCTCCTTAACTAATTATTTTCTATTATGTGCAATTGTCCGCTATAGTGCTTCTACCAACACATGGATAGTAATAACGGAGCATCCAGGCACATGACGGGAAATCAGTCTCTCTTTTCACGTCAAAAAAATTAAAGGGGGACACGTTTCTTTCACTGGAAACAAAGGAGGATACATTACCGTACAGGAGAAGTATGTAATGGACAGGTAAAGTTTGATAAAGTAATTTTGTTTAACAATTAGAAAACAATTGCTTTCAGTTTTCAGATATGTAACAAGGGCTTCAAAGTGATGGAAGTGTTACATTCTAAAGAAGGAGATGGAGATTCCAGAGGAGCGGTCTTAATGTCAACATCAAGGTATAACGATTTGTACGTCTTGGACATGTCAAATGCTTCTACTACTGAGTCGACTGTTCAGTGCTTTTTATCAAAGCAACAGAGAAGGAGTCCATCTCATGGCACAGGAGAATAGGACATATAATCACAGAAAGATGAATCATCTGATTCATAACAACCTAGTTGAAGGAGTTACTGTAAAGAACTTCAAACTTCTTGATTTTTATGTCTCATGCAAGAAGGGAAAGTAGACTAGGAAGTCGCACAAGACCAAGCACATTAATTCTATCGAGATGCCCCTGGAGCTACTGCATATGGATATATCGATCCAGTCAGCACGAAGAGTATCGCGGGAGACTAGTACTGCTTTGTCGTCACGGATGATTACTCACATTTCTCCTAGGTGAGTTTCTGAAAGCTAAGTCAGAAACCTTTGAGTCGTTCAAGGAGTTCGTCACAACACTGGAGACCCTCTACAAACTGAAGGTGAGGAGGTACGTTCAGACAATGGAACTGAGTTCAAGAATCAGTGGATGTATGCTTTCTGCAAAGAAAAGGGAATTGTTCATCAGTTCACCTCTGCATACACCCACAGATGAATGGAGTTGCTGAACGAAGAATAGGAGCTTGATCGAGACTGCGAGGACTATGTTAGCAGACTCAAAGCTGCTAGTACAGTTCTGGAATGAAGCTGTTGCCAATGCGTGCTACACGCTTAATCATGTGTTAGTAGTCAAGCGGCACGGGAAGACTTGCTATGAATGCTTCAGAAGCGCAAACCTAACCTGGTATCTGGAACCTTTCGGAGCTCCATGCACGTTACTGAAGAAACTCCGGAGGACAAGTTCTTGAAAAAGCAGATCAGGGGATTTTTCTTAGATACAGCATACCAGACAAACGAGTTTACAACAACTCAACAGGTCAGGTAGAAGTATGGTGCAATGTCGATGTGCAACGATTCACCATTCCCCCTGCTGGAAAAGGTCCGTCGTCATTCTTCGACTACAATGGATTTTTCAAATCATTCAACCTTCCTCAGCTAGATTTAGATGAAGAGATTGCTGCTCAGATGATGCATGATGTCCTAAATACACCGAATCTGGATACCAGCAATGTGACACCTACTAGTGATGCTTCGGGATCTTCAGCAGCTGCTCAGACGAGAGTGATGATTCATCAGACGATGAGAGCAGTTGAGACCAGCAACGAGCATAACGTTAATCAAGATGGAAGCTCACAGATGCTGAACATGCATCAGGGAATTCGGATACTGAACCTACCGTCACAAATCTGGATACTGAAGTTGTTGTTCCTACGACACCTATGACTAAGATCCGTGTGAATCATCCCCCGGAGGCTATCATTGGGTATCTTCAATCCGGCATGCAGACAAGAAATCAGTTATATTCTAATGATTATGCTGCAATTATGGAAAAGGGCTACGTGAATGACGGCGCTTTCAAATTTTATTTCTCAAGTCGAGCCCAAACACGTAAGCGATGCCCTGAAGGATGAGGCCTGGGTCAATTCTATGCAGGAAGAGCTGTTACAGTTCAAGAAGCTTGGAGTATGGACACTAGTTGATAGGCCCAAAGGAGTTAAAGTGATTGGCACCAAATGGGTGCTAAGCTGTAAGAAGGATGACCAAGGTGTTGTTATCAGAAACAAGGCACGTCTGGTTGTTCAAGGCTTCAAACAAGTCGAGACAGTCGACTATAATGAAGTGTTTGCACCCGTGGCTAGAATGGAAGCAATCCACATCTTCCTAGCCTATGCATCGTATATGAAAATCAAAGTCTATCAACTAGATGTAAGAATGCATTCCTTCATGGGGAAATCCGTGAGAAGTCAACGTTAGTCAACCCGAAGGATTCGAGGATCATTATCATCAGGACAGAGTCTACAAGTTGGACAAGGCTCTGTACGGGATACATCAGGCTCCTCGAGCTTGGTATGAAAATCTCTCCACCTACCTGCTGAAACACGGGTTTCGTAGGGGTGTGATTGACTGCACGTTTTTCATCAAAGAGAGAGACGGAGATTTACTGATGGTGCAAATTTATGTGGATGACATTATCTTCGGTTCACGAAACGAAGATCTATGTAAAGAATTTGAATCTGTGATAAAGGTATAATTTGAAATGAGTGCCATGGGAGAAATGAAGTTCTTCTAGGATTACAGGTGGATCAAACACCTACCGGTATTTTTCTGCATCAGACTAAGTATGTCGGAGACATCTTAGTCGATTTGATATGGAAATGTCACTGTTTCCGGTACCCCACTCGCCACAAATCATAATATGGCACCTGATGAGAATGGGGATTTGGTGGATGCCACTATGTATTGTGGGATGATCGATCTCTTATGTATCTCACTGCCTCGCGTCCAGATATCATGTATGCCACATGTTTATGCTCCAGATATCAAGCCAAACCAAAAGTAAATCATCTGATCAGGTGAAAAGGATTTTTCATTATCTGAAGGGTACTCCAACACTGGGGTTGTGGTATCCTCATGATGATGACTTTGAGCTAACTGCGTATAGTGATTCAGACTTCGGCGGCTGCAAGATGAACTTCAAGTCTACATCAGCAGGGTGTCAGTTCTTTGGAAGGCGTTTAGTCACCTGGTAATGCAAGAAGCAGACCTCGGTTTCCTTATCAATATGTGAAGCTGAATACGTTGCTGCTGCAAGTTGCTGCTCTCAGATCATCTGGATCCAACAGCAAATGCGGGACTACGGTTTGCAACTTTCTAACACCCCTATATATGTTGATAACTCTACAACCATAGCTGTAAATAAAAATCCTGTTTACACCCTAAAACAAAACACATCGGCATAAAGTATCATTTCATACGCGACTGCTATGAAAAACAATTAATTGATGTGATTAAAATAAACACGGACTTTCAACGCGCCGACCTCTATACCAAACCATTTGATAAACCCAGATTTTTCTATCTGTTAGAGGTCAACGACGTGAAAAAGAAAAGTGACATTATTTCAGAAGACGCAGATGCTTAGTTCGACACTTGTTTAGCTTTAAAATTTTGTTTTATTTCTATTTGTTTTAATTTCATTGTCTTAAAAAATCCAAAAACACAAAAAGATTTTTTTTTAGAATTTTAGGGGAGATTAGTTTACTTTTAGTATTCATTTATTTAAAAAAAGAAGGGGGGCGGAGGGCAGATAAGCTAAAAGGCAAAAACAACAAAGATAAGAAATGATTCAATGCTTTGGAAAGTGGTAGTACACAGGCGTCAAGTTACTTGGAACACCAAAAAGATCTTCAATTTTTGCAATTTTAGTTTAAATTAAATCACAGAAAATTGTTAGTCAGAGAATTCTAAGTCTAACAAATTGGGAAAATGATAGTACGCTTGTTTGTAATTGTAATTACACCGAGAAAGTCGATCTAAGGAGGTGCTAGTTCATTATACGATGTGTAGGTAGATTCAACACATAGACTAGTAGACATCATTGGTGAACTCAATTAAACTAATCTGTTCAACTCACTGTGGGTTCCCATCTTATCATTGGTTAACACAATTAGTTATTTCCAATAAGGAATGATGAGCAAATAAACACCACTAAAGTGTGCGGATGACCATAAAAAGAGCAAAGCACGAAAAATGAAAATAAACGCAATCAATCTGATAACCTATGTTGTTGGTGCGTTATGTGCAAAAGAAAAATTTAAAGATGCTCTAACAAGAAGATAGGTTGTGTGCCTCTCTGCTGTGTGATGGCACTGACCTGAGGATAAGCATAACCTAGATATTCTAGAATTCATTGTTGTTTGCCGCCTCTCTGCTGTGCGATGGCACTGACCTGAGGCTTGGCTTCTCTTTGAAAGATCTATGAATAGTCTCTTCTTGTCAAAATACCCGTAGACCGCTCAAAAGTCTCCTGAGAAATGTTGATTACCAAATAAGCTGGGATCCACAAATGTTGGTTGAAATAATATAACCTAATACATCACCATATGTGTCAAACGTCTGTGTATGGATTTAAGTGGACAAGTATACTGACAATCGTCGTGGCTGCACCGCCTGATGTTCAAAATCAATGTGTATTACATATCAGATCAAGCATGATTCCAGTTAGAACTTAGAAGTGTTAGATGAATGGAGACTGTGATATGTAAATATGTTAGTTTCCATTTCAATATATAAGTTCCAAGTAATTGAGTTTATGCCTGTCTGATTCCATATGAATCTGTCTTAGAAATGATGTTAATGCTAAAAGGCTACTCTACCCAACCCTAACAAAATCACAAAAACATGTCTATTTTGTTACTTAGTTTAGTCTTTCAAGTTATTTGTAAAGTGTGTCAGTGTCGGACTGTGCTATGTTATTCATTGCTGTGAATATCACAAAATGAACTTAACATTAATCTTAAATCAATTGTTTCTGAAAAAGTAAAAGGATCATGTCTGAGATGATCAGGTGGATAAATGGATCACGTCTGAGGTGATCAGGTGGGTAAATGGATCAGGTCTGAGGTGATCAAAATGCTTTTAACTCTTAAAATGGTCATGTCTGAGATGATCAAATGCTCAAAATGTTTTATCTATTGTTACAAGGGGCTAAGGGTCAAAGGGTCAAAAAGGCAAAATTTCACAAGTATGACCCATTCGCACGACTGGACCATGAATATGTACCAGTCGTACGATTAGATCATACGAATGAACCCATTCGCACGACTAGACCATGAGTATGGATCAGTCGTACGAATGTACCATACGAATGAGCCCAATCGCACGATTGGAGGTGACCGACTGTGACAGTCGCACGAATGATCCTCAATCGTACGATTGGAGATGACCAAATGGGAGAGTCGTATGACTGAAGCTCAGTCGCACGAATCAATCATGCGACTAGGTTCAGTCGCACAACTGAAGGTGGCCCTAGTATAAATAGAGGGGGAGTCGGTCTCAGTCGCTTCATTCTCCCAAATCGCCCCTCAGACGCACGATACACACACATACTGCCGAAATCTCTTTTGATCTTCTTAAGACCTGTTTTTGATATACTCTGACGTTTATTTCAATTCCATAGGTATTGCGCGACATCATTTGGCTAATTAATCGGTTACTACAACGTCAACATGACCGAAACAATGACCTAACTTAAAACCGAACCAAATATGACAAATAAACCACTAAAACTAAGTTTTTGATCAAATGAAAGTTATTAGGGGTTTAGTCGGTCTTCTGCGAACATAATGAGCAAATCCTCAACGTTTAACATCAAGTATTGCTCAAAATCAAATTTGAATGAACCAACAGTCAGACATGCTATTGGACACACTAATGAACTTCAATCGCACGACTGAGCGAGGCGGATGGCTCAATCGCACGACTGAGATGGACGAATGGTTCAATCGCAAGACTGAATCAAGCGTCTGAGCTCAATCGCACGACTAAGGTAAACGCAGGTGTGAACATACGACTAAGTCCAGTCACATGACTCAGTCGTACGTATGAGCTCAATCGCACGACTAGATCTCAGTCGTCCAGCTCAGTCGCACGACTAGATTCAATCGCTCAGCTCAGTCGCACGACTGAACAAAATTTCAAGTTCATGAAACAAGTTTAGTATTCTTTGACATGTATAATGTTTATTTACTTTGTTTACTATGGCTATCGTGGCCGATGAGCACTAAGCACATATGTGCTTATCTCGATCTCTCTTCCCGCAATGCTGTGGAGTTTGCTGGCATCATCATATTCTTACGATGCTCGAGGATTTTCCGAGCGATCTCTACGCCATGCACACCATACAGATCCATACAGCAGGTGTTTTGGGAAAGCGCTGCTTTAGATAGGTCCACTGAGCCCCATACTATGAGGAGTTCTATATTCGGGGAGGCCATCCAGATTACTGAGGAGGATATCAAGACGGTTTTGAAGTTAGGGGATGATTCTGATTGTCCTACCCGATTACATCCCCTCACTGTTCGCGGCTGCTTTATGAGGGCTAAGTATTCTGGGGACATTAACGCAAGTATGCTCAACAAGAGCAACTTGTGCCCCCAGTTCAAATACTTAGCCCATGTACTTCTGAGATGCATCACATCCAAGAAGGGTGGATTCGATGAGCTCTCAGACCAGATGCAGAAGGCATACGCTGCACTGGTGCTGAATCATCCATTCAGCTTCTCTAGGATGATCTTCACCTATATGGTGGAGAACATCGAAGCGAAGGGGAAGGAAAGCTTCTGTATGTATCCACGGTTTTATACAGATGATCATAGATTAGAAGCTCCCCTCGTTGCCGAAGGAGAAAGAGGATGCTGTGGTCCTGGAGGTCATGGACGACACTACTCTGGGACGGATGAAGGTATACCGGGGAAAGCAGGTGAAGCCCCGGTAAGGAGATTATTTGGGCATCTGGCCCGTGAGGACTACATTGCGCCGACGAAGAGGAAGTGGCGCCATGAAGACAGTGATTCTGATGTAGAGCCAATAGTTGCTCCTGATGATGACTCCGATGATGGTGATAGTGGTGATGGTGGAGATACAGGTCTGTTGCAGACTCAGATCACTACTGCTCATGTTACATCTCCACCATCTCCACACGGTGATCTACAGAAAGCTGGTTTCCATTAGGACTTCAACCTGATGAGGAGGAAGAGTCTGATGAGGAACCACTGACCAGGACGGTGGGCAGCTGGGTGGTTGCCACCGAGAGGGGGATCAGGACGGTTGGTGGACATCCGGTGGGTCTGGGGAGACTACTACAGATCTATCATATACCTCAGACCAGCCCAGCAGGCAAGAGGAAGCCTCTGGGTCCAGGGGGACTCGGAGGATGAGGATGGCTCAGCCACATGGGCTGAAGCCAAAGACGGAGGATCACACTGATCACTACCTCCACCACCACTTCTACTACTACACCACCTACAAGCACTACACCACCTACCACCACTACACCACCTACCACCACTACACCACCTACCACCACTACACCACCTACCACCACTACACCACCTACCACAAACCTCCCATCATACCACTCCACCCATTTATACTCCACCACCCATATTCACCTCAGTCACACCGCTACCACCGCCAGCCACCAAGCTGGCCCTTCCACATTCCCCACCGGATCATCCCTCCCTCCTATTGGAGTGGAGGAACAGCTTGCAGCACTCAACAGGATGGTGCTGAAGCTGTTAGCAGCCGATGAGGAGAAATCTGCTAAGCTATGTCAGCTGGAGGAGCTAAATGCTTCTCAAGCTCAGCAGATTTCTCAGTAGGCTGAGCAGATCGCCCAACTCCACGAGCACACAGAGGAATCGGTGAAGAGATTGGAGGAGTTGGAGGCTGCTAACAAGAAGATCTTGCTCAAGCTTAAAGGATCACAAGATGAGCCTCTGAAGATCGGGGAAGGAGATGACGATGGTGATGATGATGAGGATGATGATGAAAAGGATGACAGTGATGATGATGATGAAGAGGGTGATGGTGAGGCAAGAGGTAAGGAGGATGACGATGACGACGATGAAGGAGATGCAGCTGCATCTGCCTCTACTCCTGGTCAAGAGCAAAGGACAAAGAAGAAAAAAGACCAAGAGCCTCATCATCTGCCCCGCCTACCTCACCGTCCGCTGAAGACACTGAGAGGATTCAATGCAAAAGTAAAGATTAGATGTTTTATTTTGCTCAGCTTTTGTACTTGAAATCATTTTTGAAGTTATGAAATTAATGTATATATTTTTTATTCAGTGTTTGATTATCTTGATTACATACTAACGATTGCTGTGTTACTTGTTTAAATCAAGCAGATCCAGCATTTCAGCAAGATGAGTACGATGTTGCTCCCTTACAGCAGATCAAGTCTCAACTGACTATGATACTTGATCTGTAAGGGATCGTCAGGAAGGTTCGTGAGTTATACTCCTGAAGAAGGAGAAATAATTCACGACCTCACTGATGAACAACTTGCTGAAATGTTCCAACTGAATCCAGACGAGATAGTGAAGGATGCTCCTACCTTCGATGTGGATAGTGACGAGGAGCTAAACGATATAGACGAGATTGAGATAGAGGACGTCACGGCTTAGCATTATCCTGAGTATACTGACCGAGAGGGAAATGTGTTTCCCGATCTGGGTAGTACTCTCGGCAGTGATACTTTGGAGAAGCTGAGCCAGAAGAAAAAGGAAACAGAAGCATCTACAAGCCAAGCCCCAGTCTCGGACGCCGATGTAGATATCAGAAAGGTTGAATGGGCAGCTTGTTTCTCAGAGATCAGAGTCCAACGTGCTGCAGCTAAGCCAAGTACCTACACCAAGATCTACAAGGTTAAGAAGCATCAGAAGGTGTCAGGGAAGATATATCTGGGGCTTATTTTGAGGATCTCAACGTTTATGCGGTAAAGAGGGAGAGGGTTATCGAGTACTTTAGATTCCCACACGATCTAAAGACTCTCCCTGGTTTTGAGCTCAACCAGCTGGCAAGACTGAAGCTGCTGTATGCTGACACGAAGAAAATGTCAGGCTGGTTTGAGGCCGCGCTAAAACGTGAGTACCTTACCAGATAGGAGAACTTCAAACCTCAGCAGGCTACGAGGTACATCAGAAGATCTGAGGTAAACCCTATTACTGGAAGACCAAAGATTATCCTGAAATGGCACCCTCCGCGTGCAATGTCACGTATTCCATTGAGGGAGATGTCACAAGATTTTGCACCCCATTTCAAATGGTGGTATTATGACTGGTGCACTGGTGAGGCCGTCATAGTTTTGGATAGGGAAATGAAGGTAGAGAAGATAAGGGTATTTGACCCTATGTGGCTAACAAACTTGTCTGCTTCTGATGTCTACATATTGTACAAGTGGGCATTATTTTTGACACGCAGGATATAGTGCAAGCACTTCAGTTTCAGCATGTTATACGTCTATGCTTCGTACTTAATATCCATGCTGGAGTATCTAAAGAAGGACGAGCTAAAGATTTGAAGAGTTAAAAAGGAAGTCAAAGATTAGATAGAACTAGATACAAGGGGAGTTTGTTGGTACACATGTCCCTAGTTCTAGTTCTAGTGAGCTCAAATGTATTTGACTTTCATTTTGTAACACTTATGTAATGTTTGATATATGAAATGAAAAACTCTTCTTTAAATGTTTATTGGTTGTTGAATGTTATATCTATTAATATGATTTATTGTTACACACTTAGATGAACATGTTATATAGGTTTACAGTTGTTAGACATAGTTCTGTATCATTAAAGGTTCAGGAATATGTTTAACTAAGTATCATGATTCAGTCGCACTATTAGACCATGCGAATGGGCCAATCGCACGACTGAACCAGGTGATTGAGTCAATCGCACGATTGAGTCATAAGACTGACTTAGTCGTACGAATGAATCAATCGTACGACTCAGTCGCACGACTAAGCCATACGCATGGCTCAGTCGTACGAATGAGAGCTGTAACCTATAAATACCACTTAATTCATGAAAATTGAACACTTCGAGAATTATTAACCCTAGCCGTTCCTGTTCGTCCAGAGAGTCCCTTCCAACTTCATAGAACGTTTCTGATCGATTCTAATCAATTCTTAACGTATTCTCATAGTTAGTTTTGATCGGATTAACGTTCTCTCTGATTGGATCGCCAATCAAATAGGATTCCGCACTATTTGATCTGGTTTCACGTAGAATCAGTTAGTACTCCGTTCATATGCGGTCCTAACAACGCATTATAACTATGCAGGCGCAAGGGCTTACTTGGGTGTTTCAACACTTATGCGCATGAGCCATTTTAGGCGCATGGGCACTATTTGGGTGTATGGGGTATGCTTAGGCGTCTAAGCCTAAGTCCTAGGTGCATGAACTACTGTTCAGGCGCATGGGCGTATACTTAGAAATTATAAGGCATTTCTAGGCGCATGAGGGTACTGTTTGGACGCATGGCATACACCTAAATATTTCTAAGGCAAATTCAAGCGCATGGGACTTATTTAGGCGCATGAACACCTTTCTAACATGATTCTAAGCTCTTTTCAGACCCAAATCTTTATACCATCCTGTTCTATGCTCACTATAACTATCCTAAACATAAATGTCACATAAACATCCATAAAACATCATCATGCAACTATTAAAACCTACGGGTATACATTCATAACATTTATAAAATCATTTTAATACATTTTTAGCCCCAATGAAAGTTTAAAACAAGTAAATACGGGGTCTAGAACTCACCAAATGTAGTCTTCAAGTAAAACTCCACCAAACTTGAATTTACCAAGAGTTCCTAACAAGCAAACACACACCAACCGAACACATAAAACACATAATAATCGGTTCTAAGGTGGAACCCCACAAAACCGAGGCAAAAACACAAGAAAACACTTACCAACAAAGATTTCAGCTTCTTCTCTTCTTCGAACCGAGAGGACTTCAGGGTTTTCTCTTCTTCCTCTTTTGTTAACCAAAAGTAGATGAAAAAGGTTGATATGGGCGGCCATGCCCATATATATTATATTATTTTGACTTTTGTACCATTTTACACTTTAACCCCTTCCACTTGTGCTCCTTTTCCTTTTATGAAATATAATTTTATTTCTCTCTTATTTTAAGAAAGTTTCGGGTGTTACACTGTTGGTTTTAATGACTTGAAGCGCCTTTGTAACCTTGTGTTGTGTTGAAGGAATACAAGGTCATTGAGTTTTTGTTGCAAAAGACAATTTCTTTTCTTTGAATGTAACTGAACACAGAGAATAATAAAAGTACTTAACACAATATGATAGTAAATAATTTAAATGTAGTAAATTATATTTGGTAGAAAAATTACATTGTCAAAAGTACTCCAATTGCGTTCACATGGTGAAGCACTACAAGTTTGACTAAGGACCCTAATAGCAAATGCTTGGAGCAAAGGTGTGTCGATCCCATAAGTACCCCACCATATATCTATGGTTTATAAATATCTAGAGTGATTTAATAAAAAAATAAGCTATAAAAACATGTGATATGTTTTGACTTATGAGTAAAAACTTACATGGTGCAACTTTCGTCATACCCCTTACGACAGCTGAAGATCCGAATTGCCTAACTAAATCAATGTATAGATTCAAGTCCTGCCTTATTTTATCATTTTCCTCTTCATTAGGCACCAGACGATCAATAGCAACATAAAGTAGTGCCAAATGTTCCTATCTTTCTTTTTCTCACTCGAGCTTTCCCCATGTAAAATGGCAGGGTTCAGGAAATATCCGGTTTGCATATTAAAATTTTAATAACTTAGTAAAATGATTATTAAAAAATTTAAGTTTATTACAAACTAGTTCAACAATCAACACCTGCATGTAATGGGTGATGAAGTTGGTCGGACCATCTTGCTTGAATCATACTCCAAAGTTTAGTGACAAGTCTTTGATCAGTTACATTTTTATTGATTTGCTCCTTTGCTCTACTCATTGCATCATAGACGTAACCCATGCTTAGCTTCTCTTCCGTATCAACCAATCTCACCACATCCACCAAAGGAGCTAGCAGTTGACAAGCTAGGAATATGATGTCCCAAAATTATGTTTTTCCAACTATTCGCTCAATTCTTTTACCTGCTTCCTTCTTTGCAAAGTCACTTTTCCTCCATTCTTCAGAAACAAACAACACTTGAATATGATGTCGATTTTCGTGGACACTCTTAATGGTATAAAATTGGGTTGCAAACCTAGTCACACAAGACCTGTATAGCTCCTTGTTTTTCGTTAACTTCCTCATCATATTAAGAATTCTTCCGTTATTGTAAATGTAAACCACAATTGCTCTTGCATCAGCAAGAGTACTATTTATCTTTTGTATTTTCTCACCAATATCTTAAATCATGAGGTTCACACAATGTGCTGCACAAGGAGTCCAAAACATCTTAGGGTATTTTCCTTCTAAAATCTTTCCAGCTGCTTTAAAGTTTGACCCATTATCGGTAGTGAACTACAAGAAATAAAGAATGTAATTAATAAATGAACACAAAGTAGACTTAACAAATTATAGTAAATCTACCTGCATAATATTCGCCTCTCCAACATCTTCTATCACCTCATCAATCATCTCCACGATTAAATTAGCATTCTTCACATGCTCCGATGCATCAATTGATTTCAGAAATACCGTTCCAAAAGGACAATTGACTAAGAAGTTTATCAAACACCTTCCTTTCCCGTCTGTCCGAAAATCGGACATAATGCTACACCCATATTCTTTCCAATGTGGTCTAAACGAATCCACAAACTTTTTCGTTTCTTCTAAATGTTTTTTCAATGATGTCACATGAATATTATGATAAGATGGAGCAGGCATACCTAACATAAAGTAATAACTAATAAAATTAACCAATAATCAATTATTAATTTAAATCATAATAAGATAGTAATACCTCTTCCATATTCTCCAATTGCATTGATCATATCTTGGAAACCTTTGTCACGTACGACATTGAAGGGTAAACCAACCTAATAAGCCCAAGTTGCAAATTTCTCCCAAGCCTCCATCTTTAACTTCTCTTTGATTGGATTATTTCTATCCAATGTGGTTTGTTTTGTTTTCCCATGATCGGTGTTAAAAAAGTTATCAAGAGAACCTCGCACGTTGATAGAACCCACCAATTTCTTTTTATTTGAAGCATTTATCTTTATACCAACTTCTTGTGCATCGTCTTGACCTTCCTCATCCTCATCTTCAGTATCAAGATCAACCAAGTTTGATCTAAGTGTCTCCCTATTTCTTTTCTTTTCTAGTTGTACCATTTCCCTTTCTTTAATTGATGCCATGACTTTCTTTAATATATCGACGGTAACTTTTCCACAAGCACTGACCTATTCTCCGGTATGAGTGAGATATTGCTTTAGTCGTGTAATCCCCCTACTCATCTTATGACCACAAAGTTTGCACTAAACAATATGTTTTTCAACAGATCTCCACACTCTCCCCATTACCACGCCATATCTCTATTATAACTTTTTGGGGCGGTGTTGGCATCAGACGACATCGTATTAGTGTTTGACTTTGGAGGGTTTACGGACCCATGTGAAGATGGATTTTGAGCATCCATCATCAAATGTCAAATGACTCAAATCTCAGTCCTAAAACCAAAAGAAACAATCAAACTCAGTCCTAATTCCTAAAATCCAAAATCCTAAATCAAAATAAAAAATCCAGCTTCTCTAAAATCTCAGTCCATCAGTCAAACTCTAGAACAGTCAACGGCTTCTTTATTCCTAAAATCTCAATCCAAAATCAAAATGAAACAATCAAACTAAGTCCTAATTCCTAAAATCTCAGTCAAACTATTGCAATAATCCAATCAAATAGCAAAGAAATACTCAAATAAGCAAAATCAGACCCACCCGAGTGCCACCCAAGCCTGTTCACCGATCACTCACCGAAATCAGACCCACCCGAGCGAGTAACGACCTTATTCGTTGCTGTTCAACGCTTGTTTTTCACCAATCACTCATGGTGTTGGACCAAAAGAACCAATGAGCCAGATCAGAAAAACCTTTAAGTCCCACAGACATCACAACAACTGCTGAAGACTTTATCAGCTGATGATGACAACAACTGAAGACTTCATCAGCTGAAGTACAAAGACTGAAGACATCAGCTGAAGTACAAAGACTGAAGACATCAGCTGATGTACAAAGACTGAAGACATCAGCTGAAATACAAAGACTGAAGACAACAACTGAAGACATCAGCTGAAGACATCAGCTGATGACAACAGCTGAAGTTCAAGTCTGAAGTTCATGTACTGAAGACTTCAGAGGTTGTCACAATAGCTGAAGAAGTATTCTTCATTTGTTGTGATGGTTTTCTTTTTCAGTAGTTTCCTTTCAGTTGTTTCCTTTCAGTAGTTTCTTATCAGTAGTTTTCTTTTATGTTTCAGTACTTTGTAAAACGTCTGAAGAGCATGTTCTTCAGACGTTGTAGTTTTAGTAGTTTCTTTTCAGTAGTTGTAATAGTTTACACTTGTATTTTGTAAGAAGATGTCAACTGTTAGACATCTTCAGTAGTTTAGTCTACTTTCAGTAGTTTTGTAATAACGGTTAGATGTCACTGTCAAGTGACATCAGCTGACGTCATCTTTCTTATAAAAGGAAAGATGACCTAATTGTAATGGTGCCGAAGCGTGTGTTGAATGAAAATATACCTTTGGCAGAAATTCTCTCTCTCTCTATAACCATACTGTTTCATTAATACATCTTGTGTGTTCTTGCTGTAATTTGTTCTAATTCACTCGCTATTCCGCTGCAAATCCAATCTAATTGATCAAACTAGATGCTTAGATCCTTTCAAATGGTATCAGAGCTGGTTAATCATTAATCGATTTAACAATTGATCATTGAAACTTCTCTTTAGACATCTACGTTTGATCGAATTAGCAAATTTGCAAGAATCGGTTAAAGAGATTGAGTTTCTGCTGCTTCTGGTCATTCAATTTGAGGTTCTACGTGGTTTTGAGCTCGATTTACTGAAATTACTTTGAATTTGCTTGAATTTGTTCAATGGCGACACCAACAAATGATCCTCACAATACTGGCTCCTCAACAAAGCCTCCGATGCTTGTTAGGAGTGAGTATAACATATGGCAACGACGTATGCTCCATCACCTATCTATCAACAGCGCTGGTTGTTGGAAATCAGTGGTGCATGGACCATACAAGCCTATGGTGAGTACTCCGGAAACAAATGAGAGGGTTCCGAAGAAACCTGATCAGTATTCGGATGAAGATCAAAAGATGTTCGAAATTGATGCTAAAGCCCATGGAATTCTGGCCATGGCACTACCTAATGAAATCTATTCAGGGCTTATGCATCATGAAACTGCTCATGACCTCTGGGTTGCTTTGAAAGAACAATTTGGAGGAATCGATGAGGTCTTAGCAAACACTAGGGAAATCCTCGCCCAACAATATGAGACATTCTCTCATAGGAAGGGTGAGACTCTGACTCAACAGTTTGAGCGATTCTTATGTTTGATTTCTGAGCTAAAAATGGTTAAACAAGAGTATTCAAACAACCAGATGAACAACCGATTCCTCAGATCCCTGCATGAGAGATAGGACACATACACTATTGTCCTACTCTCTAGTGCAAATCTGAGCACTCTATCTCTCACCCAACTTCATGGGAAACTGCTTACATTTGAAAGAGAGATAGAACAGAATAGGAAGTTGTCCTCATCTGGAAAGCTCACTGATGACTTTTGTATCAGGCAATACTGCACTGATAGGTCAGGAGTCAAAGTATGCTGCATCAGAAAGTGCCTATGATGAGTATAGTGATTTCTCTACTAATGTAGAACATGTTTTTGTTGGGGTGGATGGTAGTTCAGGTGGTAGCAGTGGTGCTTTTTGATGGAAGATTTGAAGGGCATTCCAGATGATGATCTGGAAGAGATGGATATTTTGAGCCAAATGGCAATGATCAATATCAGATCTCAAAAGTTCTACAAAAGAACTGGTAGAAAATTCCTTGGTCTCTCTGGCAAAACCAAAGTTGGTTTTGACAAGAGCAAGTTGAGGTGTCACAAGTGCCATACGCTTGGACACTTTGCTAGAGAGTGTAGATCATCTAGATCTAACTCATCTGCACCCTTTGTGACCTTCCCAAGCAATAGCTCACAAAACAAAGGGCAACATTCCACTAGTTCTGGTCATCCATCACAAGCACAGTCATCACCTGCATATTTTGTCCCTCAAGGTCATATGCCATATCCTTACCCCTGCTATTACATGCCTCAGCCAAACCAAGTTCAAGCACCCATTGCTCAACAACCACATGCCCTTCCTGAGCCTCAACCATCACAATCTCATCAACAATCTCAATCTCAACAACACAACTTTTTAACCCCAGGAGTTCTTGACTGGACCAGTTTACCAGATGATATGTCTGGTCATGAACAACTGTTTCCTGGTGTTGGTCAACATGGTGGTGACAATCCCTTTGGAAACCTTGCTCTCATGGCCATGGAGTCTGCTGATGGTTTATCTTCAAATGCTTCATCACAGGTATCATAGGTATCTTCAAAGGCCAAAGCCAAGTTATGTTCTGAATCATGCATAGCCATATTTGCATCTATTAGAGAAGCAAATGTAGCTTTAATTAATAAAAATCTTAAGCTAGACCAAGCACTTTCCAAAATAAAAGCTGAGTTTGAGTCTGTTTTGCATGATAAAAATGATGAGATTTATAAACTAAAATGCCAAATCACAGATGATAAGGCTGGGGAAGAGGTACTTCTAGAGAAGTATAAGGACCTCAAAGAAACACTTGCAACTACCCAAGTAGAGTGTGAACGCTGGGTAACCTCTTGCAAGGGTTTTGAAATGCTTCTCAGCAAGCAATCAGCTTCAAATGTGAAGTTTGGAATTGGTTATAATCACACTGCTCCTCCTACAGATTTTACTCCCAAGGTAGAAGTAGAATTTAAAGGAGAAAGCAATAACCAATCCACCTCATCAGTGATTCATCTTCTGATACAGCACCAGAGTCAGAGGATGAAGTCAGCATTAATTTCTCACAAAACCAATAAGCTAATGCTGAAACAGCTGATGGTTCAAATGCTGACAGTCACATGATCAAAGAATTGATCACTTCAGGTGTTGTCTCACAAAGTACTGAAAGTACTGAAGTACAAGTTACAACATCTAAAGAACAAACCCAAAATACTGCAAGTACTGAAGGGAAGAAAACTGCAAGTAGAAAGGGTTTGAAAACTACTGAAGAAGATATCAGGAAAGCAAGTACTGAAAGGAAGAAAACTGCAAGTACTGATAGAAAACGGCTGAAGAACAAATCTTCAGTAGTTTCATCTTCTTCAGTAGATGATCAACTAAAGATGAAGAAGAAGCCATGTGAAATATATGGCTTATTCAATCATCTTACTGATGATTGCTGGTATAGAAAGGGTTCCAAACTCAATCAAAATCAGAACATTAAAAAGAAGATTAATAAAATGAAAGATGAGTTTGAAACCAAGTTTGTACCAGCAACATCTCAACCTGAAACCCCAAAGTCCTTAAAGAAATCCAAAAAGAAGGAAGGGGTTCATTAGGCAACAGCTGAGGTTGCTCAAAGGAAGATGGTGCAACACAGGAACCCATCACAACCAAGAGCTGATGTGTCTGATGAGCTGAAAGCTTTAGCAAACAATCAGACATAACTTGTCATGATGTTTTAACATCTATTGGGGAGAGTCAACCAATTAGATGCTCCTGTGCTGAAACCATAGAAAAGGAAAACCAATCCAAAGGAATCCTTTTCTACACCATCTCCACCACCTCAGACTGTCAATCATAACAAACAAGTTAGTATTAAATCTGTTGATGAGAACAGACCCAAAACCAAAAAGGTTTGGGTCTCAAAAACTAACTAATTTGTTATGATGAATGCAGGGTTCTTCAGCATGCCAAAGAAGCATCTGGTATGTGGACAGTGGAGGATCCATGCATATGACAGGAAGCAACTCTCTTCTTAATGACTACTCTCAAGGAAAGAAGGGGTTTGTCTCTTTTGGAAATGATGCAAAAGGTTATATCATCGGCAAAGGCTTTGTTTCAAATGGTGAAATAAGGTTTGATGATGTTAACCATGTGGTGAATCTCAAGTACAACCTCCTAAGTGTCAGTCAAATGTGTGATAAAGGCCACGTTGCACTCTTCACCAGCCAGAACTGCAGGATTCTGTCATCTAAAGTTCTGAGTTTGATTGATAAGGTGTTGGATGAACATACTCTCCTGAAGGCCAATAGGACAGGAAGAGTATATGCCTTAGATCTTTCCAAGAAAATTGATCTGAAAGGCCATCCTTGCCTATTCTCCAAGGCTTCTCCTCAGGAATCTGAACTATGGCATAGAAGGTTGGTCATGTGCATCTCAAAAACATGAACCAGCTGATTCATCATGGTTTAGTAAGAGGGTTGCCTATGAAGGAGTTCAAATGTGATGACAACTGCACTGCCTGCTTAAAAGGGAAGCAACACAAAGTATCATTCCCTCCAATAGAAGAGCCAAAGTCCACTGCCTGCTTGCAATTATTGCATATGGATCTTTTTGGCAAAGAAGAAATACTGTATGGTAATTGTGGATGATTATTCCAGATTTATATGGACTTTCTTCTTGCACTCCAAAGACGAAGCTGCACAAGCTATTATGAACTTTGTGTTGTATGTTGAGAAACAATATTCCCTTCCAGTCAAGTGTGTGAGGAGTGACAATGGCATAGAATTTAGAAATCACACACTTGATGAATTCTACTTGTCAAAGGGAATCAAGCGGTAGTTCAGCATTCCAAGAACTCCTGACCAAAATGGAGTAGTGGAGAGAAAGAACAGGACACTGGTTGAAGCTGCCAGGTCAATGTTGGCTAATTCAGGCTTGCCATTGACATTTTGGGCTGAAGCTATCAACACAGCTTGCTATGTGAAAAATAAAGTATTAGTAAATCAGAGGTTGATGAAGACTCCTTATGAAGTGCTACATCATTTGGCCCTATTGATTTCATTCTTTAGAGCATTTGGGTGTCCCTGTTACATTCTCAACACAAAGAATCCACTCCAGAAAGTTAAATCAAAGGTGGATGCAGGGTATTTTGTTGGTTATTCATCTACTTGCAAGGCATACAGAGTTTTCAACTGCAAAATAAAGATGGTTGAAGAGACTTTGCATGTGAAGTTTAATGAATCTCCAAAGGACAAGATTCCATAAACCCTGTGGAGTTATTTGATTTGGACATACTGTAATATGTTCCTTATCAGTCTCCAGCTGTTGTTCCTGTCAATAGTTCTCCACCTGATGGTACCGATGATTATGTAGTCAGTACTCACCTTTTCAGGTTTAGTGACCAACTGCCTGAGTCATCTAAACTTGATGCTCCTGTAGCTTCAGCAGCTCCATCCACAACAAATGCTGATGAGATTTCTGAATCCTCTACTTCATTTGAGTTACCATCACCAACATGGTTTCAAGAATCTTCATCAACATCTGTTGCTGCTGAAGGTCCTACAAACACTTGCACAGACCTTATTGTTTATCAAAAGCCGAAGCATCATCCAATGTCTCAAATCATTGGTGATATCAATGCTGTAGTCTCAACCAGAAGTCAATTGTCCAATTTCTGCTTCTATGCTCTCTTCATCAGTCAGCAAGGGACAAAGAACTATCATGTTTCATTAAGAGACAATGGATGGGTTGAAGCAATACAGCTTGAGCTTCTTCAGTTCAAAAAGCAGCAAGTGTGGGAGCTTGTTCCTTTACCCCAAGGTAAGTGTGCAATAGGCACTAAATAGGTGTTTAGGAATAAACAGATGAAAAGGGCCAAATTGTTAAGAACAAGGCTAGACTGGTTGTACAGGGGTTTGCACAAGAAGAAGGTATTGATTATGATGAAACCTTTGCCCCTGTAGCCAGACTGGAGGCAATTAGATTGTTCTTAGCTCATGCTGCTTTTCATAATCTTAAAGTTTTTCAAATAGATGTCAAAAGTGCATTTTTATATGGTAAAATAAAAGAAGAGGTTTATGTGTGTCAACCACCAGGTTTTGAGGATAATAAACATCCAGATTGGGTGTATAAGCTTGATAAGGCTCTATATGGGTTGAAACAAGCTCCTAGAGCCTGGTATGAAACATTGTCTAACTTTCTTCTTCAAAATAATTTCACTAGAGGCTCCATAGGTAAAACTTTATTCATTAAGAAAGTAGGGCAGCATAAGCTACTTGTTCAAATTTATGTTGATGATATTTTTTTGCATCCTCTGATCCACAGTTGTGTGATGAATTTATAAAGTTAATGCAAAAGAAGTTTGAAATGAGTGCCATGTGAGCATTACAGTTCTTTCTGGGTTTGCAAATCAAACAAAGGACTGATGGAACCTTCATTCATCAGTCCAAATATACAAAAGATCTTTTGAATAAGTTTGATTTACAAAACTGTAAGCCCTGTTCTACTCCCATGAGCAGCACCACACAACTGGATGTTGATCAGAAAGGTAAAGCGGTTGATGAAACCCTTTACAGATGTATGATTGGGTCCTTGATATAGATGAAACCTTTACAGATGTATGATTGGTTCCTTGATATACCTTACAACTTCTAGACCAGACATTTTGTTTGCAACATTTGTCTGTGCTAGGTTTCAGGCTGCACCTAAGGAATCCCATTTGATTGCAGTCAAAAGGATCTTTAGATACTTGCAAGGTACTCAATCTCTAGGACTTTGGTATTCTACTGGGCATTCTTGCAAATTAGTTGCCTTTTCAGATAGTGACTATGCAGGGTGCAAAGTCACTAGAAAATCAAACTAAGTCCTAATTCCTAAAATCTCAGTCAAACTATTGCAATAATCCAATCAAATAGCAAAGAAATACTCAAATAAGCAAAATCAGACCCACCCGAGTGCCACCCAAGCCTGTTCACCGATCACTCACCGAAATCAGACCCACCCGAGCGAGTAACGACCTTATTCGTTGCTGTTCAACGCTTGTTTTTCACCAATCACTCATGGTGTTGGACCAAAAGAACTAATGAGACAGATCAGAAAAACCTTTAAGTCCCACAGACATCACAACAACTGCTGAAGACTTCATCAGCTGATGATGACAACAACTGAAGACTTTATCAGCTGAAGTACAAAGACTGAAGACATCAGCTGAAGTACACAGACTGAAGACATCAACTGATGTACAAAGACTGAAGACATCAGCTGAAATACAAAGACTGAAGACAACAACTGAAGACATCAGCTGAAGACATCAGCTGAAGACATCAGCTAATGACAACAGCTGAAGTTCAAGTTTGAAGTTCATGTACTGAAGACTTCAGAGGTTGTCATAACAGCTGAAGAAGTATTCTTCAGTTGTTGTGATGGTTTTCTTTTTCAGTAGTTTCCTTTTAGTTGTTTCCTTTCAGTAGTTTCTTATCAGTAGTTTTCTTTTATGTTTCAGTACTTTGTAAAACGTCTGAAGAGCATGTTCTTCAGACGTTGTAGTTTCAGTAGTTTCTTTTCAGTAGTTGTAATAGTTTACACTTGTCTTTTGTAAGAAGATGTCAACTGTTAGACATCTTCAGTAGTTTAGTCTACTTTCAGTAGTTTTGTAATAACGGTTAGATGTCACTGTCAAGTGACATCAGCTGACGTCATCTTTCTTATAAAAGGAAAGATGGCCTAATTGTAATGGTGCAGAAGCGTGTGTTTAATGAAAATATACCTTTTGGCAGAAATTCTCTCTCTCTCTATAACCATACTGTTTCATTAATACATCTTGTGTGTTCTTGTAGTAATTTGTTCTAATTCATATGCTATTCCGCTGCAAATCCAATCTAATTGCTCAAACTAGATGCTTAGATCCTTTCACATGGAAATCAGACCCATCCAATCAAAGAAATGCTCAGTTGTTTGTTGCTCCCGATGGTCGACCGTCGACCTCTGGAACTGCTCCCGATGGTTGATTGCTCCCGATGGTCGACCTCTGATTTCAGAAAATGGAACTGCTCCATCCCGATGGTCAACATGTTATTAATTTAGGGCTATTGGGTTAGTGGGTTAGTGGGTTTTTTAAATTTTAGGCCTTGGAAAAAAACGAGCCCAGGACAAAAACGAGCCCAACGATAAATCGTTGATATGGCCGATATTTAGTGACCAAAATATCAGTGATATATCAGTCATATCGGCCGATAATATCGCTACCGATATAATGGCCGATTTTTTGGACCGATATGTTAAGCGGGCACCTATAACCGATATATCAGTGATATATCACCTATATATCGGCCAATTTAACTGCATAGGAGAAACACTAAGTGTTGAGAGACTAATATCGATCCTGCAATTGGTATCAGAGCGTCTAGGCTCTTGATTGTGCGATGTAACCATCCCAAATCACCCTTGTTTCTTCAAACTCACTCATTCAACCAAAATGGCCCTTAACAAGAGGTCTGCTAAACCAGAAATGGGAACCATGACCAAAGCTCCCATTATCACTCTTGATAACTTCAGACACTGGTGTCAACACATTGAAGGCTTTATCAAGTATCAAGACTTTCGTATGTGGAAGTCCGTTAATAATGGACCATACATACCAAAAGTGGCCTCACCAACTGGAAATGGTGCCATGATTGAAAAGGAAGTTGAAGATTAATCTGATGAAGACTACAAGAAGATGGACATTGATGCAAAGCTATGACTATTTTGCTCACTGACATACCAAACTCCATTATGGCAGGCTTTGAGCATTGTAAAATAGCCAAGGAACTCTTGGATGCTTTGAAATTGATGTACTCCGGTTCCTCAGAATCCAAAGAATCCAAGAAGGATGCTCTGAAGCAACAGTTCGAGAATTTCACCTACATTGATGGTGAAACCTTGAGCCAACAATACTTTAGATACATGGATCTGATAACATCTCTGCAGTCTATGAGTGTGACTCTTGAAAAGAGAGACATGATAAGGAAATTCATGAGTGCTATTCCTCGTGAATGGACTTTCTATTATGTTTCTATCAGGAGATCTGAAAACCTTGGAACACTTACTATAACGAAACTGTATGGAATCCTTGATGGATACCGTATGGAGATGGAAAATCTGAACAAGCGGCAGATGAATAGCAGCTCAACCCCTCTTGTGAGCAATGCTCTACATGTTGCTAAAAGTGAAAGAACTCAATAGCCCCAGATGTAATTAACCTACAACCAGCAGCCATCATGCTCATCTGGGCCTTACATCACTTTCCTTGAGACCTTAAGTGTCAGCAAGCTCAACAATGTCCTTTTCAAGAAAATTGTGCTTTTGTCTTAGGAAAGGAACACTAGTGATTTCCAGTTTTATTCTGATGATCTGGAGTGCTTCAGCCCAGATGACGTTGAATACATGGACATTGTCCAGCAAATGGCTCTCCTTACTAACAGAGCAAAGAAGTTCTATAAGAGAACTGGAAGGCAATTCCCTCAAAACACAGCAAACAACAAATTTGGGTTTGACAAGGCAAAGGCTAAGTGTTACAACTGTAACTAACTTGGTCACTTTGTGATGGAATGCAAAGCTCCAATATCCAATCTTGGAGCAGGTCAAGCCTCCCAATATCATGCTACCACACAAGCTGCAACCAAGCCAATAGAGCAAACCGCAGCTGTTGCTCAAGAAGTTGAATGGAGCTTTATGGTGCAAGATGTCACTCCTGCTCAAGCTCTCATGGCCGGCACAGATGATACGAAGGCATATGAACATCTCTGTAATCTTGGCTGTGTAGCTAAGGTTAAGTTGTACCAGGACTACAACTTGAAACTTAAGTCTGATATTAAGTCTTTAAACATACTAAAAGCTGATTTTAAAAGAGCAGAATCTGACTATAAACTAAAAATTGAAGAGTTAGAAAACACTGCATCTACTTTAAAACATGAGCATTCCAACTACAGGGCTCAAATAAAAGACTTAGTTTCAAAGTTGACTGAGGCTCAAGCCCAGCTAGTAATAGCTGAGGGTGAAGCAAAGAAGTATGCTATCCAGGAGCATAACTTCAACACCATTCTTGCATCAACCTCTCACTCGAAGGAAAGTTATCAAAACAAGATTGGGTTGGGAACCAATGAAACTGCTCTACCACACTCCTACATGTTTATTAGACAACCAAGATCTGGTACTGATGAGCAAGAGGTTCCAACTATTGACCCACCTCTCTTTGAGAAGAAGAGTGATGTAACAATGGTTACCACCACCACCACAGAGAAGGACAAGGTAGAAAACCTTATCCGCTCAGCTGAAGACAAATCTTTGACCACCAAACAAAGAAAGAACAAGATTCAAGTAGCCAAAAGAACTGCTAAGAAGGTGGCTGAATCCAAAATGAAAATTGACCCAAGGCAAAATGGTATTTTCATTTCAGCTGGAATTCAAGTGGCGGGACTGGATCGGAAAAAAGAGCAATTCTAGTTGTAAGATATCTAATGAAACCGTTATAGAATTAGGACATGAGTGTAGTACAAGTACTCCTATCCAACTGAAGGATCTGAAGCAGAAATGGAAAGCTAATGAGGAGAACAAGAAAAGCAATAAATAACAGCCTGCAGATCCCACCAAAACCAATACTGAGTGCATAATGTGTGGCTTGCATAATCATATGGCCAATTATTGTTTCTACAATCCTGCAAGCACACATTATCCAAACAGGGTTAAGAAATGAGCAGCCAAGGAAGGCCTGACATTTAGACCACACAACAAGTTTCAAATGTTGAAGAAAGGGAAGCAAGCTTCCGAAGCCAAGTTACTTTTGGAAGAAACATCTACTTTCGAAAAGAAAATAGCTTCAGAAGACAAACCAAAGAAAGTTCCAAAGAACAAGAGAGCCCCTTTCAAACCTTCCGAGAAGAAGACTGCTTCGGAAGAGAAGGATGTGAAAGCTTCTTCCGAAAAGAAAGAAGCTTTGGAAGAATGCTCTGCTGCCCAAAGCTTCGGAAAATGCTCTGCTGCCCAAGCTTCATCAAGCTCATATTCATTGATCAACCAAAGGATGGAATGGAAGATCAGAGAAGATGCTACAGCCCAAACCTCCTCTTCCTAAACCACTATTGAACCCCATGCTTACACTTTGGTTCAATAATGTTATCATCATTGGAAGAACCCAAGACCAACAAGGCTTGGTATTCCAATAAAAAAACTAACTGTTTCACCTTTTGTGCAGGGACATCCATTGATAAAAATAGAAACATTTGAATTGTGGATAGTGGATGCTCCAGGCACATGATAGGGAACAGATCTCTCCTTCAACAATTCCAAAATTTTGATGGAGGTCCTGTTTAGTTTGGAGGTGAAACCGGAGGATACATTTCTAGTAGAGGTAATGTGTCCAATGGTAAGTTAACAATTGACAAAGTATACTTTGTCAAATAGCTTGAACACAATCTCTTAAGTGTTTCTCAATTCTATGATCAAAAGCATCAAATTTTCATAAAACATGAGTGCATTATCCTCAAACCTGGGATGACAATTCATAAGGAATTGGTGCTTCTTAGATCTCCCAGGAAAGGGGATATGTACAAGTTGGATATGAACAATGCTTCCCCACTGGGTGAAGTGTCATGCTTTCTTTCCAAAGCTAATAGTGATGAGTCAACTCTTTGGCATAAGAGAATTTGTTATGTTAACTTTAAGACATTGAATAAATTGGCTAAAAATAACTTGGTACATGTTATGCCTAAAAATGAGTTTTTCTATAAGGACAACTGTATTGCTTATCTGAAAGGAAAGCAACACTGGGCATCCCACAAATCCAAAGAAGTTAACTCTATCACTACTCCATTACATTATTGCACATGGATCTATTGGTTCCTACAAGTATAATGAGCATTGGAAGGAAATCATATTACCTTGTGATAGTTGATGATTTTACTAGAATTACATGGGTATTCTTCTTAAGAACTAAGGATGAAACTGCTAAAACATTAAAAGCTTTTATTCTTAAGATAGAAAATCAAATTGATCATAAGGTAAAGACAATTAGAAGTGACCAAGGGACTGAGTTTAAGAATCAAGTTCTTGACTCATTCTATAACTCAAAAGGGATTAGCAGACAATATAGTGCTTGTAGAACTCCTCAACAGAATGGTGTTGGTGAGAGGAGAAATAGGACACTTATTGAGGCTGCAATAACCATGTTGGCTGATTCAAAACTACCTCTAACTTTCTGGGTAGAGGCAGTCAACACTGCATGCTATGTGCATAACAGGGTTCTCATTGTTAACCCCCTTGGAAAAACCCCTTACGAGTTATGGAACAAGAGGCCACCATTCATTAGCTTTCTAAGGTCCTATGGCAGCAGATGCACCATACTTAACACAAAGGATAATTTGGAAAAATTTGCTGAAAAGTTAGATGATGCTATCTTTGTTAGATACTCTTCAAGCTCCAAAGCTTATAGAGTATACAATATTAAGAACTAATAGTTTAAGGAGTCATCCAATATTTTTGTTAATGAACACACTCCTTGTGTTAAGGGGAATGACCCTGAATATATCTTCAACTTACAATTGTTTCCTAACTATTCTAAATAATCTTGTGAGAATGTTTCAGCTGGAACAGGAACTCAAAGTGACTCTGATGATGATTAACTGTTTGAGTTGCCCAGAACTATTCCATACTCTCCAAGAAGAAATGAAGAACAAGCTCCCACCACTGCAATTCCTAAAAGTCTGAATATTTTAGGAAACAATAGAGCTTCAACAAGTTTTCAACAAAAAGAGCATCAAACCTCATCAGATGACAACTCCATTTCTCAACACCAAGATAATAAAGATAGCTATCTAGAGGAACAGGCAACTGATGATGCTATCTTATAGTAAAACATAATTGATGATGTCACTCGTTCATCCAATTAGTCCTCATTGAATGAAAGAGAGACATCAGCTGGAACCAGTATTGGTAATCCTGATATGAATCATTCAAACCTGGATCTATCTATGTAACTAGATTTGAGTCCCAGGATCAGGATTCATAACACTCATCCAGCTGAAAACATCATTGGGAAGTCTCAGAAGGTGTGAGAACTAGGAGAAAAACTCACAATGGGAATGTTTGCTTGTACTCATACTTTCTCTCTCAAATGGAACCCAAAAAGGTAGAAGAAGCCCTCAAGAACAACAATTGGGTTGAATCAATGCAAGAGGAATTGCTTCAATTCAAAAGGCAAAAGGTGTGGAAACTATGTCCATTACCACCTGGTCAAGTCCACATTGGCAAAGTGGTTGTTTAGGAACAAAAGAGATGATAGGGATTTGATTATTAAGAATAAAGCTAGACTAGTGGTTCAAGGATACACACAAGAGGAAGGAATAGATTACACTGATGTCTTTGCACCTGTTGCAAGACTTGAGGCTGTAAGAATCTTCATTGCCTTTGCAGCTTCCAAGAACTTCATAGTTTATCAATTTGATGTCAAATGTGCATTGTTGTATGGGAACATCGACCGAGAAGTCTATGTGTGTCAACCACCTGGTTTTGAAGACCCACAGCACCCCACTATGTGTGCAAATTAGATAAAGTTCTCTATGGGCTGCATCAGGCACCAAGGCTGTGATATGAGACAGTGTCTTAATTTCTTCTCAAGAATGGCTACACCAAAGGCACCATAGACAAGACATTGTTCATAAGAAAATCAGGGAAGGACATGTTGCTTGTCCAAGTCTATGTTGATGACATCATATTTGGTTCCTCAAATAACCAAATGTGCAAAGACTTTGAAAGCATCATGAGGAAGAAATTCGAGATGAGTTCCATAGGAAAGATGGATTTCTTCCTAGGGGTTCAAGTTAAACAGATGGAAGATGGCTTCTTCATAAATCAATCTAAACATGTCAAGGATATTTTAGAAAGATTTAAGATAAAGGATTGTAAACCAGCCAAGATACCTATACAAAGAAATCACAATCTTTGTCCTAACTCCGAGGGGGAGGATACTGACCGGTAATTATTGGATCTCTAATGTATCTCACTGCAAGAAGACCTGATATCATGTTTGATACATGTTTATGTGCAAGATATCAAGCTGCTCCCAAGGTGTCCCACCTAATTGCTGTCAAAAGAATACTTAGATATCTTAAAGGAGCTCCTAAACTGGACTTTTGGTATCCTAAGAACAAAGACTTCAACCTTTATGGTTACACTGATAGTGATTATTGAGGCTGTAATATCAACATGAAATCCACATCAGGAGGATGTCAATTTCTTGGTGGAAGGATCATCTCCTGGAAATGTAAGAAGTAGTTATATGTCTCTACATCAACCGCTGAGGCTGAATACATTGTTGCTGCTAGCTACTGTGCTAAACTGCTATGGATTCAAAATCAGATATTAGACTATGGTTGCAACTTCATAGAGACTCCCATTCATATAGACAATAAGAGTGCTATCTCCATCACTGAAAATCCAATCAAGTACTCCAAGACAAATCATATCAACATCAGGTATCATTCATTAGGGATATTAATGAGAAAAACCTGACCAAATTAGTCAAAGTTGACTCAAATGAATAATATGCTGGTTTGTTCACCAAAGCCTTTGATGACTAAAGATTTAAGTATTTAATTACAGCTATTGGGATGATAAACATTGACTAATTATTTTGTATACTATGTTAAGTTTAATCTGTCTATTTACAATCTAAGCCATGTTACATAAGGTATCTCTTTAAATTTTTAAGTATAATCTCTTCCGAAGAGAATTTACCCTTGGAAGAAATTCTTGATCTTCTTCCGAAGGAAAATTCCTCTGATCCACAATTATCTTCCGAAGAGGTCTAAGCCTTAGAAGACAAATTGATCATTGATCAACTTCATTCCAAAGGATACTTTCCTCTTCTCTCGGAAACATTTTTCTTACTTCAGAAGCAAAATAGTCTTTATGACAAATTTTGCTTTAGAAGCAAAAATTTCCATCGGAAGATAATCAGGATAGAAAAACCTAAAAGTTCTCTTGAAAGCATTTATTGTCAGATGAATACTTTAAAATTGTAACGAAAACATTTGGGCCCACTCTGCAAAAAGTAAGATTTTATAGAAGATTGTTGGAGTATTTTTAATAAAACATCTTTACCGCCTCTGTCAAATCAGGCCACATAGTGTCATTTCACCTTATCGGTTTGATCTTCTACCGCACTTTTAAAAGTCTCCAACTCTCTTTTCTACTTTCTTCACCACTGTAAAAGCCCTAACTTACTATTTTCACTATCATCTTCAAACTTGAATTCCCTCCTTCTTAAAATTCTCAAACAATGGCTCTAAACCCTCAACATAACCAAATTGCTATCCTTGATTCATCTGTGGATAGTGATTTTGCTCAAATCATTTAGTTCCTTACACAGTCCATATGCATTTCCGCTCTCACAATGAACCCTACCATCTACTCTAACCATATGTCCGAATATTGGACAAATGGTCAGAATGAAGTCATCAACAATGAAAGGGTAATAAGGTCGAGAGTCTGTGGACAAGAGATAGTGGTGAGTGAACCCACCATCAGGGAACACTTAGAACTTCATGATGTTGGAGCTCCAACTAAATTTTCTAGACCTGATTTGGAAGACACCTACACTAGAACGGGCTATGGAGGTGATGTAAGAAAGTCCACTGTGTATAAATTCAACTTCTCTTACAACTAGAAGTATTTACTACGCATCATCCTTCATAGTTTGTCTAATAAATCAGGAGGGTGGGATCAAATCCCTTATGAAATTAGATGTCTAGTTCATGGGTTGGTTAAAGGCCTGAGGTTCAACTATTCTATGTTTGTTTTGAATAATTTATGGGGAAATCTCATCAAGAATACATTCTACATGTATCCTCTCTTTATTCAACACTTCATCAACTGTAAATTGGACCTAGACAGACTAGAATATGAAGAAATTCTAGTGGTTCCTGAAATGAGGCCGAGTATCTTCCAAATATTGAAGAAGATATCTACCAACTTCATTAGAAGTTTACACCACTGATTCCAGGTATGCTTGAGCCAGTGGCTCCTGGTGACATTCCTGCTCAACCAGCAAGTGGTAAACCCATACCAGAAATCACCACTTCAATACCAAAGCCTTCTATCCTTATCATACACCTTTACCAGAGACGTTCCAAACGAACCCTTGTTCAATCTACTCTGATTGAACAAGCACCCCGTGTTCAACCCAAAAAGGCTAGAGTGGAACACAGGGCTCCCACTCAGCCAGAGGTACAACTTTCCTCTCCCATTGACCTCAATATCAGTGTTGAGTCTCCTCAGTCTTAACCTGATGAGCCCATAACCCAAACCTCAATCCCTCAGGATGAGTCACAATACTCTCCTGAGCAGCCAAAAAGGGACAGCCACATCACTGGCTCAGATCCATTAGATGTTGACCTAGGTCCCGGGTCATTAGGTATAACCTCCATATCCTTCACTGACCTTTTAATCCAACCTGATAAGGATTTCATGTTCCCTCAAAGCTATGAAGTTGATCTACCACACCACGCTTTAGATCAACAGAGCCAAAGGGAACCTCTGATCTTTGACCCACATCAACAACCCCTAATTGAGGTGAGTCCCACCAGTGTACAGGGGACTCATGTAGGCTTAGCTGCCACTACTTAGAGTCTCTCATTGAGCTCTCAGGACGGTAGTAAGATCAATGAGATTGAGTCTACGACAACTTTGCCCATTGACATCTCTAAAAGAGATATCATTGAGCAAAGGAATCTAGGGTGCCAATAAACCACTACTGGTGATGAGGATGTACATACTAGGTATGTTGTCTCATCTAACCATGATTCTTCACATGACGATGGGGGAAAACTGAAACTCACCATTGAGTACCTGCTCTCTAAGGTCTCAAACCTTGAATTCGAGGTTAATATATTAGAAAACAGGACTGCCACTCAGCAACTTAAGATTGAAGATCTCAAGGCCAAACTAGATGAGACATAAATTGAGAAGTCTACCAGGCATGTACCAACTCAGGTTTCTTTAAGTTCTTCCTTTAGCCCATCTACTTCTCAAGATGATGTTACCAAAAAGGGGGCGAATATACAGAAACAAGCTCATAAGGAACCTCAAATTCTTGAGGAACCTCAATCTCTGGCTCTTACAACTTTATCCTCCCTATACCCTCCACTAAAGCAATCTACTACTGTTTTCCCTCAGCCACCTCCCTTAACTTTTCAAATGGACCCAAGGATGCTCATCAGCCTTCATAACTTTTACACATAGTTCTTGATGAGCTCCTCACTTGAACAACCATCCCCTGATGTTGTCATAACCTACTTTGGAATAGAAGAGTTTCAAAGGCTCAGTGCACCACCTACCACTCAGGTGGAAGTTGGTCAACCTAAGGTCATGATGGAACCTGAGATTTACTTCGAAAGAGAAATAGGGACTGATGGCCCAGCAACTGCCTTAGTTGGGACAGATGGTGCAACATCAATCTCTTCCGAAGCAGAAATTCAAGCTACGGAAGTGATTGCTGGATTATCATCTATGTCTGATGAACTGATTCTCACAGAGACTATTCTTGATAAAGCCTCTGAGTTGAACAGTGAGGACTTTCTTGCAACTCCAATCATTTAACAAGTACCACAAGATCAACCACAATCTTCTTAACCTCAACCTCAGTCTTCTCAACCTCAACCCTCAAAGCCAGAATCTCCAAAGGAAGCATCTCCTCATGATTACAAAGGTAAAAGGAATATGACTAATAAAGAACTTCTTGAGGATGAGAGGTTGAACAAGTTAAGAAGGAAAGGTAGACTTCCTGCTGAGAAGTTGTTGGTTGTAAACATATAACGCCCCGAAATTTTGAAGCAAGCCATTTAATAATAATGGGCTTTGTTAAGGGTTAATTAATATAAATACGGAAAGGTAGGGTTAATTAATATAAATAAGAAAAGGTTGGTTATGGACTAAATTAACCATGATGGGCTAAATTTTGATGGGTTTAAGAGCCTATAATTAGCCCTTAAACATACATGACCAGCCTCCACCCTCCTCATTTGCAACCCTAGCCCCTAAACTTCTAGAGAGAGAAAGTAGAGACATAAAGTAAAGACAGAAAGTGAAGAAAGCTCAAGGATTTATGTGCTATTGTAGAAGGGATTGAAGAGCTGCAAGTTGGAGCTTAAAACCACGAGAAAGGAGCAACAAATCAAGGTAATAATCGTCCTCTAAACACCTCTGTAAAATAGATCCGGAATTCTAGGGTTTTGGGTTCAAAAGTTACAAAGAATCACATAAAAGGTCAAATTTTATGTATGAAAACATGTAAAAAGGTTAGATATAGTTTCTTAGATGCTAAACCAAGGATTTGGACGTAAAAAGTTAAGATTTTGGGTTAAAAATGGGCTGGTTCGTCATTTTTATTTGTACAGCAAAACTGTGAGCCCGATCAGCAAAACTGTGAGCCCGATCAGTGAAACTGTGGTCTCATCCAACGAAACTAAAAGAATTACCAGCGAAACTAAAAGAATTCCCAGTGAAACTACAGTTTCACTGGTAATTTCGCTAGTGCCCTGGTTGACCAGTAGAACTTGCGAACTTAGGAAATTGCAACGAAAGTTGGCGCACCTGGCAGCAAAACTGCCATGCGAAACTGCTGGACGAAGCTGGCAGCAAAACTGTCAGCGAACCTACCAGCGAAACTGCCAGCAAAACTGGCAGCTAAATTGCAGAGAAATGACCTATTTGAGTGTTAACTCATGTGCAGGCTGTGTAGTGCCAGTCTAGCCTAGAAAGCTTAGATGAGAAACTATTTACTTTGACCAGATGAGTTCTAGATCACCTTATTTAAAGTTTTTCTATGTTTTTGGGACTATTATGCATAGTAAACCTAAGATTTTCAAGGTAAAGTTTTCAAGAGGTTATAAAAAGAAAATAAATTTTCCTATAACAAAATATGCTATATAAAGTCCTTTAAATAAAAACTGTCACGCTGACCTGGCAGTACGACCCCAGCCAGGGGTGTTGCCCCATGGACCCCACTAGGGGCTGCTGCCCCTTGAACCCCGCCATCAGGGGCTGCTGCCCCTAGAACCCCGCTATCAGGGGCTGCCTCCCCCGAACACCCGCTGTCACACGGAGGGTCGGTTATATGGTGTTATGTTATTCTGTCTTCCTGATGATAGTTATGCTCCGTGGTAAACTGTACTTGATATGTTTTATACTCAGTAAGTAAAGTATTATATATTAAAGTGGAAGATAAAACTAATAAAGAGTGGAACTAAAGTAATGTTACCGCCGAGCCCGTATGATGATGAAAAGTCTTGCAAGCACTATGATGGACTTCACTTATTGGGTCTAATGTATGATAATGGATCCATATTCATGAACAGACCGTGTGCCTTGCAGTATGGATCAACTGTTGGGGGTTAGCTACCGCGTTTATGTGTACTGACGGGGATCAACATTCGTTGTCGATCAACAGGGGGCTCTTGCTATGTGCAATCTCATTTAAGATGAAGTGGAAGATAATGAAAGAATGAAACAAAGATAATGAGCGTGTTTAATGATGCGATACGTCGCAAGAAATGTTATATGTTATGCTGTATGCATGATCATTAAAAGGAAAAAAAGGATATATTTTATTATATTACTTAAAACTAGGACTCACTCAGCAAAGCTAACTTTTATGCATAATAGTTGACAAGTAAGGGCTGATGCTAAGGATGGCACAGAGATGGAAGCTACTTGGCGTTCGATGAATGGCATCCATGTTTATGAATTCATTTTCTTTTGTTTGAAAAGTACAATATTTTATTTTATTCGGGAGACAAATGTATGATTACTACATGACCTACAAGTTTTAAACAAATGTTTATTTAATTCCGCTGTAATGTTTTGTTTATAAAGGGATTTAATGCTATGATTAACCAACTGTGAGGCTTCCCGGCATGGGGCCTTACAAAATAGCAACGTAGCAGTAACTGCTCAGGAGTCTGTAAATGAAAAGAGAAGGTTGAAGGTGATTGACAGGCTCATCAGCCTGGGAGTAGCAAATGAAGAAGTGCTACTACTCCCACTTGATGAGCTTGTAAAGTTAGAAGAAGCAACCTTTCTGCAAAGAGAAAGGAGAATGCAGCAAGGTAAGCTAAAGAGGAGAAGGCAAAAAAGATGAAGGAAGAGGCTGAACTGAAGAAGAGGATGGAGAGGATAGCCTTCTTGTGCTCAAGAGGTTATTCTCAGGAGGAGCTGAGGCCTCATGAGAATGAGATGATCCTGCTTCTTGTCAACAGAGAACAGGATCAAATCAATAAGAAAGAAAGAGAGCTGTAAGGGAGAAGGTAAAGGAGAGAAAGAAGAAGGGGGAGGAGGCCAAGCTTGCAGCTACCAAGAAACAGGGAGATAAAGCCTGGATGAAGGCTTATCTCCGGGCACATGGTTTCACTGGCAGGCAAGTTGGGCCAATGTCAAAGAAGACCCTATAGTGACATGTCAGTGATATTAAAGCTGACATTTGCTTAGGAAGAAGGAATGAGGTATCTTAGGAGATACAGAGGATGGAACCCAAACTAGCACCCAAACCACAACCCATAACAACTGAACCTATACCCTTTTCCTTCCCTATCAAAACCGAACCCATTACTGAACCATACATCCTTGAACTTACATCATCCACCTTACCCTTGCCATCTTCCTCTGCCTCTTAACAACCACCACCACTACACATCCTACAACCCAAAACGCAACCCAAAACCCAATCAATACCCAAACCATCCTCTTAACCATCCAAAACTCTGACCTTAGAAGAGATTGGGGAGATCAAAATGAGACTCATCAACTACTCAATTGTGAGTAGCATCTTTTGTGAGGAAGGATTCATTGTATTAAAATACATTAATGGATCCTCATGCTCCCTCATAAGAGATGCCTTCCTTGATCTACCTCGAGAGACTCTACACCAATCTCTCAATCTCTTAGCCTTAGACTCTAATTCATTAAATGAGAGGAGAAGAAGCTTAGAAGAAGATTGGTAACCCTACTGGACACTAGGAATATGGATAGACTACCAAACTTGCCCCTCATTCCTAGAAAGAAAATTGTCCAGTGGAGGTTTGATGAACCTTCTCACAACTTCGTTGTAGAGAGGGAGAATGGAGAGCTAAACAGGTTCAATGCCTCATCTCTGCTACACTTGAGCATATTTGATATTACTAAGTTAGCAGAAAGACCATTCGTCAATCCCTCTAACTCCATAATAGTTGCTCACATTAGAAGACACATTGACAGCCTTCATCTTGCCCAATTAAACAAAAGGCAAGAACTAAAAAGGAGTTAAAAATTGAAGAAGGAAGTGTAGTTTTGGTAGCATCATCCTAGGAGGAGTTTGTTGGATCTATTGAGGCTGGTGCAACCAAAACAACACTTAGAAGAAATCTGTACAACTAAGAGAAGTCTTCCGAAGGCAATGCTGCAACTTCCGAAGCTTACAAGATGATCTTCCGAAGAACTTCCGAAGAACTTCTGAAGGATGAACTCAGTCTTCTGAGACTTAGAAGATCTCCCTCCGAAGTAAACACTTAGAAGACAAAGCCTCGGAAGAAGCTGTGTCTTCCAAAGTATAAATGGTTTGGAAGAACTTATTCTTCCGAAGCCATTTTACCTTCGAAAGAACCGTAGTATGAACCAGTGGACAAAGCATGTCCGACTGACACTTGCTGCCTACTCTGATTCACTGCATATGCTTTCCATGTTCATGTGGTTGACGTTACTTTTGTTCACGGTTCACCATTCCTTAGTTGGCACAGTCGCCACCTTTAGTAGCTGATCAAAAGGTAAGTCATGGACCTGTCATGACTACCTTATCTTAGATAATACTTTATCTAAGATACCTTACCTCTAGCAATGTTGTATTTGTTTAATAGTAAGTCCCAGCATGTTATCTACGTATAACAAGCTGTAGATAGTAGTATATATAGTCGCTCATTGTAACTTAGTATCCATGTTTCTGCATGAGTCTTGTAATACTTAGTTGAAAGATAATATATACATGTATCTTGAAAATCATTTCTTGTGTTCTTACTTATTATATTATTATCAACTAAGTTCTTGATTCTGCATTCATTAAATGAGTGATATTTATCAAGCTTGTGAGAAACACTAAGTGTTGAGAGACTAATATCGAACCTGCAATAAGAGTGCCAAGATAAAAGTGGAAGGGTTATAAAAGGAGGAAAAAACACCAAGGAAAAAACACCAAGGAAAAAACAAATGATGATAGTGAGATTTCAAATTTCCAACCTACAAACACAGTGTAAAAATACAAATCATAAAAGAAATTATTTAGTTAGAATGAAAGTCGATGACTTCTTATTGGCCACAACGTTTGTAAATTATAGTATAATTTTTGCAGTAAAAATTAATACCGTGACTACAGGGCACTAACTACACTCAAAATATTCTAGAAGCTTCGATAAAAAGTAACAAACCAAGTAAATTATAAATTTTTGGTTGTGAGATTGACAACTCTAAGCAATCGTAGACACCTATCGCATTCTAAGTTTTTGTGTTGAACCATATACAACTCATATCTCGTTTTACAAATAGAAATTTATAATGTGAATAAAATTTTGTTGTTTTGACACTGTTTTCAATAGTTTTAGATTATTTTTCTAAAGAAGATCCAAATATTTTTAGTGGACTTCAGCTAGCGAGAGAGGGACAAAACAAAAGAAAATCAAGTTTAAAGGCTTGAGTCATCAACAATCTCATAGTTATTTACCGATGTGTTCAGGAAGAGAGGGATAAAGCTCTGTTTATTCACCACTAACATCTCCACCCATTAACATCACTGTGAAGTTGGTGTTCACACTAGCCAACACCTTCAGAATAACTTGAAACACTGCAAACAGGCCACTGATCACCCAGAATTGCTCGTTTCTCCAAAAATCATCTATTGTGACACCTCCCCCATTGAATCTCAAGGATACTTGTAATCGCAATTGATAAAAACATCAGCATGGAAAAAATACTCGCATAATTGCGTATCTACGTACCTATCATGTATGTATATAATCATTTAACTATGCCCAGTTCTATCTTTTGTAGTTAGCTCCATAAAATTAAAGTTACCTTGAGGACAATGCATTTTCTGGTGAGAAGACAGACAACAAGAAGAGTAAAATAAGCTATTAAAGGAACATAAGTAGAGGATAAACGACCGAATTTATGTAAAGAAACCATTCCAATAGGTTCAAACCACATCCATACCCATACCATATGGGGCAATGTTTGTTGAATAAAATCTCAATCGACCCTAGGTCCCACCTAAGAACTTGGTTGAGACGATCCAAAATATTAATGTGAGTTGAACCCTTAAATACTGGTCTGTTTGGCATACAATACACTGATCCCAACCATGATCGTGCATTTTAAAACCGTTAAGATATCCATTGTAACCGAAACATAAATCCATCCAACCTATTTGTGAAAGAATAACTCAAATCACTCAAAAATGCTAAAAAGAAAATCTAGTTATTTATTTAGTTTTAGTGTTTTGCCTCCTTCCCCCATTCTGTTTATCTTCATAGCCACAACTTATCACATGAATGGCTTCCTTCAGAAGTGAATGAGAGGTTGCTCTAGAGGGAACACCACCTTTTTTTAACAAGTGTAGGCGCAATAAACACGAGAGGCTGACCAAATTTCTTCTCAAACTTTTATCTAGGGCATTAAAGACTTCTTCTCACTATTGATTCCTGTCACATATATAAGATTCACCTTGAATATAACGAAACTAGAAAATGAAAAGAATAATCAACTGAATAGAAGTTCTTGTTATCTTTGATTCCTTCTTTCTCGAGTGCATGTATTTGAGTTGAAGCCTCCATCTTCTTACTTTTCTTGGTTTTCCTTTTGCTTTTCTTCTTCCTTGATCTAAAGCAATGACAACACCATTTTAGTAAGCAATTGCAGGTTTTGCCCGATGGTTTCTTCTTGGTTAGTTCATTGTATCCACACAATGTTGCCTCCTGAAGGCACGCCTCGTTCCCATATAAACAGGTCCTTGGATTACATCCATTCCTTTCACGTTGATCTTAACAAACACAAAACAAAACAATATATATTAAATTTTCACAAAAAGAACATGTGAATTCAAAGTTTAGTTATATGTACATCAGAGATACTACGTGACGGTTGGAATATTGATCGTCACGATCAATCCCATCGAACCCTTTTAGGAATTGTACATAGAAGATTTTCTTCCTGAATGTGGGGTCCATCATGAAACACATAGATTCACGTAGGGCTTTATTGTTGTTTATGCAGTGATAATAATCAACATTCAGCAGGTAATGTGTATTTCTAACTACAAGCTACAAGCAGATCTTGAGAAAAAGAAGAAAATACAAGTATAAGCAACTATGAACACAAAGATATAACCTTTAATAACGAAGGTGAAGTAATACCAGAGCATTCATGGCACCATCTTTCTTGTGGTGATCAAACTCGACACTCTTTTCACGAGAAACATAAACAAAATGGGTAACTGTAAGATCTAAAAAGAATAGGTCTAGATCATTTGGATAGGCTTAGAACTTTAACCAATATTGTAATAAATGATTGTAACTAACTATCAGTATATATATATATATAATATATATGCATTGAGTATATAGGTTAACCCATATATATGTGTTGCTTTTTATATGAGGACAGGCAAAAACAATATACTTAGTAGGATTTCTGAAATCAGCCAAGTGTAAGGAACATCTACTAATGAACAATAATGTTAATCCGTAGATATGTTACTTACAAGACATCCTTTGTCTTCAAATGAACATCACACAAGGATCACTCAAGTGAAGATTCCTACGGAAGATAAGGACTGCATGATGAAGTGAAGACTTCTACGGAAGACAAGTTTTCTACGGAAGAACAAGACTCCTGCTGAAGACAAGACTCCTGCGGAAGTCCAGAACACTTATATGATTTCAATCTCAACAAGTCAACAAGTCAACAATATCAAATCCCAAGAGATCCGGTTTTCCTTAATTTACTCAAAGTGCCTATAAATATAAGTCCTAGGTTTCACATCTCGGTGAACACAATTAAGCAATATTACGGCCGTCAACCATTACATCATTGTACAACCCTAGCCGCCGTCACATCAACAACAACATTCATTCGATTGAAGAAATCAATGTTCATAGTATTTATAATTATTCTTTTGTAATCATTACTCAATAATTAATGAAATACTTTTGAATCAATTATTGTGTTCGTATTTACTGTGACATCGTGTTTGTGTTCTTCAGTTAACAATTAACACAATTAAACAACAATTAATGATTATTCCGTGATCATTAACTTGTTTTTATTTAATACTGATAATTCCTGAATTGAGATCCTTGGATTCACAGGTGGTATCAGAGCCAAGTGCTCATTGATTTAGATCAATTGATCTATCAAGTATTAAAATTATTTAATTGTCCTTTAAATAATTAATTCAGTGACTTATCATTCAGCAAGCATTATCTCATTGCTTGATTGACTTAGATCTATATTCACATCAATTGAATACTAGATCTGAGTCTTTGATAGATTTGTCTACGTTAACATTCAGATTTAAATTCATAACATTTAATTAAAAAAATATGAGAACTTTTGGTGGATCATATCAACCACCAAAGTTAGAAACAAAAGCTGATTTTAATCCTGGAAAATCAAGTTCAGGAATCATGTGAACTATACTGATTCTGACTTGTAGGAGTCCATCACTGAAGGTCCTTATATTCCACCCACTCTTAGGCTGGATTATAATGATAAGAATAAACCAATCAGCACAAAAGATCTGTCACCTGATGAAGTCAAAAAGGTCAAAGTTGATATTAAAGCATACAGTTTGCTTAGTATGGCTTTGCCTGAAGAGATATTGATCAGGTGTGAGAATTACAAAACAGCAAATTTCTTGTGAAAGATACTTCATACTCTCTATGAAGTGAGTGATGAGATCAGAAGCATCAGGAAAGACACTCTTAGATCATAATATGAAAACTTTCATCATACTGAGGGTGAATCAATTCCTCAACAACTCCACAGATTCATGCAACTCGTTACTGAGATGAATATCTTGGAGTTGAAGTATACTACCGAGGAACTAAACAAGAAGATGCTCCATACTTTGCCTGAAAGTTGGAAGCAGACTGTGTACATGTTCAAGAACACCATAGATCTTAACACAACTGGTCTAGACACACTGGTTGCTAAAGTAGAGGCTCTTGAAATGGATGAACAATCAAGAAATAAGAGTGTGAGAACTCATGTCTCACCTTATCACTTCAAAGAAACAAAAAATGCTGGAAGTGTATTTATTTCAAACAATGATAGTGATAACTCTTGTGCTTTGAGTGATAATGAAGAGGAAGTTAGTTTCTATGCTTCTAAACCTTCAAAGAAATCAACTCAAAGTAAAAATCAAAAGGATAAAGGAAGACCTGCTGACAGAAGAGATATAACTACAGCAACAGCAAAATCTTCACAACTAAATAATCAGTCAGAACCAATCACTGTGATATTGGATTCTGAAGAACAAAAAGCAGCATTTGCAGCTTTTAGTTCTAGTTTTTAAGCATACCTGGGAAGCTCTCTAACTTCAGCAAATATCTGCCAGCAAGACTTGGAAGAACTACATCCTGATGTCGTGGAAGAGATGGATTTACAATGGCAGATGGCAATGATTGCTTATAGAGCTAAGCAATATCTCAGGAGAAACAAGAACCTGACTGCAGCAAGCAAAACATCAAAGATTGGTGTTGACAAGTTGAAGGTAAGATTCTTCAAGTGCAATCTCTATGGATATTTTTCTAGAGAATGCAATCAACAATCACCTCCGGAGATGAGACCACATCAGCAGCATCAGCAACATCAGACTCAATCTCATCAACAATCAAACTCTCAAAGATCTCTGAACAGACAACCTCAGCTGACCAATACCTCCCCACCAGCCACAAATGATTCAGCAGGACCTAGTAACTCAAAGGAGTCAGGGCTGATCATACTTCAAGATGGAACTTGTGACTGGAATATGTATGAAAGGAAGTCTTAGAAGAGAATCAAGCTTTGATGGCTCACATGGAAAACAAAGTTCCTCCAATGGCCAGAGAGGTAAGAGAAACATTGTGTTCATCATCATGTGTTGAAGTCGAACGGGTAAGAGTTCATGCTCAACAGTTGGCTGACAAAGTAAAAGAAACTATGATTTTAAATGAATCACATGTAAGAGAACATAAATTATATCAAATCAAAATTAATTCTTTGCAAAAGGATTTAGAAAAATTTGTTTGTGAAAACTACAGCCTTAAAGCCCAAGTTGAGCATCTGACCACTTCCTTAACCAAATCCATGGTTGATCATGCATCAACTAACGTGAAACTTCAGAAGTTTCAACTTTCATCTCAGCAATATGAGAAGCTGTTAAACTCTCATATTGAATCAAAAATAGGTATGGGTTGGGTTATAACGCTGTTGCACCACCTATAAATGATAATTACACAACTCTACCTGAAACAATGACAAACATATTGTCAAATCATTTTGTGCCCAGCACCAAGATTGACATAAAAAAAATCAAATAAACATTAACAATGAAGCTGAGGTGAGTGAAACTGAGTCTTCTGAATTAGAATCTTTAGAACACAATGACTCAGAATTTGATTATGATAAATATGATGACTTGGATGATTCTGATGAACATGATGTTGATCAACTAAACATTGGTAAGAATGTTCATATTGAAACTGGTCTTCCAAAAGTACTTGAAGAATCAAAGCTGCAATATCCTCCAAAGCAAAGAAACATGCTGAAGACTATCTGCAAGAGGATTGCTAAACTAAATGAATGACTTCAAGAACTGAATCTTCACAAAAGTTCATCATCAAAGGAAGTAGCTAACTGTGGATCAAGTAAGGAGGTACCTTTATCCCATTCAAATAAAGGTAAGAAGAAACAAGCATCAACTAAACATAAGAAAAATTCTTCAGTTGAAGATCTGCGGAAGACAAAATCTGCTGAATTTATAGAATAGTTGCGGAAGACTAAAGCCGAATCTTTGGATGAGGTATCAAAAAGGACTGCCAATAAACATGCTCAGAAAATGTTGGATCTCAAGCAATAAAGGTCAGCTAAAGTTAAACAAGAATCAGTTGATGGTGTTTCTAGCAAAAGCAAGAAAAAATCAAGTGATCCATTAGGAAGGAGTTGAAGCCCCACAAGCTGAACAAGAAAAAGAAGTCTGAATCTGAAGACAATTCAGAAGAAAATACTGCAAATGGTGTGATATGAAAAATCACAATACAGATGACTGCTATTTCAGCAGCTACTGTTCCATATGTAATATGAACAATCACATGACTTCTGATTGCTACTTCAATAAACATTTTGCAATATGTAACAAAATAATCATTCAACTCAGGAATGTTATTTCAACAAGAAGAACAAGACAAAGAGCACAAAGAAGTCAAATGCTGAAATGTCTGAATCAGATTCTCAATCATCTGAAAGTGACAAAGATCAAAGTTCAAGAAAGACCAACAAAAATCAAAGCAAAAATCTTCTGCTACGGATAAGTCTTTGAAGAAAAGAATATCAACTCAATCTAAAACACCTCACAAAAAGGTGGATCTGTCAGACAAGAAGACTGAAGTGAATGATGATTTCTTTAATAATTTTGAAAAAGAAACTCCTGTGCCTCAATCAAAATTGAAAGATGATATAACCTTCAGAAATTCAGGATCAACCTCAAAATCAAAATATCAACCAAAGAAAGACAGATGAAGATAGAATCAGACAAGAAAGAAGACATCCAAAATCTGACTCATCTTCAACAGAATCATCCTCACCACCATCAAATCACAAAGAATCAATTAATACTGAAACTTCAAGATTAATTCATGAAGGAGTAACTATTGTAGACACGTCTGGCAAACCCAAGACAATTAAGGCTTAGGTTGTCAATTCTAACTGATCTCTTATTTTGTGCAGGAACAATCATGGAGAGCTGACAACAAATGGTATGTTGATAGTGATTGTTTCAGGCATATGACAGGAAACTATTCTCTTCTCCATGACTTCAAACATAAACACGCCTCATATGTGGCATTTGGTGGGGATAAGAAGGGAGGTAAAATAGTTGGTGAAGGAATGGTAACAAATGGTGTGCTCATATTTGAAAAAGTGAATTATTGTGAAAATTTGCAGTACAATTTACTTAGTGTATCTCAAATTTATGATCAAAACTATACAACATTATTTGATAACACTAATTGTTACATTCTTAAGCCAGGTTTTTTCAGTTCCAGCAGAATGGATCCTTCTTAAAGCATCAAGTTAAGAAAACACCGGATCTCTTGGGATTTGATATTGTTGACTTGTTGACTTGTTGAGATTGAAATCATACAAGTGTTCTGGACTTCCGCAGGAGTCTTGTCTTCCGCAGAAGTCTTGTTCTTTCGTAGGAAACTTGTCTTCCGTAGAAGTCTTCACTTCATTATGCAGTCCTTATCTTCCGTAGGAATCTTCACTTAAGTGATCCTTGTGTGATGTTCATTTGAAGACAAAGGATGTCTTGTAAGTAACATATCTACGGATTAACATCATTGTTCAACCGTAGATGTTCCTTACACTTGGCTGATTTCAGAAATCCTACCAATATATTGTTTTTGCTTGTCATCATACAAAAAGCAACACATATATATGGGTTAACCTATATACTCAATGCATATATATATATATATACTGATAGTTAGTTACAGTAATTTATTACAAGATTTGATTAAAGTTCTAAGCCTATCCAAAATGATCTAGACCTATTCTTTCTAGATCTAACAATACTCCCCCTTAGGCTTAGATCCTTGAATCAATCCTTCAAAACTGAAAGTTCTTTGACTCTGGCAATCATTTTATTGTAAAAGTAAGACACAACAGTCTTCTGATCATCATATTTGTAGTTGATCTTCATCTTGCTAAGCTTCTTTAGAGTTTCAAAACTAAGACCCAAAACATCTTCTTCAGTGGTGAGTGTGTCTAACACTTTGTTGTTATACACCACCTCTAGCTCATCTTGTTCTGATATTCTGAGTTCTGAGACTTCATCAAAATTTGTTCCCTTCAGTAGTCCAGCATTATGTCTTCTTCTCTTGTAAGCTTTTGCATAAAGTTTGTCAACCACTTGTATTACATGGACATGCAGGAACAGAATATTTTGTGCTCTTTCATCGGTCAGCTTGGGAAAGAATTTGTCATATAAGTATGAAGTGTAGCTAGATGGAGTAACTTGATTTCCACAGGGTCAAAGATCCTGATTCGTTCAGCTTTCTTGTTCTCAGCATTCCTTAGCAGCACTAATTCCTTTGTTTTCTCAACATATCCCCATTCAATTACGGGATATGTGTATTGATTCCCTTCAATTGACTTGATGGCTGCTGTATTTCTGTTGTTGTATCCAATCCTCTTCAAGAATTCATCATCTATTGATTCTGAGGCATTAGATTTAAACCTTTTAAGGCCCTTAATTCTTCTCTTGTGCTCAGCATCTTCTCTTTTAGCCTCAGCAAGCACATCATCCTTGAATTTTGTCTTCAGTTTACCCACCAGTATTGAGAAATCTCTTCCTCTTGAGTGTATAGGGTAATTAGAGATGATTAGACTTTGTAAGTCTTTGAGATCACTCTCAGGTAAGCATAACACTAAAAACACATCCTGGAAGTATTCCACTCTTCCAGATGTTCTCTTAATTAATGCACAATCCCAGTCTGGATCATATTTCCATGCCATAATCCTATTTTCTTCTATAGAACTGGGAGTTATGAGGTGATCAATCAGCTGAATCAAGGTAGACTTTCGTTCAGTGATTTCTCTGACAGTAGTACCAAGTGGCCACACTTTGCTTGGGATGACTTCTCTTGGTTCTCTGATCAGTTTGTCTTTCCCTTTGTGCTGGTCTTTAGATTCAACAGTTATAGGATCAGCAGGTAGTTTTTTTGTTGCTCATAGGATGGATTTGGAGCTTCAGTTCTGAATCTAACGCCAGTTTCAAGTTCAACTGCCATGACATGCTCCATCATCCTCCTCAGTTCACCAATTGTTCTTCCCTTCAACTCATGTGACTTGTAGTTATGACCTTGTAACCAGCAAGTCATATATACTTGCTCAGCTTAGCTGTGTCACAATGGCCTAACTCTTTCTTAATCTTCTGAACTGATTGAAAGATAGTGAATGCTTTGTAGTCACAGTTTGGAATCATAATTCTTGCAAGCTCAAACTCTTTCAGTAAATCCTTCATCTCAGATAAGTTCATCCTCTCAACCATGTCATAAGGGCAACCATGGTTTATGAGGGTCATAAACATAGTTGACTCAGGCCTCTCTTCCATAATCTTTAGTTGTTAGAAGATCATCAGCCTTTGAGTCTTTATGGTCAGTTGGTGAGTCCATCTTGGTTAGCTCATTCCACTCTTCATCACTGTCACCATCATTACTGGATGTCAACTTCACAGTAGATATATATACTAAAGGAGTATGCTCAGGAGATGTGGGCTTTTGCTTTTTGGGGAACCTTCATCTTCATTCTTCTTCTTGATAGAGCCCAAGTATTGTCTCTTCCTTGAATACAAAATAAGTTTCTTTGAAGCTTCAGTAGATTGTTTTGATTGTTTAACACTTGGGGCATCCTTTGATTCCAAAGCATAAATCTTCATTTTTAACTGGTTGATCTCTTCATCTTTCTGCTTGATCAGCTCAGCTTTTGCAGACAAGGATTCATTGATTTCATCCACTATTAATGCCAGTTTTTCCCTTTCAACCTTCTTATGTCTCACTGATACCTGCAACTCTTGTTCATGTTGTAGAAGTGCATCAATTACTTCATTGTTGCTTTTGGCATCATCTCTAAGCCTTTTCAGTCTGGCTTCTTGCTTCATTAACTCTTCATCCTTTTCTTTCATAATTCCTTTGAGCTCTTGAATTCTTTGTTTCCTTTTGTTGCACTTGATCACAAGTTTGTTGTACTCAGCAACCAGATAACTTTTGCTCACTGGTATGTCCTTATCACTTAGATCATCCTCATTATAAGCAACAACATCCATAAAATTATCTTGTTCTTCTTCTATTTGTTCACTAGAAGTTTGATCATTATTCTTCTCAGTAGGAGCAGCACTTGCTGAACTTGAGCAGTGCTCAACTGTTTGATCAACAGGCTCTTGATGTTTCGGTTGAGACAGTTGCTGATCATCAAGAATTGGAGATATGGGTTCAGTGTGATCTGACAAGACTGTGTTTTGGGAGTTGGAGACTGAGAGTTGTATTGTGCTAGCTTGAGACATTAACTCAGTCTCACCAGAGTGAGCTGAGTTCTGAGACTGAGACATGTGTAACGGCTCAGTATTGGCACTCTCAGAAGATTTTTGTTTAGGAGTATCTGGATGTGGGTTCAGAGGTGATATGGCTTGAAAGGGTGAAATTGGCTGAGTGTTTTATGAGAGTGAAATAACTGGTAATTCTTGAAGTATAGGAGAGATAGGCTGGGTGTTTTTAATGGATGATGATGATAGTTGTTGTGGGAATATATGATGATGAATTGGTGAGATGGGCTCAGTGTTTATGCTGGCTGGTGATTGATGTTGGTGAGGGGATGGTTGGTTCGGTGCGTGTGAGGCTTGATCAGATTCAACAGATGATTCTTCTTCATTTTCTACCCATACTAGTTCTTGTGGAATGTTGGATCAGCATCCACCACGTGAGCAAACATAGGATTTTTCACTAATCTTATTCAGTACAGACCTTCCCAAGTGAGCTTGTACAAACACCTCTCCTTCCCATGCAATCCTTGGAAGTTCAGCATTGATAATCAGTTGCAAAAACCTTAGGAACATATACATCTTGTCAGTCCTTTGCCATTTCACTTGATCGCATAGATAGTTGAGGATGTACTTAGAGTAATTGTAGGTTCTTCCCTCAAAGATCCCAATAATTCCTGAGGAGATGTGTCTTGAGAACCTATCTAGTCCTGACTTCCTGTTTGAGATGCACTTTAGATAAGTGTGACACAGGAACCGATAGGGCTTGCATAACCTCCCTTTCTTGATCTCACCCTTGTCGAAATCACCATCATAACCCATCAGGTGAAAAACCTTTTCTATGTATTCATTTTCGAACACATCTGGGTGTCCCACTTCGCGTTCGCCCAATTCAAGTGATCTTCTGATCATTTGTTCATTGATCCTTATTCTCTCAGTCAGGATTTCAGCGGCAATCACTTCATCGTCTCCATCTTGTTCTACTCGATCCGTATTCCAGAAATCGATGATGTGCGACTGATGGATCATAGGCTCTGCCGTAAGGGCATAGAAAGCCTGGACCGTCGAAGATATCTGATGATATCTCGACATCCTTCTGATGCAGGATCATCAGCGTTTAGGAAGGCGCACACATTGTGCTCTTTCGCAAATCTATTTGACATCTTTGGACACTGATATTCGATCACTGAGTAATGATTTTTTTACGATTTCTTAGGACAGATTTTTAAAGTTTGAAGAAAGGGGGAAGTGTGCGCTTTTCTAGGTTAGAAAAGTGAAAAGTGCTCTGAAAAGTGATTAATGAATTCTTAAAGTCAAAAACCTCATTTATAAGCGGACACATTAATTTCTTTTATTAAATATGTTAGTCCCACTTCCCATTTATCCCTTTCCATATACTAAATTTATTCTGGATGAATCACAGCTTCCGCAGAACATCTGCGGAACCTTAACAATTCTACGATTATGCGGTTACATTTTTACTGTTCCTTCTGCTGATGCAGAAATTTCACTGTTACTTCTACGGATGTAGAAATATTACTGAAACTTCTGTGGAAACTAAAGTTTCGTTGAAACTTTAAATGTATGATATCTATCAAGTAATAGAATCATTTATTGATGTTGGACATTGTTGACTTTGTTTGCATGGTAATTAAGTACAAGAAAGCAAGTTTCCTGTATCCTGCATCCAAGTTAGTGCTCAAGTTCCAATTCCTTCAAAGTGAATTAACAGCTTTTATTGATTTTCATGCATTACCTACTCAACCTAAATTTGTGATTAATGTTAAACTATTGCATTCATCATAAATTTATGTTAGAAATAAGCATGAAAGGCATTTGACAGTCCAGTAAAGATGTAATTATTTACGAAGAAAATTAAACTAATGACTCAAACGACACAAGCATGCATATATGTGGAGGAATCATACTATGACTCTAGGCTTCTGCTGATGTTGATAGTTTGAATAATACTTGGTCAAGTACACACTTGATTGTAAGTATATAGATCCACTGAAATTCATACATAGAAATGTATCAACTAGGCATGCTGTTTATCATGTTTTGAAGTTTGTTAATCAGTAAGTGCCATGTGCTCCACATTCAATTCTCATTAGAGTTTGTCTTCCGTAGTTAAGGCAAATCACCACTTTATCACACTAATTGACTATGTACATTAAGTTATAAGTTCTATCTTGAGACAGAATTACAGTCTCATTAATGCTTTGATGTTTAAGCTCTTTAAGATAATGTACAGTTGATCACAAGAGATTCTTTTAAGAGCTGAGTATGATACTCATAAAGTACCAGGTCTTTACTTTCATAAAACAGAGGTGTACTTATTCCAAGTCTTTGTTTACACAAACAGAGGGAGAATGAAGATCATACTCTTTAATCATATTCCCAGGTCTTTGTTCACACAAAACAGAGGGAATATGAATTTTGCAAAGATAGAAGATTATAAAGTATTTTACATAGTGTGCTTTGGTAAGTGATTTGATCACATCAGGATATGACTTACTTGGCTGATCCTCAAAATGGAGTTTCCACAGACAGTCACCTGTTTCATTAAGTTTGGCATGCTCTTAGTGTAGTTTCCACTCAAGATGAACCTACTCACATATCAAAATGTTGCAATTCAGTTTGAGGTTTAGTGATGCTGTAAGCCAAGCATAGTGTGCTATCATTTCCCAAACATATGTCATGCAGAGATAAACACAGAAAAAAATATTATTTATTTTTTTTTTTATTTTTTTTAATTAGAGATTACTCTACACAAGGACAGTCAAATGCTTTTGAAGATTTAGTCTAAGTTAATCATACCCAAAGATTCAATCAGAAAATTAAATCTAACAGAATCAAAGGCTTTAGTGAACAAATCAGCAAGCTGATTTGTTGTGTCCACTTTGATTAACTTGATTAAACCTTTTTCTGAGCAGTCTCTCAGAAAATGATATCTGATTTCAATATGCTTTGTTTTACTATGTTAAACTGGGTTAGCAGTGATGAACATAGCAGCTGAATTATCAATATGAATTGGTGTTTGAAGGAATTGTAACCATAATCAAGTAATTGGTTTTGCAACCAAAGTACTTGAGAACAACCAGCTGAAGCAGCTATGTACTCAGCTTCATCTGTGGATACAGATACATTGGTTTGCTTCTTAAACTGCCATGAACAAGTCTTGGTCCCAAAATTGACATCCACCAGTTGTGGATTTTCTGTTGTTGTTGCACCCTCCAAAATCACTATCTGAATATGAATAAAGACTGAAATCTCCATCTTTTGGATACCACAGTCCTAGAGCTGGTTTACCTTTCAGATATCTGAATATTCTCTTTACAGCATTTAGATGAGACTCATTTGGATCTGATTGATACCTGGCATACACACAGCAAACATTATGTCAGGCCTACTGGCAGTTAAATACATTAAGGATCTGATCATTGATCTATACAATCTTTGATCTACAGATTTTCCAGCAGGGTCAGGCACAATCTTGTCTATTGTTGAGGCAGATGTCTTGCATGAAGATGTATCAGCAAGATTGTACTTCTTTAAAATCTGATGTATGTACTTTTCTTGATTGATGAAATTCCATCTGTTTTCTGATGAACTTGTAAGCCAAGGAAAAAGGTCAATTCTCCCATTGAGCTCATCTGAAATTCAGATTTCATTAACTCTTCAAAACTTTGACAAAATTATTGTTGGTTGATCCAAATATTATGTCATTTACATATATTTGAACCACCAAAAGATCTTGATGTTCTTGTTTGAGGAAGAGAGTCTGATCAATAGTCCCTCTTTTGTAGCCATGCTTCAGCAAGAAGGATGATAATGTTTCATACCACTTTCTTGGTGTCTGATGAAGTCCATACAAAGCTTTGTCTATCTTGTAGACTCGATGTGGATGGTTAGGATCCTCAAATCCAGGGGGTTGAGCCACATATACTTCTTTATCAATTTTTCCATAAAGGAAAGCACACTTGACATCCATTTGATACACAGTGAACTTCTTAATGAAGCATAAGCTAGAAAGACCCTGATTGCTTCAATTCTTGCAACTGGAGCAAAGACTTCATCATAGTCTATCCCTTCTTCTTGAGTATATCCTTGAGCAATCATCTAGCTTTGTTTCTCATGATTATACCTCTGTCATCCAGCTTGTTTTTGAAGAGCCACCTTGTTCCAATTAGATGCTGACCTTGAGGCAAGTCTACAAGATTCCAGACCTTTTGTTTTCTGAATTGTTATAGTTCTTCTTGCATTGCTTCAATCCAGCTATTGTCCTTTAGAGCAGCTGTAATGTTTGCAGGAACTATTTGAGATAAGAAGCAGGTGAACAGGCAAATGTTTACCGCACTCCCTTTGCTTCTGGTAGTTCTTGCATTAGGTCTCCTATGATATTATCTGATGGATGAGACTTATGAATTCTGCTTGTTGAAATAGTATCAACTGGAATGGTTGATTCTAAGTTTGTGAAATACATTGGAGCAGATGGATTCAGCTGTGATGTTGAGTCTATAAAGTAGTCAAAGGGTTCATGTTCAACAGGATCAGCTTGAACTTCATTGCATTATGGTTTTCTTCCGTAGGAATTTCTACGGAGGCATTTTGTTCTTCCGTAGAGTAACAGCAACATCTACGGAGGCATTTTGTTCTTTCGTAGGAGTTACAGCAACATCTACGGATTGAGATTGTTGATCTGCTGACAAGTTTTATTGATTCAAAACATCCTCTCCACCCCTAGGAGCATCGGTTAAAGCATTATTTACATCTACGGATGATGGATGATCATCTGCGGATGTATGTGCATGAACTGCAGATGAAGGATTTGCTTCGCCGGATGTATCTTCATTCTGCTGACTTGTCAGATTATTTGATTCTTGCTGTAGTATAGTTGAAGGTTGTGACCTTGGAGGATCAGCTGATAGTGGCACTTCATTCAAACTTAGGGGAACAAATGGATAGCATGTATCAACGGAACCTGCATTGATTAAATATTCAGTGTTAAATGACTCTGTTAATGCATCTATATCAAATAACCAAGATGATCCTTTTACAGTTGTTGTAACATGGATTCATCAAAAGAAACATTAGGAGTCTCTTCAACAATGTTATGTTCTGGAATGTAAACCCTATATGATTTAGATGTGGATGAATATCCAATAAGGAAACCATCATAGGCTTTTTCAGAAAATTTTCCAATTATTCTTTAGTATTTAACACAGATACATGACACCCAAAAGCTCTAAGATATCCTATAAAAGGCTTCCTTTTGAATAAGAGCTCATAAGGAGTTTTATTATGTTCTTTGATAATTAAAGTCCTATTTTGAACATTGCATGTTGTATTCACAGCTTCTGCCCAGAATGTGATGGGTAACTGAGAGTCAGCTAGCATTGTCCTGGCTGCTTCTATGAGAGTTCTATTTCTTCTTTCAGCAACTCTATTTTGTTGTGGAGTTCTTGGTGCACTGAATTGCCTTGCTATGCCTTTATTCCTGCAAAAAGAATCTAAATCAGCATTAACAAATTCAGTCCCATTATCACTCCTGAAAATTTTAACTTTTAAATCAGTTGATTCTCAATCTTGATCACAAAGTCCATTAATGTTTCAGATGTTTCACTCTTTTGTTTTAAGAAAAGAACCAGGTGAATCTAGTGAAATCATCCACTATCACTAAACAATATTGCCTTTTTTCAATGCTCATCACATTGGTTGGACCAAAAAGGTCCATGTGAAGCAATTTGAGTGGTATAGTGTTAGTATTGATTAATTTGGATTTATGAGACACTCTATGTTGTTTTTCTTTATAACATGAAGAACAATGATTTGAACAATGAAACTCTTTGTTTGGTAGGCCAATGACCAAGTCATTTTTCACCAATTTATTCATATTCTTCATGTTGGAATGAACAAGCCTTCTATGCCACAATTGTGATTCATCTTCTGAAGACTTAGATAACAGGCATGTCTCATGGCTTGTGAGTGTTGTGTTGTTCATATCCAAAACATATGTGTTTCCTTAAAGGTTTAAATCCAATGCCTCGGAATCAGTAGATGATGAATTCTTGAAAAGGATTGGATACAACAATAGAAATACAGCAGCCATCAAGTCGATTGAAGGGAATCAATACACATATCCCATAACTGAATAGGGATATGTTGAGAAATTAAAGGAATTAGTGCTGCTAAGGAATGCTGAGAACAAGAAAGCTGAACGAATCAGGATCTTTGACCCTGTGGAAATCAAGTTACTCCATCCTAGCTACACTTCATACTTATATGACAAATTCTTTCCCAAGCTGACCGATGAAAGAGCACAAAATGATCTGTTCCTGCATGTCCATGTAATACAAGTGGTTGACAAACTTCATACAAAAGCTTATAAGAGAAGAAGACATAATGCTGGACTGCTGAAGGGAACAAATTTTGATGAAGTCTTAGAACTCAGAATATCAGAACAGGATGAGCTAGAGGTGGTGTATAATAACAAAGTGTTAGACACACTCACCACTGAAGAAGATGTTTTGGGTCTTAGTTTTGAAACTCTAAAGAAGCTCAGCAAGATGAAGATCAACTACAAATATGATGATCAGAAGACTGCTGTGTCTTACTTTTACAACAAAATGATTGCCAGATCAAAGAACTTTCAGTTTTGAAGGATTGATTCAAGATCTAAGCCTAAGGGGGAGTATTGTTAGATCTAGAAAGAATAGGTCTAGATCATTTTGGATAGGTTTAGAACTTTAATCAAATCTTGTAATAAATGATTGTAACTAACTATCAGTACATATATATATGCATTGAGTATATAGTTAATTCATATATATATGTGTTGCTTTTTGTATGATGACAGGCAAAAACAATATACTTGGTAGGATTTCTGAAATCAGCCAAGTGTAAGGAACATCTACGATGAACAATAATGTTAATCCATAGATATGTTATTTACAAGACATCATTTGTCTTCAAATGAACATCACACAAGGATCACTTAAGTGAAGATTCCTACGTGTGACAACCCGAAAATTTTTCGTGATTTAATAAAATTTTTATGTGAATTACAATTTGTTTTTATATTTTTATTATTATTTAATAATAATATTAATAATAAAAAAATAATGACAATATAATAATAATATTATTATTATTAGAAATAATAAAGTTAATAATGAAAATAATAATAATAATGAAAATATTAATATTTACAAATTAATTTAAGTGATTAAATAGTCCAGGGACTAATTTTACAAATTTTGAAGCATGTTTTAAAACCTTAAAACATGAAATAATAAAGCTGTGAAACCCCAGGGACCATTCTGTAATTAAATTAAACCCAACCCCCCTCGCCGGCGACCACTGTTCCGGCGCCATCCCCGGCGACGATCCGGCCAACCCAAAACGCCAAAAATACACGGTTTTTAATCGAATTAAAGCTACCGACACAACCCCGTGAGTGTTTCGAACACAATGACCCACATTAATCAGGAATCAAGCTAAGTGCGATCGATCTACACCCTCGTGATCACTGTCGGCTCCTTTACAGCCTTCGAATCGCACTGAGTCTGAATAATTAATCGAATTTATCTCACCTAAATCATCCTATAAGTAATACCAATCGAATGACACTACGAATTGCATCTAAAACAACAGCATACTTCGAATTCGATTCATCTTCTTCCCCGAAACCTGCAACACACTCGAACTCCTACTTAGGACTATTATAACTCGAAATTGACAGAGGTCTTTTGATCATCAAAACCCATAGAAGCTTCCTGTAAAGAATTTGATTATCAACATCATTTGGATAGCATTTGATCTTCTTCCCCTGTCGCGACTGTTCTTCGAAGAATCATCACCAATTCGACTTCAAATTAGGTAATTGAATACCTGTATACATTCGACTGATCATGGGGAACAAAAGCCCCATGAACCTATACATTATCATCTTCGAATTGAGTATCAATTTGATCGAATTGAATTCTAGGGTTCTTGATTTGGGGATGAACATTCGGGATTGTATTTAACTTTAATTGGGCCGGAGTTCTAAACGATTAGGAGCCTTTGGCTCACTGGTTCGGGTGTTGGGTTATGGGGAGGAGGTCGCGGGTTCGAACCCGGCCCCCTCCTAATTATTTTTTTTAAGCCTTTTAGGCTATTTAAAAATATATAAAAATTATTAAAAATTATAAAAATAATTTTTAAAAGCTTCTGTTATTTTTAACACCATTAAATATTTTTCTGTAAATTATTTAATTAAAATACTTTAAATAAAATTTATAAAATATTATTTAAAAATATTATAAATAACCATTTTATAAAAATAGACTTTAAATTATGATTTAAAGTATTAATTCATTAATTGGACATCATATTATTTTTGAATAATAATAAATCATAATAATTGTAGAAATTTAATTATTTAAAAACCCTAATTATTTATGTAAATAATTATTACATGTATTATAAATTATTACATGTGTTATAAATTGTTATCCATGCAAAAATGGATTTTTAAATATAATTAAAACAATCAAATTATTAATGGATATTTTATTATTTAGGGATTTATTTTGATAATATAAATACAAATTAGATTTTATAAATTTAAACATTTATAAAATCTTACAAAATTAAATATAAACTTATATGTTTATATAACGTCTATAATTTAATTAGAATATAATGATATGTCAAAATCATTATTAAACTAATTAAATTTTATATAAATCATTAATTATTAACAAAAATAATTAAATGACTTAATGATTATAACAAATCCCAGAAAACCAAACCCTAGATCAAATGAACACCAGGTTCAAGATCTAACTTATTTAGGTTATGGATTTGTATATATACTTATGTGAATATTAATTCCTTAGGAGGAATTTACTAGCTTGTCAACACTACCCAAAGACCGAGGTGAGTTCATAACTATTCCCCTTTTTAATCATTTAAATATTTTGGGGCTGGAATACATGTTGTAATTGAAATTACAAATTTTTTTGTGTATTATGTTAATAATAATTTGATCACATTATGATTACATATGGTTATTATGAAAATCCTTCTCTGTAAACTGGACTATAAATAAGCAGGGATCTTTTGGATAGTACTATCGGGGAGTGACTTACCCCCACAAAGGTATGGACATGTGATCCATATCAGATGCACAAAGATCTTGTTGTCATTTGAGATGACTGTTTCTATAGTGAGAAGGCAGATGTGCACTTTATATAGTTTGCATTATAGTTCCAGTTACAACCCATATGAGGATAAATGTAAAGGAGGATTTGCTCCCTCTGATTTGAATTATTATGATAATATAATATGCACATAAAAAGGATAATAAACTATGATACATGGACAAATCCTATGTGAAGGATTTGTTGGACTTGTACATAGAAATAATAACTAAGTGACATGGACAAATTCAATGTGAAGGATTTGTTGGGCTTGTACTTAGTAGGTATGTGGGATAGCGGGTTCACCTTATTAAAAGGGTTCCGACAGGCTATTCATATACCGGTGAGTAAAATTTAACTCACACTTTTTCAGTAAATCCTATTTGATGATAATTGATGATTTATCACTATGTTTTACTTACCTATGAACTCACCAACCCTGTGTTGACACTTGATTTTACATGTATTCTCAGGTATCTACTAGGAGCTTGTGGATATGCACGTAGGATCATATAAGAGCTCAAGATACACATTGTTTATTACCTGAGATATGATTAGACGTATTGTTAAGAAACAATATATATATTTATTTCCGCTGCGTATAAATCTAATGCTCTGAATATAATGGATTGGTTATCTAAAATTATCATATAGATAACTGCATCTCATGTGTAACTATTGTGTTCGATCCTGTTTGCTCACCCCTCCGTGATAGATTCCAGACCCGGAATTTGAGGGTGTGACAGATTGGTATCAGAGCCACTGGTTATACTGAGTTAGGGATTGCATCTAGCCTATAGCCACACACAATAGTTGCACAAAGTAAATTGCCTTAGTTAGAGATAGAATAGGATTAAGAAGTTATATGCTTAAACTTAGATAGTTGTGTTCCTAAACATAACTTGACTCTTTGACTCTTTTCGATAATTCTTAAACTTATTCTCAACGACATGTGGGATCTACACTTATCATCGTGCCTAAATCAATTTTTTTTATTCTCGTCAAAGTCTGTGTCTTACAACTTGAAACATGTAATGCTGGAAGAGCGTGATGCCTGTATCTCGGGGTGTTCTGTCTAGGCAAGGTATTCGCATATATCCAAATCAACCGATGGACCTGTTTACCTTACCTGGGAACCCTTGGGATGAGTATCTGCTTATAGGTACGCATGTCTTCAACAAAGTTGTGATTGACTCAATACTTTGATTAGTCAACGTACTCGCTTTGATTTACGAATCAAACGATTACACCTGGAACATCTCATTGCTATTATGCCAAATTCTCGACCGTCGTTTTCGTGTTGAATAACTCGTATTACCCATTTCCATGAAATTCTTAATGATCTTTCAGAATGACTTCTTGTCAAATCCGTTCACGGTCTAGAAACTCTGGCTGTAAGATTTCTGCTATTGTAGCACGTGAAGTTACTGCGATCATACACAAGTCTTTAAGGCAAATAGGTCAAATTACCTTGATATGTTCCATTCGGAAATCTAAGCTACGCTTGTCCTAACCTAAGGCGAGACTTGTTTCCTTAGTACTCGTGCCTTGCCGAATTTAATCGAAAAACCCAGTTTTCTTAAATTCCCATCTGTCCTACAGTAATTGTCCATACTTTGAATATTTGATATAAATGCATCTATTGAATACGTCAAAGTGTGAATTCTCATCAAACAATTTCATGATAGATGGACGCACCAGCGGGCAGAGGCAGAGGTAGAGGACGCGCCAGAAGAACTGACCCAATAGGGATGACTCCTGAAGAAATACAAGCCTTGGTCAATCAAGGTGTTGCTGCAGCCCTAGCCACTCAGGCTGCTCAGAATGGTCATCACTATTCGTATAAAAAGTTCCTAGACTGCAAGCCAGATATCTTCACTGGGGCAGAAGGGGCCATTGGGCTCATAAGGTGGTTCGAGAAATGTGAATCCATCTTCGCTATATCTGAATGTCCCGATGAGAGTAGGACCAAGTATGCCTCCGGAGCCTTGAGTGGAGCTGCACTCTCGTTCTGGAAGACAGAAGTTTCAAGACTTACTCTCTCCCTAGCCAATGCTATGGATTGGGAGGAATTCAAACAGCTGATGATGGAAGAATTCTGTCCGAGAGAAGAAGTACAAAGGTTTGAAACCAAGTGTTGGAACCATAAAATGGTGGGATCTGAAATTGAAAAGTATACCACTGAAAATCATGAGTACGCAACCTTGTGTCCTCATATGATGGAGCCTGCTCACCGAAGAATTGAAGGCTATATCCGTGGACTGTCGCCAGTCATTCAATCTATGGTCACTTCCTCCAACCTAACTTCAATCCACATGCCATTAGGATAGCTCACAAGCTGACTAATGAGCTGTGGCTCAGGGGAAGTTACCACCAAGAAACAAGGGTAAGGGTGTTGCTGCTGAAAGCTCGGGAAGAGAAAGTTTGAAGATGCTAAAGACAGTGAGAGTCAAGGTACAAGCAAGAAGCAAGATCAGAAAAAGCCCCATGACAATCAGGGTATTCCGCCTAGATGTCAGAGGTGTAGCAAGCGTCACCATGGCAAGTGTACTGCAATCATCTGCTACAAATGCAACAAGAGGGGGCACACTGCTCCTGAATGTAGAACCAAGACTCAAGACCAAGGAAAGAAGGATGGTAATCAGCAGAATGGTGGAAAGAAGGAAGTTATTTGTTTCAGATGTGGAGAAAAGGGCCATATTGCTAAAGACTGCACTGGGGAAAAGAAAGATACAGCCAAGGGCAGAGCCTTCGTTATTGGCAAAGGTGAGGCTCTCAAAGACCCTAACGTTATTATGGGAAAATTTTTGGTGAATAATGTTTCTGCCATAGTATTATTTGACACGGGAGCTGATAGAAGCTTCGTATCTAATTCTTTCTATAATCACCTGAATGTAAACCCTGTACCCCTAGATGAGCCATATGTTGTAGAAGTAGCGAATGGTAATCCTTGACCGCATCACAAATCCTGAAAAATTTACACTAGATTTATCAGGTCATATCCTACCAATAGACCTCATGCCCATTACTTTGGGAAGCTTCGATGTGGTAGTTGGTATGGATTGGCTATCCAAAAACTCTGCAGAAATTATCTGTAAAGACAAAATGATTCGCATCCCCCTACCAAATGATGAAGTCCTGTATGTGGAGGGAGATAAGACTGGTGTCGTGATGGGAGTTATTTCTTACTTGAAGGCTCAAAAGTGTCTTCGAAAAGGACACACTGCTATCCTAGCCTTAGTCACTGACAAAGAGAAGAAGGAAAGGAAGATTGAAGATGTACCCGTCGTCAGGGAATTTCCTGAAGTGTTTCCTGATGAACTGCCTGGATTGCCCCCTAAAAGAGAGGTCGAGTTTTCAATCGAGTTAGTACCTGGAGCTACACCTATAGCTCGGGCACCATACCGTCTCGCACCTTCTGAATTAAAAGAACTATCTGACCAGCTTAGGGAACTCCTTAATAAAGGATTCATCCGACCTAGCTCGTCACCATGGGGAGCACCAGTGTTATTTGTGAAGAAGAAAGACGGAACCTTCAGAATGTGCATTGACTATCGGGAACTGAACAAAGTGACTATCAAGAACCGTTATCCCTTGCCACGTATTAACGACTTATTCGACCAACTGCAAGGTTCGAGCATTTACTCCAAGATAGATCTTAGAAGCGGTTATCATCAGCTGAGAGTCAGAGACGAAGATATTATGAAGACGGCTTTCAGAACTCGATATGGTCACTTTGAATTCACAGTCATGCCGTTTGGGCTAACAAATGCACCTGCTGTATTCATGGATCTCATGAATCGTGTGTGCAAGCCTTATCTAGACAAGTTTGTCATTGTCTTCATTGATGACATCTTGATCTATTCCAAAAATGAGCATGATCATGAAGAACATCTGAGATTGGTCCTTGAACTACTAAAGAGAGAGGAGCTCTATGCTAAGTTCTCGAAATGTGATTTCTGGCTTAAAGAAGTTCAATTCCTTGGTCATGTGATCGATGCTAAAGGAATTCATGTAGACCCAGCTAAAATTGAATCCATCAAAAGTTGGCCTACACCTTCTAATCCAACGGAAATTAGGCAATTTCTTGGCCTAGCCGGCTATTATAGGAGATTTATCGAGGGATTCTCCAAGATAGCTCAACCATTGACTATGCTTACCCAAAAGGGGGTAGCATATCATTGGGGGTTCAAGCAAGAGGCTGCCTTTCAAACATTGAAACAGAAGTTGTGCAGTGCACCTATTTTGTCCCTACCCGACGGTATTGAAGACTTTGTAGTCTACTGTGATGCTTCTGTTCAGGGACTGGGATGTGTTTTGATGCAACGCGACAAAGTCATTGCCTATGCCTCAAGACAGTTAAAGGCTCATGAGAAGAACTATGCAACTCATGACCTAGAACTGGGAGCTGTTGTGTTTGCTCTTAAATTATGGAGACATTACTTGTACGGTACTAAGTGCACTATTTATACCGATCACAAGAGTCTTCAACACCTGTATAATCAAAAGGAGCTGAACATGAGGCAGAGGAGGTGGCTTGAACTATTAAACAATTATGATTGTGCCATCAAGTACCATCCCGGTAAGGCAAATGTTGTGGCTGATGCTTTGAGTAGGAAAGAACATATGAAGCCTCGTAGAGTACGAGCTCTACAACTTACCATTCAAAGCAACCTGCCGGCACAAATCTTGAAGGCTCAGACTGAAGCCCTGAAAGAAGAGAACATTAAAAATGAAAACCTTCGAGGGCTAGACCAACAGTTTGAAGTTCATTCGGATGGGATACGCTTTATAGCAGGAAGGATTTGGGTACCCCTATACGGGAATCTGAGGAGCTTGATCATGGATGAAGCCCACAAGTCTAGATACTCTATCCACCCAGGTGCAGATAAGATGTATTATGACTTGAAGCTTGTTTACTGGTGGCCAAGAATGAAGGCAGATATTGCAACCTATGTCTCGAAGTGCTTGACTTGTTCTAAAGTCAAGGTCGAATACCAAAAGCCTTCAGGAATGTTAACCCAACCAGAAATTCCCGTGTGGAAGTGGGAAATGATAACCATGGATTTCGTCACTGGTTTACCCAAGTCTCAAACGGGCAATGACACCATCTGGGTTATCGTTGACCGTCTCACCAAATCCGCTCATTTCATACCCATCCGTGAGAAAGACAAGATGGAGAAGCTTGCAAGGGTGTACATCAAAGAAATTATCTCTAGACACGGAGTGCCAGTGTCTATTATCTCTGATCGTGATGCACGGTTTACATCGATCTTCTGGGGTAAGCTTCAGAAAGCTCTAGGCACTCGCCTAGATATGAGCACAGCCTATCACCCTCAAACTGATGGTCAAAGTGAAAGAACCATACAGACCCTTGAGGATATGCTTAGGGCTTGTGTTATTGACTTTGGAAAGAACTGGGAAGGTCATTTACCTTTGGTAGAGTTCTCATATAACAACAGCTATCATTCGAGCATCAAGGCGGCACCATTCGAGGCCTTATATGGACGTAAATGTAGATCACCGCTTTGCTGGGCAGAAGTTGGAGATAGTCAACTTACTGGTCCAGAGTTGATCTTTGAAACTCATGAGAAAATTGTCCAGATAAGAGAACGTATGGCTGCTGCCAGGGATCATCAGAAAAGCTATGCTGATAAACGCCGCAAGCCACTGGAATTTCAGGAAGGAGATAAAGTTTTGCTAAAGGTATCTCCCTGGAAGGGAGTTATACGCTTTGGAAAACGAGGGAAATTGAACCCTCGCTACGTGGGGCCTTTTGAAATTGTAAGAAGGATCGGCCCAGTAGCCTATGAATTAAATCTACCTGCTGAACTTGGTGGTGTGCATAATGTGTTTCACGTATCTAATCTAAGGAAGTGTTTATCCGATGAATCACTTGTTGTGCCTTTAGAGGAACTGCAAGTAGATGAGAAACTCAGGTTTATCGAGGAACCAGTTGAAATCATGGATAAAGAAGTTAAACAACTTAAGCATAGCAAGATTCCGATTGTCAGAGTTCGGTGGAACTCCCGGCGTGGTCCTGAGTTCACTTGGGAACGAGAGGACGAAATGATGCGCAAGTATCCTAACCTGTTCAAGAATGTTGCCAGTACTTCTTAATTTTCGGGACGAAAATTCCTGTAACAGGGGGATGATGTGACAACCCGAAAATTTTTCGTGATTTAATAAAATTTTTATGTGAATTTACAATTGTTTTTATATTTTTATTATTATTTAATAATAATATTAATAATAATAAAAATAATGACAATAATAATAATAATAATATTATTATTAGAAATAATAAAGTTAATAATGAAAATAATAATAATAATGAAAATATTAATATTTACAAAATTAATTTAAGTGATTAAATAGTCCAGGACTGATTTTACAAATTTTGAAACATGTTTTAAAACCTTAAAACATGAAATAATAAAGCTGTGAAACCCCAGGGACCATTCTGTAATTAAATTAAACCCAAACCCCCCTCGCCGGCGACCACTGTTCCGGCGCCATCCCCGGCGACGATCCGGCCAACCCAAAACGCCAAAAATACACGGTTTTTAATCGAATTAAAGCTACCGACACAACCCCGTGAGTGTTTCGAACACAATGACCCACATTAATCAGGAATCAAGCTAAGTGCGATCGATCTACACCCTCGTGATCACTGTCGGCTCCTTTACAGCCTTCGAATCGCACTGAGGCTGAATAATTAATCGAATTTATCTCACCTAATCATCCTATAAGTAATACCAATCGAATGACACTACGAATTGCATCTAAAACAACAGCATACTTCGAATTCGATTCATCTTCTTCCCCGAAACCTGCAACACACTCGAACTCCTACTTAGGACTATTATAACTCGAAATTGACAGAGGTCTTTTGATCATCAAAACCCATAGAAGCTTCCTGTAAAAGAAATTTGATTATCAACATCATTTGGATAGCATTTGATCTTCTTCCCCTGTCGCGACTGTTCTTCGAAGAATCATCACCAATTCGACTTCAAATTAGGTAATTGAATACCTGTATACATTCGACTGATCATGGGGAACAAAAGCCCCATGAACCTATACATTATCATCTTCGAATTGAGTATCAATTTGATCGAATTGAATTCTAGGGTTCTTGATTTGGGGATGAACATTCGGATTGTATTTAACTTTAATTGGGCCGGAGTTCTAAACGATTAGGAGCCTTTGGCTCACTGGTTCGGGTGTTGGGTTATGGGGAGGAGGTCGTGGGTTCGAACCCGGCCCCCTCCTAATTATTTTTTTTAAGCCTTTTAGGCTATTTAAAAATATATAAAAATTATTAAAAATTATAAAAATAATTTTTAAAAGCTTCTGTTATTTTTAACACCATTAAATATTTTTCTGTAAATTATTTAATTAAAAATACTTTAAATAAAATTTATAAAATATTATTTAAAAATATTATAAATAACCATTTTTATAAAATAGACTTTAAATTATGATTTAAAGTATTAATTCATTAATTGGACATCATATTATTTTTGAATAATAATAAATCATAATAATTGTAGAAATTTAATTATTTAAAAACCTTAATTATTTATGTAAATAATTATTACATGTATTATAAATTATTACATGTGTTATAAATTGTTATCCATGCAAAAATGGGTTTTTAAATATAAATTAAAACAATCAAATTATTAATGGATATTATATTATTTAGAGATTTATTTTGATAATATAAATACAAATTAGATTTTATAAATTTAAACATTTATAAATCTTACAAAATTAAATATAACTTATATGTTTATATAACGTCTATAATTTAATTAGAATATAATGATATGTCAAAATCATTATTAAACTAATTAAATTTTATATAAATCATTAATTATTAACAAAAATAATTAAATGACTTAATGATTATAACAAATCCCAGAAAACCAAACCTAGATCAAATGAACACCAGGTTCAAGATCTAACTTATTTAGGTTATGGATTTGTATATATACTTATGTGAATATTAATTCCTTAGGAGGAATTTACTAGCTTGTCAACACTACCCAAAGACCGAGGTGAGTTCATAACTATTCCCCTTTTAATCATTTAAATATTTGGGGCTGGAATACATGTTGTAATTGAAATTACAAATTATTTTTGTGTATTATGTTAAATAATAATTTGATCACATTTATGATTACATATGGTTATTATGAAAATCCTTCTCTTTAAACTGGACTATAAATAAGCAGGGATCTTTTGGATAGTACTATCGGGGAGTGACTTACCCCCACAAAGGTATGGACATGTGATCCATATCAGATGCACAAAGATCTTGTTGTCATTTGGGATGACTGTTTCTGTAGTGAGAAGGCAGATGTGCACTTTATATAGTTTGCATTATAGTTCCAGTTACAACCCATATGAGGATAAATGTAAAGGAGGATTTGCTCCCTCTGATTTGAATTATTATGATAATATAATATGCACATAAAAAGGATAATAACTATGATACATGGACAAATCCTATGTGAAGGATTTGTTGGACTTGTACATAGAAATAATAAACTAAGTGACATGGACAAATTCAATGTGAAGGATTTGTTGGGCTTGTACTTAGTAGGTATGTGGGATAGTGGGTTCACCTTATTAAAAAGGGTTCTGACAGGCTATTCATATACCGGTGAGTAAAATTAAACTCACACTTTTTCAGTAAATCCTATTTGATGATAATTGATGATTTATCACTATGTTTTACTTACCTATGAACTCACCAACCCTGTGTTGACACTTGATTTTACATGTATTCTCAGGTATCTACTAGGAGCTTGTGGATATGCACGTAGGATCATATAAGAGCTCAAGATACACATTGTTTATTACCTGAGATATGATTAGACGTATTGTTAAGAAACAATATATATATTTATTTCCGCTGCGTATAAAATCTAATGCTCTGAATAATAATGGATTGGTTATCTAAAAATTATCATATAGATAACTGCATCTCATGTGTAACTACTGTGTTCGATCCTGTTTGCTCACCCCTCCGTGATAGATTCCAGACCCGGAATTTGAGGGTGTGACACTACGGAAGATAAAGACTGCATGATGAAGTGAAGACTTCTACGGAAGACAAGTTTCCTACGGAAGAACAAGACTCCTGCTGAAGACAAGACTCCTGCGGAAGTCCAGAACACTTGTATGATTTCAATCTCAACAAGTCAACAAGTCAACAATATCAAATCCCAAGAGATCCGGTGTTTCCTTAACCGACTCAAAGTGCCTATAAATATGAGTCCTAGGTTTCACATCTCGGTGAACACAATTAAGCAATATTACGACTGTCAACCATTACATCATTGTGCAACCCTAGCCGCCGTCAAATCAACAACAACATTCATTCGATTGAAGAAATCAATGTTCATAGTATTTATAATTATTTTTTTGTAGTCATTACTCAATAATTAATGAAATACTTTTGAATCAATTATTGTGTTCTTATTTACTGTGACATCGTGTTTGTGTTCTTCAATTAACAATTAACACAATTAAACAGTAATTAATCATTATTCCGCGATCATTAACTTGTTTTTGTTTTAATACTGATAATTTCTGAATTGAGATCCTTGGATTCACAGTAACTCATGTCGGGTTCGGGTTCATGTTAGGAATTGTCACACTAGAGTTTATAACATCAGTATGGTCCTATTGAGATTAAAAAACGCTTTATTTTATGATACAACTATATTAAAAAATAGTGATGCATAAAAGGTTACGAACATTTAGAAAATTGAGGAAATGACATGTGTATTGCATATGCATGGCTCTTTCTTTTAGACGGATACACCATTTTCCCTTGGACACGTGTCGTGTTTTGATGTCTTCCTTAGCTTTATGAAGTTTTGATCCATTTTAGTATATCCCTCTCATATATATGTATGTATGCATACATGTATGTATATATTTACATACACGTGTGTGTGGTGGTGGGAATGGAAAAAATAAAAGAATACTCTACTTAAATAAGAAAACAATAAACTTGTAAGGACCAATCAAATAATTCTAATTAATTTTTTTTAATTTTAAGAGGTAAATTTTGAAAAGTCATTATTGTTAAACGTTAAATCTTTTTCATCGTTATTATTTAAAAAAACACACCATAAATTAAACGTTCTTTTATCTTAGTTTCGTTCTAATATTGTTATATTAGAAAGAATTTAAACGTGCCACTGATTCAATATTACATATATGTAATATGATATGATATTTCATATATGTAATATCATCATATTATATATATACGTAATATTACATATATATATTTGTAATATTACATATTGCGCGAAGAATGACGAGCATTGACTTTAGAACATATAAAGTTGTAAGGGTGGCAATCGGAGTGGACTAAACGAGGTAAAGGTGTAATCATAACTTCCACGTGGTTCGCCCCGAAACAAGATCCCTTCCTTTGAGACTTATCATTCAGTATGCTAATAACTAAAGGCCGATGGGTGGGTGTGGGTCGAGGACATAAATCAGATCCAAACCCTAAACTACTCCGGTTGGAACCATTTAAGCATAGTCAATGAAAATTATTACCAGTTTAAAACTTAAACATGTACATGTTTAAGCCGTTTTCTTGACCTTGATTTAGTTTTAACTGATTTTGAGTAGTTTTGGTGGGGTTTTGGTTGGTGGAGGAGATCATTATAAATTGGTCACTAACCTACATTTTCTATCGGTTCCAAACCGGTTTTTTGCGTTTTCTATCTACGTGTTAAGTGGTACATTGACATGGCTAAGTACATGTAGAAAAGCATATAAAGTTATGCTAGCTCCGCTTGAAATATCGAAATGTAGATTAAAACAGTAGTTACGTACAATGGTATATTCAAAATCATGAAGAATTTACATCACTATAATAGAAACATGAAACAAATTTAAAAAGCATATAATCATAATATGATATCAAAAAGGAAATAAAAAACATACCACGTGACACTATATTCATAAGTCACGTAAAAATAATGTCATTGTAAAAGAAACACAAAACCGAATTTAAAAAGATTGTACAATTAAATTAAAACCTTGACAAACTGTGATCTACCCAACTTTAATAACTCCTAATCAAACATGTACAGAATTATTCATAAACATTAAAATAACATAAATCATGTGTGTTTGGGCATGATATGTGTGGTTATGAGTTGTGAAGAGCATGTGTGTGTGTGCACACGTGTGTGTATGATTGTGTGAGTGGCAAGCAAAAAGGAAAAGCAAAAATCGGTTGACAGTGGACTAAGAATGACTTTATAGTGGAACACATACAAGGGGAAGGTTAAAGGCATCTAAAATATGGGGGAACGAGATGTGTGTGTTTTAAAAAAAGGATAGAGCGCCAGGTTGAAAAACAAAAACATCACATTGTAATTGCAACCATGTCTAAAACACTATGGGAGGCGAAGAAACAACTTAAAAAATGGGGTGAAGTGACCCTAATAAGTTTATAAAATACTTTAAAGCTTATTGTTTGAAAAGTTAATATGACCCCCTGGGTTTTTAGAAACGACCCCATAAAAATAATTAGGGTGAAAGCTTTAACAATTGGTGAATTGTCTAAGTGGTTGTAGCTTTACGCTTTGCATTAAGAATTTTGTATTCAAAGAATTTAAGCTTGAATCCTTCAAGCATAACTTTTTTTTCCTTTAATAGGCCCTAAATCTCTCCTAAATTATTGTTTCCTTTCCTTACACCAAATCTCTTCATTTCATTTTATCCTTTCATTTGGATTTAAAATTGGTCCTTCAATTTCTTCACTCTGAACCCTGATCTCCTTTCTCTCATTTTCATTGTGATCACACGCAATTATTCAAGGTTACACCTCCAGAAGTAGTCACGCTTAGAATATTTTTTAGTGTGAAAATTTTGTTACTCCACAAGTAGCCATACTTGGACTATTTTTTCTGGTAAGCAACAAAAGTTGTTCATCTACAAGTAAATACTTAGAAAATTTGCAAGCGCATAAAATGTAATTCTCTCTATGCAGTCATGTTTAGAAAGTCAGTAACTTCCTGAAAACCAGTAAACTTGAATACTAATATGATTTAGGAAAATTCTAATATCTTTTTGCTTGTTGCTAATTTTTGTTGTAGGATCAAACTAGAAATTAATTAACCTACACAGTTCTTCTTTAGTATGTAATCGGAATATCTTCAAATGGGACAAGATATACAACTATGGGGTCAAACTAGAAGTCTACCGCCACTCTGGTATGTTTGAATGGAACATAAAGATAATCCGGATAGGCTTTTTGTTACCATCATCTGGATGGGATCCAAACCACTTCCCAAATTAAGGATTGGTGGTATGATGATGTTTCTAAGTTGAGATTACCTCTCTATAGATGGTTCATACCATTGGATCAAGAATGGATAGTTGGGTCCCTAATATTCTATGTGAAATAAAGCGTCTTCCATAAGAACTTGATGAACAGCTAGGGTGGGTGGACTGCAATGTGAGAGTGGGGAAGGGTTCCGCTTGGTCTTAGGTGAGAAAGTACGATAAGGTAATTGTGCTTTCATGGTAGAATGATACAAGTTAAGAGATATGAAAAGAAAATAAAAATGAGCAAGGTGGTACTATTTCATTTTATTTAATTTTTTTAATAGATTACTTTTTTAAATATTATAAGGCCATGATAATCATTTAAATAAGTTAACACTAAAACTAATATTCATTCATTATAAAAACCACCTGTGTTACAATTTAGTAATAGTAAAAACCATGAATATAACATTTTAGAGTTAAGGACCCCGTGTGTAATATGAACAGACCATAAAGATCATCTGTAACTATGTAATTCACTCTTTTAATATCAATAGTTTTATCTTTATGATAAAAGTATTTCTAACTATTTTGACAATATTACTTTTCTTTTTTGTTTCTTTTATTAATATAAGAAAAAATCACTAAAATAAACATTTTTACTTGGTTTTTATTAAACTAAATATTTACTTTTTAAATTAAAAAAAAATGCTTTGACTTTTACCCAACTCATATCTAAAACCAACGAATCAAAAATCACCACATAAGATACATCGGCTAACGAGGCTAAATCTTAGCCCTCACAAAAAACTATAAATAATACCATGCATGCATAAAACAATCAATCACATCAATACACACATAAAAAGACATATAAAATTTAGCCTCAATTTTTTTTCTAGACGCAATTGACCACAACCACTTATCAACATAACCATTGACCTAAAAATTTTATTAAAATAGATAGTTGACTTTGACCCTCGCCTACCGGTGAGAAAAAATCATGATCTCTCGTCCACGTCACCCAACTTTTCCTCGCCCCGTATCTCGCCCACATGTATATTGTGTTATTTAAAAAAAATTAGCGAGGGGTCAGCGAGGGATTTGACTGGGTCCTCGCCTACGTCAGCGAGAGGGAATCCTTTCCGACGAGGGATTTGGACCCTTCCCTCGCCACGTCAGCAGAATTTTCAGCCCATTGTACCTAGACAACTCCTTTTCATAGAGTTAATTATGGTGTTGATTTTTGTTTTGAGTTTGGTAAATCATGTCACACCCTCAATTTCCACGAACGGGGTTTTACCGCTAGGCGTGTGACATAACCAGGATCTCAGATAAGCATCAGTTACACCAAACGACTCGACAATTACAAATCATATAAGTTGCTTAGTAATAATGAAATAAACCAACTTGTATTTAAGTATTGCGGAATCGAAAATAAAAAAACATTTAGCAACGGTTTTGGAACACGCAAACAAGCGTCCGATCCAATTTATGTAAAGTACATGAAATTAAATCTTGAAAACAGTTTGGGGTGAATGAGGAATGACATGCAGTGGATGCTCTGTTCCTAAACGTGCCACATCAATGTCCTCAGAGAAAACATGCAAAAGTCAGTACAAGACTGGTGAGTTCACAGGTTTATCAGAAAACAGTAAGTATCAGTAATGAAATTCCCGGATTTAGTAATCAAAGCATATAATAGGTAGCTAGCCCATAGCAATCATTATGTGTATGAAGTCGCGACAGAGCTGACATGTAATCAATAATAATAATGTAGGCCCGGCTGTGGTTTTCCCACCACAACACTGTAAAACAGGCTGACCGTTCACCCGTTTGACCTCCAGTCAAGCTAGCGCGACTAGCCGGGGCGGGGTATGTCAATCCCAGTAGATCTACTAACAATCACCTCGCTATTTGCATATTAACGGTACGAAGGACAAAGTATAACACCATAGTATCATGTATATGCGGTATTACAAAAACCCAATGTAATGTAACGTTTATGAAAGCAGCATGTTTCTCTCCCCCAAAAAGAGTATAAAGTAAAAGTGGGGCTGTAAACTCACCTTGATTGATGAGATTTAAATTTGAACGGTAATAGATTAGGCACCAACGACGTTCTTACGAGCAACCTACGGATCGACGTCTCGAATTAGAATAAGAATGATATGAGATATGGGAATGGATTAGGGTTTCTATTGGGATTTGGGTTTTTATTAATTTATATATATAGATAAGACTTAATAATGGAATCACTTGTATTTTAATGTATGGTGTTATATCATTTAAATAATTTTAACGTAATTAAAGTTTTATAATAACGGATAAAGTTTAATGTAAAGTGTAAATAATTTCAATAATTATTTACAGTAGGGAGATTTTAATTTTAACTAAGGATAGCGTTTGGACCCATAATGTTTTATTAATTTAAACCATAATAAAGAAATCCATAATAACTAAAAAAATAATCTTTGTTATATTGTTTTATAACTATTTAATTTAAATAAAAATTACGGAAATAAGTTTGATGATATAAAAATAAATAGAGTTTATAAAAATGATTTTTATAAATTTTAGGAATTTTCTATAATTTTTTTAAAGCTGAAAAGGCTTTAAAAAAATAGATGAGGGTGCCGGGTCGAACCCGGACCTCTTGCATGCAATAGTGAAGTGTGGACCGGTGAACCAAGGCATACAGCCGCGGTATCACTCGGTTTCAATTGATTTTAAACGCCTTTAACTCATTTCCCCCAAATCAAGAACCCTAGATTCATGGAATCCCAAATCGAAGATCAATTCGATTCTGTTAATCAAATTAACCATAGGGCTTTTACTCCCCATGCTTAAACGAATCTATTCATGTGTTTAATTTACCTGAAGTAAGATAGATTGATGATGAACACACGATGAACATGCCGCGGTTTGTCTTGAATCCAAACGATGGACAAACGTTGATGAAAATGAATTAAATTCGAGGAAAGCTTCGAATGATGATCCAGATGCGAAGTCCCTTGTCAATTTAAGTTAAATTTGTTCGGAGATTGGGTTTCAATGGAGTTGCAGGTCCGCGAAGAAGAGAGTGTTCGAATGTGGTGTTTGTGCGTGTTTTGGATGAAATTAAGTATGGAAATCGATTAGAGACAGATATATGTTCGTTCACATTCGATTAATTGCATTATTATAAGTGTTAGTGCTTCGATCGTGGCGGATTTCTTGGCCGAAAGTGGGGAGGTTCTAGATAGCACTGAACGATTCTAATTTTAAATTTTTGTGGGGGCATGTGTTCGAATCATCACGCGTGATGAGTGGGGATGATTGATTCGGTTAAAACCGTGTTATTTGGGATGTTGTGGTTTCGCCGGAAGTGGCCGGAATGTGGCCGGAGAACAGGGTCGACGGGGATGGGGGGCTGGGATTAAAAATTTTACACTTTGGTCCCTGTAGTTTGAAGTTTGTTATTTTATGCTAGAACTTTTAATTTCAAGTTTCATAAATTACAAAATTACCCCCTGCACTTAATTTAAGTTCTAACCATTTTTAAATTTAAATAATTTTTTTATAAGTCATTATTATTATTATTATTATTATTATTATTATTATTATTATTATTATTATTATTATTATTATTATTATTATTATTATTATTGTAATTATTGGAATTAACATCAACGTATTAAACTTAATTGTTTATAAAATTAACTTTTAATTAATAAAAATACGAGATGTTACAGTCTCCCCTGCTTTAGGAAATTTCGTCCCGAAATTTTAATCACGAGGAGGCTGAAACGAAAAGATGAGGGTACTTGGATTTCATTTGGTCCTCATGTTCCCAGGTGAACTCTGGTCCACGCTTTGAGTTCCATCTAACGCGCACAATGGGAATTTGCTACGCTTTAGTGTTTTGACTTCTCGATCCATAATCTCTACTGGTTCTTCAACGAAACGAAGATGTTCATCGATTTCCAGCTCTTCTAATGGAACAACAAGTGATTCATCAGCAAGACACTTCCTTAGGTTTGACACGTGAAACACATTGTGTATTCCACTGAGTTCGTCAGGTAAGTTCAGTTGATAAGCCACCGGGCCAACCCGTTTGACAATCTCAAACGGCCCCACGTACTTAGGGTTTACTTTCCCCCTTTTTCCAAAGCGTATTACACCCTTCCAGGGTGAGACTTTCAATAGTACTTTGTCACCAATCTGAAACTCCAATGGCTTACGACCTTTGTCGGCGTAACTCTTTTGTCGATCACGTGCTGCTGCCATACGGTTAAGAATTTGCACGATCTACTCAGTCGTTTCGTGCACAAGTTCAGGTCCTGTAAGTTGGCTTCCTCCTACTTCTGCCCAACAGATAGGAGATCGGCACTTATGTCCATACGGTGCCTCAAATGGAGCTGCCTTGATCGAGGTGTGATAACTGTTATATAGGAGAACTCAACCAATGGTAAATGAGTTTCCCAGCTGCTACCAAAATTGATCACACAGGCACGCAACATGTCTTCCAGTGTCTGGATTGTATGCTCACTTTGATCATCTGTCTGCGGGTGATACACAGTACTCATATCCAGCCGCGTTCCCAATGATCGTTGTAATGATTACCAGAAGTGAGAAGTGAACCGAGCGTCACGATCAGAAATGACAAATATCGGCACGCCAGCGGGTGATACGCAGTACTCATATCCAGCCGCGTCAGCTTCTCCATTCGATCAGTCTCTCGGATTGCCAGAAAGTGTGCGGATTTCGTTAAGCGAGCTACTATAACCCAAATGGTATCACATCCGCTGGGAGTCCTAGGTAACTTCGTGATGAAGTCTATTGAGATCTGCTCCCATTTCCATACTGGAATTTTCGGTTGTTGGAGTAAACCGGATGGTTTCTGGTATTCTACCTTAACCTTGGAACAAGTTAGGCATCTGCTTACGTATGTGGCTATCTCCGCTTTCATTTTCGGCCACCAGTAAAATTCTTTCAGGTCCTGATACATCTTGTCTGATCCTGGATGGATTGAGTAACGTGACTTATGAGCTTCATCCATTATCAGCTCTCGCAAATTCCCGTATTGTGGTACCCAGATCCGTTTCATAAAATAACAGATTCCATCAGCTTTAATCTCCAACTGTTTCTCCATGCCTCGCATGGATTCTGCTTTCAGATTCTCCATCTTCAAAGCCTCAGATTGAGCAGCTTTGATTGCACTGGTAGGTCAGAGTGGATAGTCATTTGCATTACGTGCACCCAACGAGGCTTTAGGGTTTTCTTACGACTAAGGCATCGGCTACCACATTAGCCTTACCCGGATGGTACTTGTTCGCACAGTCATAATCATTGAGTAATTCTAACCACCGTCGTTGCCGCATATTCCGTTCCTTCTGGTCATATATGTGCTGGAGGCTCTTATGATCTGTATAGATCGTGCACTTGGTTCCATATAAGTAGTGCCTCCAGATCTTCAAGGCAAACACTACAGCTCCCAGTTCCAGATCATGCGTTATGTAGTTCTTCTCATGCACCTTGAGTTGTCTAGATGCATAAGCTATGACTTTGTCACGTTGCATCAATACACACCCCAAACCCTGGATGGATGCATCACAGTAAACAACAAAGTCATCAGTTCCTTCTGGTAAGGCTAGGATTGGTGCGCTGCAGAATTTGTCTTTAAGCGCCTGAAACGCTGTTTCCTCTTTACTGTCCCACTTGTAAATTGTTCCCTTATGAGTTAGGGCAGTCAAAGGTTGCGCCAATTTCAAAAATCCTTCGATAAACCTCTGGTAATAGCCTGCCAAACCAAGGAATTGTCGCACCTCAGTAGGCGTCTTTGGTGCCGGCTAATCCTTGATTGCTGCAATCTTTGAAGGATCAACATGTATACCCTTTTCATTCACCACATGCCCAAGGAATTGCACTTCACGCATCCAGAAGTCGCATTTTGAGAACTTCACGTAAAGCTGTTCATTCCTCAGCAAGTCCAGAATTGTCCTCAAATACTCCTCATGATCTTCCTTATTCTGAGAGTAGATCAGTATGTCATCAATGAGGACAATGACAAACTTATCCAAATAAGGTTTACAGACACGGTTCATGAGGTCCATGAAAACTGCTAGGGCATTGGTTAGCCCAAAAGGCATTACGGTGAACTCGTAGTGCCCATAGCGAGTCCGGAACGCAGTCTTGGAGATGTCTTCCTCTTGAACCCTCAACTGATGATTACCCGATCTCAAATCAATTTTGGAATAGTAGCTTGATCCCTGTAACTGGTCAAACAAGTCATCAATGCGTGGAAGTGGATACCTATTCTTGATTGTCACCTTGTTCAGTTCGCGGTAGTCAATACATATCCTGAAGCTTCCATCTTTCTTTTTAACGAAAAGCACCGGAGCTCCCCATGGTGAAGAGCTGGGACGTATGAATCCCTTATCTAACAATTCCTGTAATTGCTTAGACAACTCTTGTAGTTCGTTCGGTGCCAGACGGTACGACGCCCGAGCAATCGGAGCTGCTCCAGGGGCTAACTCAATCTGAAATTCTACCTGCCTGTGCGGAGGAAGGCCAGGTAGGTCTTCAGGGAATACCTCTGGAAAGTCTCTAACGACTGGAATATCTTCGACACGCTTCCCCCCCCCCTTTGTTTCAGTAACAAGTGCCAACAAGGCAAAGTGCCCTTTCTTGAGGCATTTCTGAGCCTTCAGATATGAAATGATTCCTACCACAACACCAACTTTATCACCTTCAACTGTAAGAATCTCATCATCCAAATAGGTAACTTGATCAACTTTTCCTTGCAAATGATCTCAGCTCTGTTCTTGGATAACCAATCCATTCCGACTACTACATCGAAGCTACCGAGTGTGACCGGAATAAGGTCTATGTGGAAGGTGTGATCAGACAAACCTAGCTCACAGTTCCTAAGCACTTGGGTTGCCTCTATCGTCCTACCATCAGCTATTCTATGGCATACTCAGAACTCAAGTCAGTAGGTATCATTCCTAGTACTTTACTAAACTTAGTGGACACATAACTCTTATCAGCACCAGAGTCAAATAGAATAGAGGCATAACATCCATTAATAGTGAATCTACCAGACACTATAGTAGGGTCATTTCGAGCCTCACCTGAACCCATGATGAAAGCTCTGCCTCTACTACCGCCACCACCATTGTTGTTGTCTTTAGGCTTATCAGCATCACCATTGTTACCATTCCTTTTCAATTTCGGGCATTCCTTTTTAAAGTGACCGGATTGTCCACATTCATAACACCCAGTCTGATTGTAGTTTTGCTGCTGTTGAGGTGCTTTTCCCGAGAGGTTTACCCTGTAATTCTTGGCAACATGCCCAAACTTTCCACACCTCTCACAAGTGTTCCTTGTGCATTGCTCAGTATGATGGAACTTACATTTGTTGCACTTCGGAAGATTTCCATGATAGCCACCTGAGTTTCCTATGTCATGAGAAGATTGGGACGGGTTGAACTTCTTGTGTTGGGGTTGATGAGTAGAGGATGAAGATTGCTTCCCGCTGGCAGATGGTTCCCATTTCCTCTTGTTATCGTTGGAACCAGATGCAGCACCATGCGGGCGCAGCCATGGGTTGGAAGACACATGGCCGAGAGCTGGTCAGTAAGCTTGTGGGCCAGTTGGATAGCTTCCTGAATGGTAGCTGGTCTAGCAGTGGTGACCATGCTCTGTATTTCTGGAACTAGCCCATCGATGTACCTCTCAACCCGTTTGTAAGCCGGGTTGATCATAGTAGGGCACAGAGTAGCCAACTCGTAAGAACGAGTTGTGTAGGCTTCGATTTCAGAACCTACCATCTTCAGGTTCCAAAATTCGATTTCCAGTTTTTGTACTTCATCTCTTGAACAGTACTCCTCTTTCAGCAAGTTCTTGAATTCTTCCCATGTCATGGCATTTACAGCTTCAACACCTAACATCTGAACTTGCGTATTCCACCAGCTCAGTGCAGCATCATCCATGGTACCAGCAGCATATTTCACCCTACTCTCGGCAGGGCAGTTACAGATTTCAAACACCGACTCCAGCTTTTCGAACCAATGGAGCAGTCCCACTGCTCCCTCAGTTCCCCTGAATGGATTAGGTTTGCAGTCCATAAAGGACTTGTAGGTGCAAGCTGGTTGTCCAATGGGATTCTGTTGTGGAGGATGTTGGCTTGCCAACGCTGCGGTAACACTCTGATTGATTAGCACCGCTAATTCTGCAGGCGTCATGGAGATGTTACCTCTCCCGCGTCCACGTCCTCTTCCAGACATTCTTTAAATTACCACATACATAAATAAGTAAATATCCAACCAGATATCAGAATTCAAAGCTATCAGTCGCATGAAAATAACCCTTTGTCTTGGAATGAAAAGGAAAAGAAGTCCAAGAATTTAAAGTAACAGACAAGTTAGAAGATCAGTTCGAATCCAAGGATTTAGGACACATGTCATGGTTTGAATTTATCCGAATTCGAGGTAAGAGTGAGCATTCATACAAGTAGAATTGAAGGATAGTTTCCATATCAGTAGCTATGTTCTATGAAAACCAAGACTTTCTTGTTCAAGGTGTAGAAATGATGACTTATACTGACTACAACGTTACCACCCGACCAAATTCACCGGACTTAGCATGCACGACAAATTACAATTACGTGTGCACCCGTAATGGTGATTTGCTTTGCATGATCATCCCCGGTTCCTCCTATCAGGCTAACATATCTTGTCAAGTACAGTGGTCATCAACGATAGGAGTACCAAATATGTAAGTATTTTATCGGGGTCAATCAATCAAAGTATACGAAAGGATCAGTAAGGTTCAGAACATTCATAAGTAACCCCTCCCGTGACTCACAGCAACTTAGAGCCACCATCCCTGTAGTCGTAAGCTCACAGGGATAAGTTAAAGCAAAAGTTCTCAGGCAACCAAATTTAGTAAGTACAGCTTAGTAATCTATATGTGTGTAACTAATGCAAATCCAGCTATAGTCTAAAATGCAATGCAAATGAGATGCAAGGTTCATTTTAGTTCGTTATAACTAATGCTCTGATACCAATCTGTCACACCCTCAATTTCCACGAACGGGGTTTTACCGCTAGGCGTGTGACATAACCAGGATCTCAGATAAGCATCAGTTACACCAAACGACTCGACAATTACAAATCATATAAGTTGCTTCGTAATAATGAAATAAACCAACTTGTATTTAAGTATTGCAGAAGCAAAAACAGGAAAACATTTAGCAACGGTTTTGGAACACGCAAACATGCGTCCAATCCAATTTATGTAAAGTACATGAAATTAAATCTTGAAAACAGTTTGGGGTGAATGAGGAATGACATGCAGTGGATGCTGTGCTCCTAAACGTGCCACATCAATGTCCTGAGAGAAAACATGCAAAAGTCAGTACAAGAGTGGTGAGTTCACAGGTTTATCAGAAAACAGTAAGTATCAGTAATGAAATTCCCGGATTTAGTAATCAAAGCATATAATGGGTAGCTAGCCCATAGCAATCACTATGTGTATGAAGTCGCGACCGAGCTGACATGTAATTAATAGTAATAATGTAGGCCCGGCTGTGGTTTCCCCACCACAACACTGTAAAACAGGCTGACCGCTCACCCGTTTGACCTCCAGTCAAGCTAGCGCGACTAGCCCGGGCAAGGTATGTCAATCCCAGTAGATCTACTAACAATCACCTCGCTATTTGCATATTAACGGTCCGAAGGGCAAAGTATAACACCATAGTATCATGTATATACGGTATTATAAAAAAATCCAATGTAATGTAACGTTTATGAAAGCAGCATGTTTCTCTCCCCAAAAAGAGTATAAAGTAAAAGTGGGGCTGTAAACTCACCTTGATTGATGAGATTTAAATTTGAACGGTAATAGATTAGGCACCAACGATGTTCTTACGAGCAACCTACGGATCGACGTCTCGAATTAGAATAAGAATGATATGAGATATGGGAATGGATTAGGGTTTCTATTGGGATTTGGGGTTTTTATTAATTTATATATATAGATAAGACTTAATAATGGAATCACTTGTATTTTAATGTATGGTGTTATATCATTTAAATAATTTTAACGTAATTAAAGTTTTATAATAACGGATAAAGTTTAATGTAAAGTGTAAATAATTTCAATAATTATTTAAAGTATGGAGATTTTAATTTTAACTAAAGATAACGTTTGGACCCATAATGTTTTATTAATTTAAATCATAATAAAGAAATCCATTTTATAGGAAATAACTAAAAAATAATCTTTGTTATATTGTTTTATAACTATTTAGTTTAAAGAAAAATTACATAAAATAAATTTGATGATTTAAAATAAATGGAGTTTATAAAAATGATTTTTATAATTTTTAGAAATTTTCTATAATTTTTTTAAAGCTGAAAAGGCTTTAAAAAAATAGGTGAGGGTGTCCGGGGTCGAACCCGGGACCTCTTGCATGCAATAGTGAAGTGTGGACCGGTGAACCAAGGCATACAGCCGCGGTATCACTCGGTTTCAATTGATTTTAAACGCCTTTAACTCATTTCCCTCAAATCAAGAACCCTAGATTCATGAAATCCTAAATCGAAGATCAATTCGATTCTGTTAATCAAATTAACCATGGGGCTTTTACTCCCTATGCTTAAACGAATCTATTCATGTGTTTAATATACCCGAAGTAAGATAGATTGATGATGAACACTCGATGAACACGCCGCGGTTTGTCTTGAATCCAAAAGATGGACAAACATTGATGAAAATCGAATTAAATTCGAGGAAAGCTTCGAATGATGATCTAGATGCGAAGCCCCTTGTCAATTTAAGTTAAATTTGTTCGGAGATTGGGTTTCAATGGAGTTGCAGGTCCGCGAAGAAGAGAGTGTTCGAATGTGGTGTTTGTGCGTGTTTTGGATGAAATTAAGTATGGAAATCGATTAGAGACAGATATATGTTCGTTCACGTTCAATTAATTGCATTGTTATAAGTGTTACTGCTTCGATCGTGGCGGATTTCTTGGCCGAAAGTGGGGCGGTTCTAGATCGCACTGAACGATTCTAATTTTAAATTGTTGGGGGCATGTGTTCGAATCATCATGCGTGATGAGTGGGGATGATTGATTCGGTTAAAACCGTGTTATTTGGGATGTTGTGGTTTCGCCGGAGGTGGCCGGAATGTGGCCGGAGAACAGGGTCGACGGGGATGGGGGGCTGGGATTTAAAATTTACACTTTGGTCCCTGTAGTTTGGAGTTTGTTATTTTATGCTAGAACTTTTAATTTCAAGTTTCATAAATTACAAAATTACCCCCTGCACTTAATTTAAGTTCTAACCATTTTTAAATTACCATTTTTAAATTTAAATAATTATCCTATATATTTAAAAATCAATTGAAATGAATAGGAGAATTTAGTTTCTTCAATTTTGGTAACAAAACTTTTCATTATTTTTGTTTTTAACCCTATTCTATGGTTTATTCAACTTTGATCACAATCAGACTTTTTAATTTTATTTAGAATAGTTATTTTTGTCTTTTATTATATTTGTTTGTTGTTTGGAAAAACGGGGTTAAGTCAAATATAATATGTTCATAGGACGGATAAACATGTCTCGACGTAAATTTACGCGCAGGGTCATATATAATATGTTTCATTCGACAGTATACACGGTTTGACATAATTTTAGTTCAAAATTCAATGTATAAATACGTTTTGACGTAAATTTTGTTTTATATATATGTTAAGTTAGAAAGTAAATAAAAAATTGTTTTTGTTTTTTATTTTTTTCCTTTTATTGTATTTATTTATTGTTTGGTAAAACGGGTCGGGGCAAATATAATATGTTCATTTGACGCTATAAATATGTCTCGACGTAAATTTATGCGCCAGGTAAAATATAATATGATTCATTCGACGATATATACGTTTCGATTTAAATTTAATTCCGAAACGAGTTGTGTCAAAAATAATAATATTCATTTCACAATATAAATACAGTTCGACGTAAACTTAGTTCAGAAACAAGTCAAGTACGATTGAAATATATACTTCATCACGTCATATACGATACCACTGCATGTGCTTTTTTCATGTTATTTTGTGTTTGTCTACGTTTCAACATAAATTTGTTTGAAAAATAGTCAGTTCAAATATAATACGTTTTTTTTCAATGGTATAAGTTCGAGTTAATTTTGACATAATTTTTTAATTTTGAAACAGGTCGGATCGATTGTAGTTTATAAGCTATCACGTTGTATACGATGCCGGCGCAACGCGCGACGTGTAAAAAACTAATTTTTTTTATAAGTCATTATTATTATTATTATTATTATTATTATTATTATGATTATGATTATTATAATTATTGGAATTAACATCAACGTATTAAACTTAATTATTTATAAAATTAACTTTTAATTAATAAAAATACGAGATGTTACAAATCACGTAGAACAAGAAAAGTCAAATCATTGGCTTCTCCTCTTTTCAAGGAGTCTTGTTGCAGCTTTTTCATTATTATTATTTTTTAACAACAATTTATATTATTCACCAGAAAACGAAAACTAACAAAAACCTAAAAAACCTAAAATACAAACGCTAAAAGAATTAAATCCATACAACACCAAAAATTTAAAAAACTTAAAAGACAACTTAACAAAGAACATGAAAAGCACGCCATTGAAATCAATCTTCATCGAAACCTTTAGGTCTACTCTTTTATTTATTATTTTTTTAGTAATTATAAATTTTATCTTTTAAGTATCTTTTAATTCTCAGTTTTAAGAAATAATATCTTTCAATTCAACGAACGTTATATTAGTAGATAAACTAAGAACATGTCTAACACATTTACCTTTTAATGGTAGATATTCTTAACACCGTTTACAAAATGTCATTTACCACCACTGTATAGTATGATATTAACCGACATTTTAACAAAATTCAGAGAATTTTAAGAAAAAGGATGGGAAGAATGTAAGATTTGTTAAGTGTAAAAATGATATTATATAGGAGAAAATAAAATTAAATTAAAATTTTAAGTATTTAAAAAACAATAAATAATTAAAAAATCTCGGATTTTTTGATTTAAAAAAATTAAAATTTTGGGCGAGGGGTATTTTCGTAAATATGGGCGAGGGATTAACATAATCCCTCACTGACTTAGAGAGGGATAGCATACACGTCAGCGAAGAGTACACGTGGGCGAGGGATTCCTCTATTCTCTCGCCGGGCACATTAATCGAGGCGAGGAATTCCCCTGTTCCCTCGCTGACTCAGCGAGGGATAACACATGGCAGCTGTCGATTGTTTTTTTTTAATTTTCTATTTTGACTGGTTATTTTGGTAATTGCTTTAGTCAATTGGTCATTTACGTAATTTTCCCTAAAATTTAACCTATTTTTAATAGACGCCTAAGAATTAACTTATATTTTTCTACAAACAGTTAAATTTTAAGCTACAAATTTTACAGGGTAAAAGTCAATAATGTTTTTTGTTAATATAACCGGCTAAAATTCATTAAGGTCTCTACATAGAAAATAATTTCCTGAATTTAAAAGTTAGCTTACTGATCGCAACTCATAATTCGGAGAGAAGCTGGCGAACATAACAGCTGAGATGTGAATCAGGGCCGCTACTAATGTTGGATAAAATCCCTCCATATAATAAACAATGAGCGCCTAACTCAACAACATCTACAACTGCATCTACATCTACTTGCTGGCGGCCATCTGCACAACATCCGCCATCATCACCTGCAGCCTCCGACTTCAAGTCCTCAAACCATCTCAAATCCATGTGCTCCTTAACACCTTCCAGATAACCATTTCCACCAACCAAAAACCTCCACACCTCCCTCCTCTTATCATGCCACTGATGCACTTTATAACCTGCTTCTTCCATACCTCTAAAACCTCATACTTACCTTCAAACATATTCATCAAGTCGCATCCACAACTCCAGTAGCAGCATTTACGATCTGAACATGACGCTAAGCATGCAGCAAGTTTTGTTAGGGATTCACCGGCACCCACCCAATAATTTGAAACGGAAGCAATTAAGCTAGATTCGTGGAGATATAGATCATGAGTTAGTAGTGCAAGCAAGAGAGAGTATGCAGCACTGAATCTCTTCATTTTTAAGCCATTTTGATCGTCCATCGCACCGGCACTTGCAGTTGAATATGCTGAGGCCAGAGTTGTGTAGGCGTTGAGAGACAAATGGTTTTGGGGATGCAACCTAATTTCATGATTGGAAAGGGCATCCTCCAGCTTTTTACAGCAAGATTCAGCATCATCATTGGAAGAAAGATAATCATGAATGGCATCATCTATGTATTCTGTGATATAATCATGCGGGCCACCAATTTCCTAGATGTAAAACACATTTTTGTTATTATTATCATATGAGACATGAAAATGTAATCATGTAGTGGCATCATAAAAGTTGTTGTTACTTGTAGACGGTGGTCCACATAGGTTGGAGGAAGTGCAACACAGCGGTGACAGGAACATGTAAACCGATACTTGGACCACAAATCCGATTGCCTCAACTCCTGGAAACATAGGTTAAAGGTGCTTGCTTGCTTAGAGAAATGAAATGAAATGAAATGAAATGATGTTGAGGGTTGGTTTACCTTTGGCTGCAGCAAGTCCGTGTATGCAATTGTTACCTGCTCCCCTCTCTTTGTCATCTTGATGCTCCTAACAACTATTCTCGGACCACCAAAGGATCCTAATGAAATATTCATACATAAAAGAGGAAAAGAAAAGAAAAGTGGGAAATACTGTTTTTTTTTTTTTGTTTGGGGGGGGAGGGGGGGTGGGACCTGTTGGCAAGTGAGATGTACGGATTGGTTGAGAGGATGATGCAGAAGTGATGAGACACCGTTGCGCACTACTTTGGAGCCCGGCGGCGGCAAGAATCGGTAGCAGGCGTTTGGAGAACAGCTGTGGTTAATCCAGGAGAAGGAGACATCATAGAGCGCAATCCCGACGGATCGACCAAACATGTCTTGGACCTCAACGGCGTTGGTTATGACGGCGCACAACACCGCCTCTTCCAGTAGAAAGCCCTCATCGTCTATCATGGGAATGGGCGTGGATGTGGCTGTCGCCGCCATGGCCATGGCCATCGCCATGGCTGTGGCCATGGCCTGGCCCCGTTTGTGATTCTGGTGGGGAGGTCATTGTGTTGATGGGTGGACATAAGAAGAATGTTGCGATTGGAAATGAAGCCAGAAATTCGATGGTAGGATTGGATGGGTGAGGGTGGGTGGCGTCTGATCTGGTGGAGGAGGAGGAGAGCGAGGCGGAGGTCGGAGGAAGGTAGGGTAGGAGAAGGTGGATTGCGAGGGAGGAGGTGGGCGCCGGAAGAGACGTGGAGGGGAGAATGGGAAGAGGAGCACCCAGGGGAGCAGTACACAAGATGATGATGATGATGATGATGATTGTGATTGTGATTCTGATGATGATTGTGATTGTGATTCTGATGATGATTGTGATTCTGATGATGATTCTGATTGTGATTCAGCAGAGGGGTGAAGCAGCAAGCGCAGTGAGAGGAGATAAAAGAGTCATGAAGTGAATAGGCGACGGGAGAGAGGGGAGGGCTCACGTCCACTCCCACTCCTATATCTTCTGCTGCAACCATCTCCATGCTTCCAACCCCTACCCCTTATTCAAATCAAATCAAATTTAATTGCAATCTCAATCTCATTCTCTTATTTACGTGTTTCTACGATTTCTTTGACTTAAAATTGAGTTTCATTCCCCTTTGACATTGCCCCATCCTGCGGTACTACCACAGACCACCCTCACAAATCACAATTAATTGTGTTCTTCTTCTCAGCCCCTACTCAATTCTTCCGCAATCCAACACCTTCAGACAACCAACCTTGAACCCTTTTTCGATCAACAGCTTTGGCGACCTTCGCACTCAAAACAAACCCACAATCAACAATTAATGAAGGATGGTTGGATTTTTATCTTTTTGCTAAACGACGGTGGTGGTCATCATTCTAACAAGGCAGGGAGAGGGGCTTTTTTAAGTTGAACCTAAACCACTTACATATGTCGAACCATATGGACCCTTTTCTAAATAATACACACACACACACACACTTCAACATGCAGCAATTGCATAAAGGTCAGCCATCTCTCTCTCAAACACCATGCATTACATAATAAACATTGCCTATATATTTGAAACATCTCAATGTAAATATATTCAATTGGTAGCAAACCATTGTCCACCTTCAATAATAGAGAAAAAATTATTCAATTGGTAGCGAACACCAGTAGCACCTTTTCAAATCAAAATGAAATGTAAACTACATACACATTTTAGCATCACAAGGGTAAGTCAAATGAAAACTATTTATTAAGTTTTAAGGCACCCTCAATTCGTTGGATAAGCTGGTTTGCTGTCAAAGCTCCTTCCTGAAACAAATGAATACAAGTTAACAAGCTATGAATTTCATGATTCAACATCATTATGATTAATACTATTTTCAGACATCGTGCATGATTAAAAGAAGGATCAAAACAAAAACAAAAACAAACTTACAAAACGGTCACATGGCTTTCCATCCTTAAACAAGATGAAAGTCGGCAAGGCTTCAATGTTGTACATGTTTGCAATTTGAGGATATTTTTCAGTGTCAATCTTCACCACTTGGATGTTGTCTCCCATGCTAACACTTACTTCGTTTAGTATAGGACCCATAAATTGGCATGGCCCACACCTGCAATATACACATCTTCATTTTCATTTTACATAATCTAAGATGGTAGAAAGTTTATTGACAATTGGTGCGTGGCAGTACAAGATTACATGTGATATGCCATAAACAACTGTACAGATTTACCAGGTTGCATAAAAGTCAACCAACACAGGCTTCTCCGCCTTTTCAAGTAGTTCATCTAGGGAGGAAAATGTTTGCTTCTTTGCTTTAACCTGCGTTTAATCACTTAGTTTTTCTTTTTCTGAAAAAATATCAAATGAGGACAACCAACGATCACAGCAAAGCATCAACACATGCATTGTCATCAAGTCCCAAATTTTCATTTCTCTCTTTTATGCCAATACTAGTGTAAGAACCAGCCTTGGTAGAAGGAGCAAACCACTACTAGGAAATGTGCTTAATGCTAAAGCAGGTGTAAGCGTTGCAAGGAAATTCATGAAGTAGAGGGGTCTCCTTCACATTTTACAAAATGTGAAATATGCGACTGTTAAAAGTACATCATGTTGTGTGCTCTATGGTTCAAAATAACATAAAAGCCCAATTTCTGTATGTACACACAATGGAATCTAGTATACAAAAGTACTTTACAGTGGCAAGTAAAAGTACTTTACAGTGGCAAGTTAGTTAAGGCTAAGTAAACAGCTCTAAAAGAGGGCTTTCTTTCAATGTGTATGCACCATGCATCAGCAAAACAGTACGATGTAATCTGTATATATGTACATGTAAACTCCCCATTGGTGATCTACAAACCAGTACTACCGTCAATTCCCACACATCGTAGAGCAGATTTGTATTTCGTCCATTACTAAAGATAGCATACCATGGTTTAGGAGATTTGCAAATAAAAAGAACAGCAAAAATAAGATCAGTTGCAACCAAGTCATGATGCCAATAACGTCCTTTATTTGTGTTCTATTTCCATATAACAAAAAGGACGGGCCTTGGAGCAACTAGTAAGGTACTAAGGTTGCTGCTTTGTGATCTTGAGGTTATGGGTTTAAGCTGTGCGAAACAAACCTCCTACACAAAGTGTAGGATAAGGCTTTGTACATTAGATCGGCAGATCGCAAAGCGATACGGCACCTCCGTGGACCATGCGCAAAGCGCGAGCTAAGGCAAACACCGGGTGCACCCTTCCATACAACAAAAGGGGGTTTTATCCCAAACATGCTGTTGTAGGCTAAAAAGGAAACCAAAAGTGCTTCCTCTAACCTCCAAGTCTCCAACTTTGCAATAACACCTTGTTTGGCATCATCAATCAGCATTACTATATGTGAAAATCACACGTAATAGTATGTAATCTTGTGTATCTTTTGTAAGCCAAGTCATCACCAAATCAAAAGGATGACCCGGGACATTGACTCTAAAGAAACCCTAAAGTACCCAAAAAGCACATCTCAACAGTCATCACATGCTTTCATTCTTATTACTATGACACCATCGACATTATATTAAGAAAATAACCTTAACCATCAATCCCATAATCCCATTCCAGACGTTAAATCAGGTTGATTCCCCAAAACCATGTCTAAGATCACAAACAATGCTCAATGAACCCCCACCCATAGTTTAGTTCTAATGCTCATGAGCAAACTTACATCATTAAAATTATGAATATATACTTTATTATTGTTTAATTGTATTGTTCAGACCATGATACTTCACCTACATTCATAAGCATGAATTTTATCTTAAGGATGATGTTGAATAATCTAGCAAGACATGATCTACTACATCCATGATCACATTCTGAATATATTATTTGTTATTTCTTAAAACAAATAATAACCCTGTATATTTTAGCACTCCTTTCACCTCCAATCACTAGGTTCTAATAATGCCCCCTCAAAATTCCATTAAAAAAACTTATCACACTACTCCTTACATCATCATGTTGACAGCAGAGAGGTTACACTTAATACTCGACTGTTTTCATTTTTTGGGATTAAATTGAACTAGAATAATATGAGTTCCCTTACGTATCCCAAGTGCATATATTAAAAGTCATTGAATACACACATATAACTGACTATAATTGGTACTCAAGTATCCCAAACACTCCCAAATTGTATTGAACTGAATGTTTGATGCCTACAATGCACCTCAAATACAACCTAGTCTCCTCGATTTGAAAGATATTGTCATTTGGTCTTTTGATCACCCAAAAGGGTGGTCCTTAATGCAAACTCCTAAAATCATCCAGCAGAAAAACCGCAAATCACCATTCATTTTTGTTTGTGCAATCCTGTGATTACATTTGTTATCTTGCCTGAGGATATTGAAAACTATTTATAAGGAATATCAAGTGTTGCTGACCTCCTAATGGCACTTTGAATTCAAGAGTTTAACTTGTGGAGTTCAATCCAAGTAAAAAAACTAATGGCACAGATAGTGTAGTGGATCTTCAAGTACATGAGTGTTAAGGTCAGGTGTAAATGTAATATGAATAACCAATCACCAGTCCAAGGACATGGACAGGCTATGAAAGCTGATGCAAAGGAAAACTCCCATGTATTTGTAGAAGCCAATTTACTAAGAATAATTTGAAGCACATAAAGCATATTTGTAAAAGGCAATATATAGTAACAAGTGGAAGGCCCTCATACAAACAAAATAACCCCCAAATCGTTTTCCCAACAGCAGTTGAGTCTAATACCGAAAATCGTAAGAAAAATACCTAATTCAAAGTTCATTTGCTGCTAACAAATACAATATATGTAGCAAAAAACAAGAAATAATGTAAAAGAGATTACTATGTGGAGTGTTCTTGGGTTAGACGTGAAGGGGGGGCGAGTAAACAGCAGCGAGTGGGGAGGAAGCTTGGAGTGAGTAAATAGCCGCGATTGAGGAGGAGGATTGGGAAGCTTTGAGGAGAAAGAAGAAGAGGAAGAAGAAGAAGAAAGGGTGGTGAGATGGTGGTATCGGTATGTGGGGAGAGAAACGGCCATCGGAAACCAAACCCGATAGATGGTAATACGATTACGATATGAATGAAACGGATTGGAATGGAATGAAGAGATTTTGTTTCTTGCTTTTCTTGTCTTGTGGAAGACTCCAACTCAATCCTTTTAGCCTTGTGCCCTCCGGAACCCAACATTTTTCTATTTATTTTACACCTCCAACTAATAACATTTCTTTATTTTCTTGATTTTTATTTCGTTATTTTTACTTGTCAATGTTTACAAGCCCTACATCTTTCGGATACAAAGTCAATTTCATAATCTACCTCACCCTCTACGCTTTAAATATAACCTTATTATTTATAGCCTCAATTATAGGGATGAGCAACTTTTATACCAAAGTTTCTCTTTTTTTCGTCAATTCTTGTTGTGATCGTCCTCTAGATATTGCGTAGCTTTGACTTTCATGTATATGATACATATGATCATAATTAAAGGGGTCATTGTCAAGGTTATCCCGATCATTTACTCTAAATGTAAAGTTATGGGTGAGTTGTGCAAATATTAGAGAGTTAAAATTTGTGTCACTTATGCATTTGTTTTGTTTACACTATAAGGGTCAAATACGAAAGTGTGAATGTTTAATTCGTGTTACCCGATGGTTGTGTCGTTCTATGAGGCGACACATCGATTAGAACAAAATCGTATATCAAAGATCTTAGTCTACCAACCCTAATCAATATATTTGATTTTCTTTCTTTATTTCTAATTCAATACTAATAATTCTGGGCAACAGCATTTTCTAATATTATTTTGCGAGTCCAATATTGATGAAGCAAAACTATATTGATTTCCTATAGCATCTAGTACAAATTACAAATACAAAAGATGAAAATCCAGAATATCACCAAACAACTGAATTTAAATTGTGTCGATACTTTTCGTGGTATGAGGTCACACAATGATTAGCCATCGCTCGTTAAAACAAATGCCAAAACGACGACGGTAAGGGCGAAGATGATGGTTCCACCAGCAAAAAACTGCATAACCCTATCCTTCCCAACTCGATCCTTGGTGTTGGCATCCACCTGTTGTAGGAGGTCTCTCACTTGTTCCAAGTCTGAATCTTTTGCAGCTTGGTAAAGCCTGCCCTCAATCTTCTCTAGCTTTTCCAGTCTGGTCTTTTTGCCGTTGAGTGGCCACAGAAACCCAGTCATCTTCCACAGCAGGAACCCAACATACATTGCTACAATGCAGTCTACTGTGTAGTGATGTTTCCCTTACTTCTCTCTGGGCACTATGGACAACAAGCATCCATATAAATACCGAGCTCAACCCTCCATACGCTTCCTACATTACATACAACCAACTCCATTAAGTATATATTCATGGCGAGCACCCTAGGATTCATTCACGTACCGTCCAAGCCATGGCTGTAAGGACTGCAACAAGCATGTGCCCACTATATAGAAGATCATTGCACCCACCTCCAGCTTTCTTTAACAAATTGATCCATGCAGATTCTCCCGAAGGTATGGGTCGCAGGAAATCAGCAAGGAAGCTCATCAACCCCCAATTTGGTCTATATTCATCATCTTGCACAACATTATGATCTGATACATATGCATGAAGAGGTTAATATGTGCATAAATAGTCAGTTTTATTACACAGCATAACAATAATGTTAAAAGAAGTGTAAAGTAGATTCAACTATGTAATAAAAAATAACACGATGATGTCGGTGTTTTCAGAAAATTATACTCTCAACTAATATTTCATGATGTCAATGCTATTTATGGTGGTAATTGTTACACATATAACTATCGGATATATTTACTTTTTTAGTTAATGCCGAAAGAAAAGGATGTAAAAACATGACAAGAAAGAAGCTCCTTGAGGACATACCATAAACCATATCATAATGAATGACATTCTTTATAGCATAGGAATCAGAAGCATATGGAACATAAAATTTCTGCGCCCAACTATGTGGATGTTGAGGGACATCAAACCGACTTGCAGCACACCAAGGTCGAGGTGATGGCAGAATTGTAGATGCAAAACTTATGGCTCGCAAAAGCCGTCCTATTGCCATAGTGAACATGTAACGGGCACCAATCCCAAGACCAGGAGCTTCTATGGAGTCGAATAGCACAGAGAAAGCAAGCATTACAAATAGCATCAGGTAATGATGCAATCCAACAATACGAGCCCTCAATATATTTACAATCACTTGAGGAAGTTTCTCGTTCAGTCCCAACAGGATCCACTGTCCGGTGTCAGGAAGAGGAGGAGTATTCCTGATAAAGATTGCAAAGCCAATCAGAGCTATATTTTATTTGTTTGTTTTTAGTAAGAAATGCAATAATCACAAATTGTTTCATTCACACCTTTAATTTACAATCATCAGTCAAGAGCAAGCGTTTTATCATATAATTATGATTAGTGTTTTCATAATATGCAGCTCTTCTTCTAGTATTTGCTCATCCTTGTCAAATATTTCAAGCAGTGAATCAAATAACTACAACCAGATACGTGCTTTGAAGAGCCAAATGATGGCCCGAGTCGTATTGATTAAGCACATGATAATAAATATCAATCTGACTTGGGCCATCAAATTGGTATCAGAGCCCAAGGGTCAAGAATCATCGCCCTGTTGGCCACATATATATATGAGCAATAGTATGTGAAGTTTGAGAGAACGATGAACAAATACGTATGGTTATGATTGTGATTGTGTTTTGACCACATATATATACCTATGGTGGTTATCAAGTTTAGTTATTGACATACTAAACCCTTATGCATACATAACCTTACATATTAGACACTCTAAGTTCGACTTTTGACTTATTACATAAATGACGCGATAGTTTAACTATAGTTACTAGATAAATTAAATTTCAACATTCATTGAAGAGCCAAATAATGGCCCAGGTGGGATTGATTAAGCACATGATAATGAAAATCAATCTGACCTAGGCCATCAAATTGGTATTAGAGACCAAGGTTCAAGAATCATCGCCCATTATTTTAAAAGAGGCAATGATGACGAAATTCATTTATGGCAGTTCTAATCCCATTTCGAGTTCGGTTCAACTGGAATCAAAGAGCCAGTATGAATTTTTGAAGAATGAAATTGATAGCGCTCACCCCACATCAATTTGGAGTTGCACAGAACCAAGTAACCAGAAAGCAGTGTTTAATCCCGAATCAAGTGAAATTATGAAAGACTGGAAAGTATGAAGTCCCTGTTAGGAGCCACGGAGAAGACCAGAAGCATGAATGCGTTTCACAGTTTGATCAGTATGGAACTACGTGTGGCAGTGTTAACCCCGCTACAAAACTAGTTGAAACAGAAGCGAGTAGCTCGAGAGATAAATCAAAAAGGAATTTCCAGACATAAAGATTGGTGATGACAGACTAGTATAAAAGGATCGCATGCACAGGCATGCAAAGAAATTTAGAAGATGATTAAGGGCAATGACTGCACAAAAATAAGAAGCACAGAGTAAATTTTTTTGCGGTCACTGCACGTAATCAGGAACTCGGTGACAGAACGCAGACCCAAAAGTACAAGAAAACACAGCAGGCCTTCAAATAAGTCGCATATAATCTGTTATAGATATGGATCGCGTGGCAATTTTGCTAATGAATGCCCTACCAAACAATCCTAAAACCAGTCCAGAAGTAAGATTAATTTCAAGTTAGATGAAAACAACAAATCCGTTGTTTTGGGACTGAATCGGGTACTCAGGATAACATATGGTGCGTGAAAACCTATTTGAATAACCATATGACTGAAAATAGGGCTTGCTTTTTGCATTTTTAACCAGGTTTCTGGGTAGAAGCAAGGACTGAAGATGATAATATGTTGTTTATAAAGGATCTTGGGCAGATCTGTTTGAATGTTAATGAACTCTTTTAGTGACTCCAAGCGTATTCTATGTCTGGAGGTTAGAAAGCAATATTCTGTCAATGAACCAAATAAAAAGCAATATTCTGTCAATGAACCAAATTAAACGGTGCTTGTATTGTAACAGAATGCTAAGGTATACATTGCTTCTCCCAGATGTAATGCTAAAGTTGGGGATTATAAGACCACCGCCAAAGTAGATAAAATCAGAAGCAGAAAGTATGTTTAGATTAGGAAACACAGACAGAGCTCGCTCTAAAAGGAAAGGCAGATGAGGTGATTGTGATAGTGAAATTTTGATGAGATCTGGAAAAGGAGTTGCTAGTTTATGTAATTAGTGTGATACTGAAAACAGAAACATGTTGTATGTATGTATGTATGTATGTGTGTGTGTGTGTGTATGTGTCATGTGTGTACCGGTGCCAGGTGAGGCCGAGGACGGCGGTGACGGAACGAACGGATATCATCTCATAGAGCAAGGTGCAGAGCATGAAAAGCAGGGCGGCAACGAATAGCAGAGCCGAACGAAGCTCCTTTGACCAGTGCTTGTACAAAGGAACGCGTGCAATCGCGATCAGTGCCAGCGCCATCCACAGCAACGGCTGTAGCATCGAGTGCCATGACGGTGACAGATGCCGGAGATAGTCAACGCCGACGTACGCCACCGCCGCCGCACCCAAACCGCCTCCTCTCACTCCAACAACAACCGGAGCCAGAGCCATTGCCTTGTAATTAGTCAACTCATTAATTTTAATGAGACCCTCGCTCGCTTCACAAGTAATTTGTTTTCTTTTACAACCTTGATCCGCCTTATTTAATTCCTTGCCTTCTGCTAACAAGAAACAAAAGTCATCATCTCAAATTTAATGCGGAAAATCCAATGAATTTTAGCTCACATTCAACTCACGTCATCAATTTTCCTGTATTATGGCACTAATTAATATGTTAGACATGTGGGAGCATGACACACACCAATGTTACGAAACGTAACCATTTTTCCTTACCATCAGTAACGTTAAGACAGTTAGAGGATGACAAGATTTGAACATGTGTATAGTTACAGATCCAAAACTTACATATAAATTGAAGGCCATCGATTTCATTTGTGCATACAACTTAAATCTTTTTCTAAACACTCCGCTGAGTATTAAAATTGACCTCATTTAGTCTTGTTCAATCGAGGAGTAGGTAGAAGCGGTGTTACCCAACAAAAAAAGTGATAACTCCTTGCCTTAGCTTATGCCTTAAGTGAGGAGGAAATCTATCGAGGAGAACCCGAGGGAACAGATTAAACTCCGAAAGGGTATGCGGTTAGATACTAGAGATATACGAGCTAATATGTACGGATGAGTTATCTACAAGATATGGATGAGTCCTTGGAGGATAGAGCGATAGGTTAAGTATCTAGAGGTTGCAGAGGGTGGAAACCGTTAGAGGATGGACCTAAGACTAAGGTTCATCTTTAATTAGTACCTAACTAATACATGAACTTATTTTCTTATAGAATACATTATCTTAAAAGAAATCAAATAAGACGATTTTACATGTGTATTTATTCGTCTTTACCGAATGAGATTGGATCAAGAAAACAACTTTGAATTAATGATGGATTTAAAAAGCAAAATTATGAAGTAACAAACTTGATTGGTTTTGAAAACAATAATAAGAAGAATGATCCACTACAGGTTTCAGGTTTGTAGAACAAAATTGTAACCTAGTTATTTTTAGCAAACAATCACATAGACATAATTGTATTAGTTTGATTGATTTCAGTGATAGAGATGGAACGAGTTGTAAATGGGCCTATTCACAAATTACCAATTTCAGTTTGCTAATCAAAGCCTAAGACTCACAATCCTCATGATGTAAAGAAACAGAAAACTAATGAGTATTAGATTAAGATTCAAAACAAATAAAAATCGTTTAAAGTAATCAACCAATAAATGAAATTATATGGCTTAACATGCTAATCAAAACTTCAACCCAATCTAAAAAACAAATAAAGTTAAACAAATGTCATAAACATAAACCTTGCACCCGGAGAAGATCACGGGTGATTTAGCCGCTCATGGTGGTCATAGAACCGAAATCGATTGTAGTACGAGTTAATTGCATAAAAGGATGGATCCGTAGGTCTTCTTTGCTCTCAAAATTTCTTATTGGATGGCCAAAAATGACTTGTTGAAGACACTTTTAGTAGCCCCCCTTTTTCCTCTTCAAATAGGTCACAAACCCTAAATTCGCGTATCTGACGGCACAAGGAAGTAATTTACATCTTAGGGACGTAGTTTACGTCTTTAGGGACGTAGTTTACGTCCATAGGGATGTAATTTATGTCCTCAGGGACGTAATTTACTAGTCCCCCTGAATCAACACGTTTTCCTCATGTTTTTCATACTAGTTTGCGTGCTTTATTTTGCCTGATCACACATAGGACGTAATTTACGTCTTAGGGATGTAATCTACGTCCCCTCTTCACTTTTTCTTCATTTCTTATATTTCTCAACTGTTGACTTCTTCATGAGCTTCAGGCTTCCATTCTAACTCCCAAAACACCTGAAACGTGCCCGTTTTAGCTCCGCAATCCTGAATATCATTTAACTCTCGAAGTAACTGTGTTCCATAATATTAAACACATAAAACACATAATTAAATATTTTAATATGGTGAAAACCCCCTACACATCACATCCTCATACTTGATTTTTGCTTGTCCCAAGCAAAATTATCATGCAATTATACTAACCCATTAAGATAATTTCTCTTCATTATATCAACTCTTAGTTAAGGTCCAAGGTCATACTCCTATTCACAAAACTAGCGTTGTTCAATAGGTTTACATCCTAGCAAGTAAAATGATATGCAAGTAAAAATAAGTAACACCCAACTAGACCTAACATGCTTCAAATTCTTAATTACATGCATACACCACACACAATGGTTCACTCCTCTCGGCTATATCTGGACTAGTAAAAGATATACTAGTATAATTACTCAATGACCAGGTATGCACCCCTATTAGCATAAGCTTGTATCACTACACCTCCACCAACTTGCATAGACATTACACATATCAAAAGGACTTACGAGTTTTGGGCTTAGATAAATGTAGGAACTTTTGGCTTTTAAAAGTGGCTAAATTCAAAAACATGCACCTTAGATCATCAAACAATTTTTATTACATGCAAACTATCCAATCTGGGTCATTTTTAACCATCTATTAAACAACTTTCATAATTTTGTCATTTTCTTTTTTTTCTTTCTCCTTGTTTTTTTTCTTTTTTTATTTGAACTATATGCATATTTCTACTTTAAATATTATCATGGTTTTACTTAACTGATAACTTTGATTTTCTGTATCGGGTTGATAAAAAAATCATTCAAGAGTCAACATGGCTACTAAGTGGTAAAATTGGATCAAGATAATCAAATGTTAATAAGCAAAAAGGGATCCTAACTTGCCTTCATCCTCTATGTGCAACAATCTAGTCCATGGTCTTGGGGTGCATCAAGTAACACAATTCTACAATAAAGGTAGCATATGGCCTACTCTCAAACAAATGAATACATATAAATGTGTTTTACAGAATAGTAGGCTCAAAATCTCACCAAGTAGGACATAGGGTTAACGGTGTGCACATGTAATTATTATACTAAAAGCTTGGTAACCTTAGGCGTTCCTACACATTTTAGAAACCCACTTGCTAGAAATACTTTAACCGTAATTTAAAGAATTTGACCATGACCAAGGACCTAAACCAATCGGTTGATATCTGAAAAGGAGAAAATTTTCAAAAATTTTCACATTTGTTCAAATTTTCATTCCTTCAATATTTCCCACCATAATGGAGTTCGATATTGCAGTCATAATAATGGTCATAGCATTGCTGTCGATGTCTATCTTCTTTTTGTCTTCATCAGAGTAATCCTCAACAGCCTTCTTTATCATGGCACCGTTTCCACCAGATGCTGCCACCTTTGGCTTATACGGGCCATTGACAATGGAGTTCCAATTTTGCTGTCTTGGTATCTGAAAAAGCCTTCCATTCTTTTGCTTCAAGACCTGAAATTTTAGGAGTAATGATGGGAGCCTTTGTCATAGTTCCCATCTCTACTTGGATTTGTTAAGGGCCATTTTGAGTGAGTGAGTTATAGGGAGGAGTGAAAAACAGGTTGATTTGGATGGTTAGATCACGCAATCAAGAGCCAAAAGAGCTCTGATACCAATTGCAGGATCGGTTGGGGTTACTTGATACACAGTTTTTCTCTCAAACTCACCTTGAACAACACTCGGTTAAAGATAGAGTCAATAAGATTTGATCACAATATAACAAGTAATAAGGAACACAAGAAGTAATTTTCAAGGTACTTTTATATATTGCTTCTCAACTCAAGTATTACAAGACTCTTACAAGTTCTATTGAAATGAGTTACAATGAGAACCTATATATAATACTACCTCCAGCCGGATATACTTTGAAACCAGCTGGGATCCTATAACTAAAGCCTATACTACAAGACTATAGTTTAAGGTATCTCGGATAAAGTCTTATCTGAGATATGGTAGTCAGGACATGTCCCTGACTTACCTTTTGTCACCAACTAAAGTTGGTAACTTGTACGATCATAAAAGGTAAACAGTGGTATAAGTTATGGTCAACTACATGGCTCTTTAGGAAGAAGCCATGTTGTGTCTGCAGCGGAGTATCAGAGACCATACTTGTGTCCACTGGTTCATAGCAGTGTCTTCCGAAGGTTAAGTGGCTTCGGAAGAACAAGTACTTCCAAAGCTATTTATACTTCGGTAGAGACTGCTTCTTCTGAGACTTGGAAACTTCTTCTTTTCTTAACTTCGGAAGTAGAGTTCTGTTTTTGGAAGTTGATCTTTCACTTTGTCTTCAGAAGAACTCTACAACCTTCGAAAGTTCCATCCAAAGCTTCGGAAGACTTTGTATGTAGTACCAAAAATTATCTAAGTGAATTGGTTTTGGTTGCACCAGCCTTCTTCTTGATCCAACACTCCCTATGATTTCCATCCCCACACTTCACGATACATTGTTCCCCATGTATGAGTTACTTTATTTGACAATCCTCATTTGCATTCTAGTTTAACCATGAGACCTAAACACATGATATAACACAAATATAAACCTAAAGCCCACCTAGCGGTAGCAGCAACGACATCTTCCTTCTTCCTTCTGGGACGTCCGCCCCATGAAGCGTCGGGGAACCATGCATCACAACTTTGTTTTAACACCCTTTAAAACAAAAAGTGAAACAAAGTAAAAGAAAGTACATATGAACATGATCACAGATGACCAGAAAGTGCTTCAACATGTTATATAGGAGCTGTGGGTAAACCTTTCTAAATACATCCTCAAATATGCTTCTAAACTTCCATATGTGTCCCCATACTTGCGTCTTTGCATCTAGTGATTAAACTAAAAAGATGAAACAAAAACAAAAAACACAAAAACAAAAAGAACAAATAAACTCACTTTCATAGGAATCACGGTTACATTTAGTATATACAACAAGCTTTTTAAACCCCCACTGTAGGCCCGATGGACGAGTAAAGTATCGTGAGGGTTTCTAGTGAACACGCCCACAAAGTTAAAAAAATAAGATAATAAAAACTACAATTTACAAAATACCTCAGACTGCCTCCTAAGTAGCAGCTCTTCAGCCAGACCATACCTGTCACCACTAAGGTGGTCAAAGTGCACATTTTCCTACCAAGTTTCCAACAAATGCTCGGAAGTTGAGATATTGTTTCCCAATGATTGGCATGTAAAATGAGAAGTTGTTGGGAAGCCACTTCACGATGATTTGTCCAATGTCTTGAAATCCCACTTTATTTGTCTTTTTCTTCAACCCCTCATCTCTAACTTTGTTAGTTGGACTATAAATACAATAAGTGAGTCAAGATAAACTTTAAATGCCTTAATCTAGTTCAAGGGGTGTCATGTGTTCATGTGGATTCAAGCTGCTTTCTTTGTGCTCCAGAAGATCTATAACCCCTTCTTTTTTTCATTATTACTCATGCTTGATGAATTATCAAGTCATCAATGGCTGAGTTGATTTCATTCTCTTTAAGACTTTGCACACGCTCCTTTGTTGTTACCTCAACATGGTGGTTTCACCCTCAAATTCTTCGACAATCAAGGCAATCGCGTGGTATAGTTTTCCAAAACCTCTTCCTCTATTTGTGAAGATATCCATGCTTGTTTTGCCTAAAACCTTTCAATACCAGAAATGCATTGTTGACCAAGTTGTTGTTTTTCCACAATATATTATACTTATTATAATCTAGCAAATTTATACAAATGCCTCAATCTCTAGTTCAAGAGGTGTCATGTGTTTATGTGGATTCAAGCTGCTTTCTTTGTGCTCTAGAAGATCTATAACCCTTCTTTTTTTCATCATTACTCATGCTCGGTGTAATTATCAAGTCATCAACGATTGAGCTAATTTCATTCTCTTTAAGACTCTGCACATGCTCCTTTGTTGTTACCTCAACCATGGTGGATTTCACCCTCAAATTCCTCAACAATCAAGGCAATCGGCGTGGTATAGTTCTCCAGAACCTCTTCCTCTATTTGTGAAGATATCCATGCTTGTTTTGCCCGAAACCTTTCAATACCAGAAACGCATTGCTGAACAAGTTGTTGTTCTTTCATAATAGATCATACTTGTAATTTAACAAATTTATATGGCCTTGCTTTGACTGATTGGGTTTTGCCAACTCTTGCTCAATTTGGGATAAATGTGATTTTCTTAAATATTTCGAGACAACTTCAGATGGATAAGCATGTTGACGTGACCTAGGTTGCTGAGTTGAGCATGGATTGTAGGTATTTTGATTATAATTTCTCTGGTTGTAGTTACCTTAAGTATATTCTTGATGATCCTTGTATGTCAGATGAGGATAGTCATAGCCATAATTTTCTACTCTTTCTTGTAACTTGAGCTTTATTCAATCTTGAATTCATAGTTGTTGAAATCCGAATATTGTTTTGAATTTCATCCTAGATTGATAGTATACTTGATCATTCGGTGGAAGTGACTCATAGTATGGATAAGATGAGTGGGTATCTTCATCATCCTCATAATTTGCCATCATATATCGTTGCCTTCCGATGGTATCACTTTCACAATCTTTATATGTTTATATCACTTTTGGAACACAGGATATACTTGAACTCAATGAAATTGGCTCCCACAGTATAAACATGGATCATAATTTCATCCCAATTCATGATGCAATCAAATTTCTTGAGATTCTATTGTGCCTATAAAAATTACTTGGATATGTATGCACAATGTTGTACAAACATACCTACGTAGCACCGGTTAAATAAAAAGAACAAATAAATAAACAAAAAAAACAAATTAACTAAAAACACTTTGCATACTAATACCCCGGCAACGGCGCCATTTTGATGTAGATTGTCGTGGTCTACTAAAAAAAAATTATATTTAAGACTTAGCTCACCTATACTAGTACGGGTAAGTAAGGTCGTCTCCACGAGAAATATGTGAAAAGTGCAACTCTAGTTCACTAATTATAATTGATTAAGAAAACAACTTTGAATTAATGATGGATCTAGGAAGCAAAATTGCAATGTAACAAACTTGATTGGTTTTGAAACAATAATAAGAAGAATGATCCGCTCCGGGTTTCAGGTTTGTAGAATAAAGTTGTAACCTAGTTATTTTTAGCAAACAATCACATAGACATAACTGTATTGGTATGATTGATTTCAGTGATAGAGATAGAACGGGTTGTAAACGAACACAAATACCAAATTTCAATTTGCTAATTAAAACCTAAGACTCACAATATTCATGATGTAAAGAAACCAAAACTGATGAGTATTAGATTAAGATTCAAAACAAATAAAAACAGTTTAAAGTATTAGATTAAGACTCAAACAAATAAAAATAGTTTAAAGTAATCAACCAATAAATGAAAATCATATGGCTTAACATGTCAATCAAAACTTCAACCCAATCTAAGAAAAAATAAAGTTAAATAAATGTCATAAACACAAACTCTGCACCAGAGAAGATCAGGGTGATTTAGCCGCTCATGGTGGTCATGAAATTGAAATCGGTTGTCTTACGAGTTGATTGCATGAAAGGATGGATCCTTAGTCTTCTTTGCTCTCAAAATTGCTCATTGGATGGCAAAAAACGACTTGGTGAAGAGACTTTTCGTAGCCCCTTTTCCCCTTCAAATAGGTCACAAGACCCTGAATTCTCTGACAGCACATGGACGTAATTTACGTCCTCATAGTCATAGTTTACGTCCATAGGGACGTAATTTATGTTCTCAGGGAAGTAATTTACTAGCTCCCCTGAATCAGTACTTATTCCTCCTATTTTGCATACAATTTGCGTGCTTTATTTTACCTGATCACACATAAGACGTAATTTACGTCATTAGAGATGTAATTTACGTCCCCTCTTCAACGTTTTCTTCATTTCTTCTATTTATCAAGTGTTCCTTCTTCATGAGCTTCGGGATTCCATTCTAACTCACAAAAACACCCAAAATGTGTCTGTTTTAGCTCCGCAAGCCTGAATATCAATCAACTCTCGAAGTAATTATGTTCCACAATATTTAACACATAAAAACACATAATTAAACATTTTAATATGATGAAAAACTCCTACACATCAATTAACTATATGGTGTTTTGCATATTTGTTTGACCAGGATGATTCCGATATTAAAGAGACGGGAACTAATAGTTTGTGGCTTTGTGCAATGCCTCGAAGTGTTCCACGCACCAATATGACTAAACATCATGCTATATGGGTTTCTGTATTTTGATATACTTGTGATTCTACATGTATGTGTGTGTGTGTATGTATATGTGTGTGTGTATATATATATATATATTTCATTTTAGATGAATTTTGTAGGCACTTTAGGAATTTTGGTACTTAGTTGAACACCTATCAACCTCGTAGGAAATAATAGAAAAACATAGGATTAAGAAAGCAAAACATTGAAGAATGGCAGGTATTGGATTAGCACGTACAACGAGAATGAGTTGCTGAGTTTGAACGACATGGCGGACTACCAAGCCCAATGGTAGCAGTCTGCAATGAAAGGGTACTCGAAAACCCTAACTGACCTCGTAGTAAACCATTAAACACCTCATAACAGTCTGCCACCGACCCAGTCAATAATATCATAATAGATAATGATTGCATGTTAAAACATGCTTAGCGGACCGCCAAGATCTTTCTTAGTGGTCCACGATTGATCCATAAAAACAAACTTCTATAAACTTTTTGCTTATTCATTCAATATACCATCTTCTGGAATGACTCAACGGAGCAATCAAGTACATTGGAAGGCTGGAATCAAGTGCTGGAAGCTTTGGAATTGAAGAACGAAGTGCACAAACTATCAGTTTGACTTTGTTTACATTCTCTGGCTTTGTTTTGTAGCTTTTGAGACTTGTGTTCATCATGTTTGCTACTAGAATTCTATGTTTGATGTTTTCAATCACCAAGAGTAGCTAACTTGTTTTAAACTACTTAGATATGGTTTGAATATTGTCGGTTTGACTATTTTTCGGTTTATTGACTCAATGGTTATATGTTATTGAAAACTTTAGCTTATGCATGATCTTAGCTGTTGTTGTTTGATACTGATTGTGGTTAAAGTTTAATGCTTGATCCTTATTCTTGGTTATTTAATGGATTTTGTATTAATTAAAATGTTAGCATGCTATAATTGCTTACTTTGTATTTGTGATGATTATGTGACTAAGTTAGCAATATTTAGTCATGAGATTTGGGTTATAAGTTCAATCAAAAAATCAATGTTTTAACAAAATTTAAGATCGGGAGGTGAAAAGGTGTTAACATTACAAGTTTTCCTGTTTAATTGGTTAAAAAATTATACGGGAGTGAATTTTGTCTAATTAATTTTAAATCTGTGATTTTGTATCTTTGATTATGCCAATATGAATTATCCACGTATTTGAATTCGTTACTGGGTTTTTGGTGTCGTGTTATTAAGTCCGGGAGGTAAAATAACTTTTGGATATATTAACATATTAAAATTAGTAAGACCGGAAGGTGAACTAGTTTAATTAGAACCAACGAGTTTTATATGATTATTAGTAATTTACTAAGTGGGTTAGTGAGTCCGAGAGGAGATCTAACATGATTATTTTATTATAAAATAGTTGATATGTAAATTTTGGTTACCATTGAGTCATTGAAATTTGATTATAGTTAAAAATAACAAGATTTTCTAATGTAAGTAGTTGTCTTTCCATCATTAATTTTGTAAGTATTTCTAGTTACCCTATCTATTAAAGAACAAACGGAATGAACAGTCCTTTGGATAGGTGCTGCCTTCGGATTGGATGAATGTGGTGGTGGTTGTCTCTGATTGGGTTATGTGGGCGGTTGTGACTTTATCACTGAAGCTAGACACGTGTGGCATTCCCTGTACACCATATATTTTTTCTTTCTAATAAGGAGGAGGGAACCGCCTCTTTGTATCTCTCTTTTTTAATAGAGAGAGCAAGTGCCTGGTTGCGATGGAGTCTTTGCGGTGGTTTCTCCGTCGTTTTGGTCTCTGTACGGTGGTGGCTCACGCCAAGGGCCTTACATTCGCAATACTTTACTGGGTGTCGTTGCGGTGGCCCTAATCGCCGCTCTGCCTCCCCTTTGTGGTTGAGGTGGGCCGTCGTCGTTGGCTATGCTGACATCCCTTCAGGCTCTCTGTCTCTCTAACGCCCTGCACGTGGCGATGGTGGTAGTTCAACAACTTTTGTGCCTTTCAACCTCTTTAGGGTTTTCGAGGTGGTTGCATGTGGCGATTGTGGTGGTCTAACCACCATTGCTGCCTCCCGCATCTTTGTCTCTCTTATACCCTTTTAGGGTTTTCAGATCTGTGAGTTTTTATCTTGATCAGATGTACACCTTATGTCCAATGTCGATGATGATGGAGCTTTGTTTATTTGAGGCGTTTTGTGTTTATGACTTAATAAGATGTTTATTGTATTTTTGTGGGTCCTTTTTGGCTATGATGATTTTCCCTAAATGATCTTGGTTGCTTTGGCTTGGCAGCCATTTTTGGCCTGGCAGCCGCGACCAAGAATCTGTTCTTAGCCAATATCTAACTATTACCATCTGGATTATTTCTGCTTTGCCTCATGTTTGTATGTTGGTGATGCGATGTTGTTGTGAAACTATTGTTAGCTTTTGGTGTTTCATAGAACTAACTACATTTTGAAAGAAAAACTGAAAAAACGCTTCAGAGGTGGTTGTTCTCCGGTGAACGCAACAGTCAAAAAGTAACAACCTTTTGTTAGGTTAATCGGGTTTCATTCTTGGGTCACGGTTCAAAAGCTTAACATGTCAACAGGTCAATAGAGAACCAATTAAAGATAGATTCAGAGCACTTAAATTGAACATATATAATCACATGTTATTTTAGGTGTGTGAAAGACTTGGTAAAGGTTTGACCGAATTAAGTGGAAGCAGACGTGGGTTATTAAACAATGCAGTATACATGGAGATCATGTTACATGTGGGATTTTTATTGTTTTGTTTTCCCTTTATAAGCATGTTAAAGGTTTCATTAATAATGTCTCCTGTCGTCGTATTTTTTAGTTTGAGAGTAATACAACAAAGTTTTCCATAGTGTGTGTTTGTGTTTATAACCGGAGCCTGAACCAACGCCTTCGGCCATGATTGTATTTGAAATAATTTCTTCGTTTCTATGTCGTGGCAACTCACTATGGTTTACAGCTGCAACTGGAATTCGGTTATAAACAACTGTTTAGTTTGTGATGCATATACGGTTATTACGAACTACCTGAGCCATGTTGACGGTTTGTTTATCACACGCGCAAAGCGCGTGCGGGAATTTAACTAGTTGATTGTAAAAAGTTGAAATTTTTAATAATTTTATTTACTTTCTAAAATTTTGAAATACAAAGTATCACTTTCATAATTAGGTTAAAACTCGACAAAAGTTTAATATTAAAAATCGTCGGTGGTGTCTTTGGGTTCGATATCCGAACTTGCTTAAACTACATTATATCACGACCTGTACATTTACCGTTTGTGTGATGTTTGGTTTAGTAATCCAGTTTAAAACTTAAATTGCATAAATGGATTTATAATCAATATATATTTTTCACACATCTATATTCGATAGATTTCTTTTGCCAATATGACTTACTTTAAGAGAAGTTCCCTCAATTTTCCAGTCCATGTCCGGGCATGTTAAAGGAGGTTCTTAGGGATTGAAGCCTAATAATCACTACCCCATCTTCAAAATCATTATCGTGCTGAATAGTACATAAGAAAGATAAATGCAAATAATTAAATATTTTAAAAACAAATACATAACTTCTAAAAAGTAAATTATATTATGAATTATTACCATAGCAAGTGGATGAACTCTTTGTCAAACTTGTAGATAAGTTTACTATGCTACTTATCTACCAAAATAGTTTATCTGTCTACCAAAATGATTGATGTTTGTAGTATAAATATCACCTCAATATAGAGGAGAAAATGCACCTCTTGTATACACTTTCATAAGATATACATTTCTCTTCTTCTTGCATCTAACTTTTGATTATGCAACTAACATTTTATTATATGTCAACTAACTTTTACTTATACATCTAACTATTATTTATGTATCTAACTTTTACTTATGCAACTAACATTTTTTTATTATGTTTACTAACATTTATTCGTACTAACGTCTTATTCTTATCCTAACTTGTCGTTCTTATTTTTTTTATAAACTAAATTTATGTTTTTATAACATAATTATACTTATCTATTTTATTTAAAATTACGGTCGATATATACACACACGACGATTATATAGCCGTTGTACATAGCTGTTACAAACGGTTATAATTTAAACTATAAATTGACCACCATTTATCTATTTTCATTAAACAGATTATCTCTTTTCTCAAGTTTATCCAAGGCAATCTTTCAAAGATGATACACCCGGTTTTAGTATCGGCAACCATAATGCTTTTTTAATTCTTATCCCCATTGCTGAACTTCCACAACAAGAATTTAAACTTTTTTATTTCTGTATTTGTTTATAGCTCTACCACTTTATTGTATCGCAATGTTTATTGATATATATGGATTCTAATAATTATCTTACTATTTGCTTAATTCTTGTTTAGAAAACAAAATGTCGAACATTGCAAAAATCGAATTTCAAGCTCTTAATATCAATGGTGAAAACTATATGCCGAGGACGGCCATGTAAAAAGACATCTAAAATCCATGGGTGTCTTAGAAACCATACAAGAGGGGAATGCTTGCTCTGAACAAGACAAAGCGAAAGCTGACATCTTTTTACATAAACATATTGATGAAATGCTACAATTTGAATATTCAAATTATGAAGATCTGTATGTTTTATGGAAAGATTTACAAAGCAGATTTGATCATCAAAGGGAAGTTCTACTTCCACTACTAGAGATGAATGAAACAATCTCAGGTTCTAAGATTTTAAAAAGGTCAACAAGTACACATCTGCTTTGTTCAGAATCTGCTCGACCCTCAGATTCTGTGGGCAAAAAGTAACCGAGAAGATATGTTGGAGAAAACTTTCTCCACATTTCATGCATCAAATATAAACTTGCAACAACAATTCAGGCTGTAAAAATTTAAAAGATATTCTAATTTGAATTCATTTCTCCTCGTAGCAGAAAAGAATAATGAGCTTTTGATGAAAATCATCAAGCTCGTCCCACGGGATCATAGCAATTCAGAAACAAATGTTGCTACTAAAAACTATGGAAGAAAGTGGGGACGAGGTCGTGGTCGTGGTTCTTTTGATAAAAGTTACCCTAATAATCATAACCATTCTTTTAAGGGTAACAATAACTACCGAGGTAATTTTTATAGCCGTGGTCGCGTCGTGGCCGTGGTAGAAATCAAAGAACAGTCAATTACCACGTCCCATAAAAATAACAATTCCAACCAGTACAAAGGGAATGAAGCTGGTAGGTCGAAAAACAATGGCACTTCCTGTTTTAGATGTGGTAGCACAAACCGCTGGTCGAAGGCTTGTCGCACAGCTCCATATTTGTGTGAACTATACCAAGCCTCTCTTAAAAGAAAAGAAGGAAGTGAACCATGTTGATAATTTCAGTGATCTTAACGTTGAGTTGAACACTGCAGACTTTGACATAGACCTCTGAAACACATGTTGCTTGACCACAATAGTTATATGTAACAATTAAGTGTTTTTCTATCTTTAATTATGTACTTTCTTCATGTAATGTTTTCCTACTATTCAATAAAGTCTTTGTTAAAATATAACAATATCGTCATTATTCACTTATTATTTTCTTTATACTTTCAAGATTAAAATGAATATCACTGGAGCGCAAGATCAAACAAATGAAGCAGATATATGTATAGTAGATAGTGGAGCCACACACACTATACTTAGATCTAAGAAATATTTTATGAACTTAAACCAACAAAAGAATCGTTAATACAATATCAGGCCCTACAGACCTGATAGAAGGAGTGGGAAAGGCTAATTTAGCATACCAAATGGTACAAAGCTTATAATAGAAAATGCTTTATTTTCCCAAAATCAACAAGAAATATGTTGAGTTTCAAAAACATATATCATAACGGATATGATACTCAGTCAAGGATTGTTGACAATGAAAAATATTTGCATATCATAAGCAAATATCAGATATTAGAAAAACTGCCAATGCTTCAGTCTGGTTTACATTATACACACATTAATGTGCCTCAGGCATATATGACAGTTAAAAAAAAATTTGTGATCCTGAAACACTTAACTTATGGCATGACAGATTAGGCCATCCAGGATCCACAATGATGAAAAGAATAATTGAAAACACACATGGGCATTCATCGAAATATCAAAAGATCCCACAATCGAATAAAATTCCTTTGTGTACATCTTGTTCTCTTAGGAAATTAATCAAAAGGCCTTCGCTTGTGAAAATTGAAAAGGAATCACCCATGTTTCTTGAAAGAATTCAAGGAGATATATGTGGGCCAATTCATCCACCATGTGGACCATTTAGAACTTTATGGTTTTGATAGACGCATCAAGTATATGGTCTCATGTCTCTTTGTTATCAACTCGTAATGTAGCATTTACGAAATTTCTTGCACAAATTATTAAATTACGAGCACATTTTCCTGATTATACTATCAAAATGGTGAGACTTGATAATGCTGGTGAATTCACATCACATGCTTTTAATGATTATTGCATGTCTGTGGGAATTATTGTTGAACACCCTGTTGCTCATGTACACACACAAAATGGCTTAGCTGAGTTGTTAATCAAACGTCTACAACTAATAGCTAGACCATTAATAATAAGGACAAAACTCTCTGTGTCTATTTGGGGTCATGCAATTCTGCATGCAGGATTACTAATTCGTATAAGACCAAGTGCAAATCTTAAATACCACCGTTACAACTTGTTTCTGGCAATGAGCCAAACATTTCCTACCTTAGAATTTTTGGGTACGTAGTGTATGTCCCTATTGCACCACCACAACATACAAAAATGAGTCCTCAAAGAAGGATAGGAATTTATGTTGGATATGAATCAGCTTCCATCATAAGATATCTTGAACCTTTAATGGGTGATGTATTTACAGCACGTTTTGCTGATTGTCATTTTAACGAGCTAGTTTTCCCGGCATTAGGGGGAGAAAAGAAAAGACAAGAAAATGATGTCTCATGGTATGTTCCTTCATTATTGCATCTTGATCCAGTAACTAAACAACATGAGACAGAGGTTCAAAAGATAATACACCTGCAAGAAATTGCAAATCAATTACTTGATGATTTACTGATAAAAACAGAGTTACTAAATCTCATATACCAGCTGCTAATGCTCTATCTCGAGTTGAGATTCAAACAAGCAAATAGAGAACACAATGGCTCATGAATCTCAGAGACGTTTGAAACGAGGAAGACCAATCGGTTCTAAGGATAAAAATCCTCGAAAGAGAAAAACTCATGAAAAGGAAGTTGACCATAAAGTGAATGATCTTGATTCAACGTTAAATACCCAAAACTCTTATGAGGAGGATTTGGATGAAAATAACAAAGAAATGTCAATTAACTATGGTCACATACATATTTTATGGAATCGAGATGAAATGGAAAGTATTGATGAAATATTTCTTATTCTGTAGCAAGTGACATCATGAGTGGAGATGATGATCCAGAACCAAAATCAGTTAGTGACTATCAAAATAGACATGATTAGGATAAATGGAAAGGAGCTATGCAAGCTGACTTAGATTCACTTAACAAACAAAAGGTTTTTGGGCCCATTGTTATTACTCCAATGGATGTAAAGCCTGTAGGGTATAAATGGGTTTTTTTACGAAAACGAAATGAGAAAAATGAAGTTACAAGATATAAAGCTAGACTTGTAGCTCAAGGTTTTTCACAAAGGCCAGGATTTGATTATGAGGAAACATACTCCGCTGTCATGGATGCAATAACCTTTAGATACTTAATCAGCTTAGCGGTCTCTAGAAATTTAGAGATGCGTCTTATGGATGTTGTCACAACTTACTTGTATGGATCACTAGATAGTGATATTTATATGAAAATTCCTGAAGGCTTTAAATTCCCCGAAGCATTAAGCTCAAAGCCTAAGGAAATGTATTCCATCAAATTACAAAGATCCTTGTATGGACTCAAACAATCTGGAAGGATGTGGTACAATCGTTTGAGTGATTATTTAACAAGTAAAGGATACACAAGTAACCTTATTTGTCCATGTGTCTTCATTAAGAAGACAACATCAGGATTTGTGATCATAGCTGTGTATGTTGATGATCTAAATATAATTAGAACGCAAAAAGAAATTAATGAAGCAATTACTCTTTTAAAGAAAGAATTTGAAATGAAAAACCTTGGAAAAACCAAATATTGTCTTGGTTTGCAGATTGACCATATGCATAATGGAATACTTGTACATCAATCAACTTATACTGAGAAACTCTTAAAGTGTTTCAATGTGGACAAAGCAAATCCTTTAAGCACACCGATGGTTGTTAGATCACTCAATATTGATAATGATCCATTCCGTCCTTATGAAGATAATGAAGCGGTTCTTGGTCCAGAGATACCATATCTCAGTGCAATTGGAGCTCTTATGTATCTAACTAACTGTACAAGACCTAACATTTTTTTTACAGTTAATTGTTAGCAAGATTTAGTTCAGCTCCTACTAAAAGGCACTAGAATGGGATTAAAAATATTTTTTGATATCTTTGAGGTACTATTGATTTAGACTTGTTTTATCCTAATAGTTCAAAATAAGGGTTGGTTGGTTATATAGATGCAGGTTATTTATCTGATCCCCATAAAGCAAAATCTCAAACTGGATACGTATTTAAGAATGGAGGAACTGCGATTTCATGGCGTTCTCAGAAACAAGCACTCGTTGCGACATCCTCAAATTATGCTGAAGTCATTGCACTACATGAAGCTTTAAGAGAATGTGTGGTTAAGATCTATGACACAACTCATATAAACTTCTTGTGGATTGGAGAAAGATGAAAATACAACACCAATCTATGAAGATAATGCAGCTTGTGTCTCACAAATAAAAGAAGGGTATATCAAAAGTGACAGAACAAGACATATACCACCAAGATTTTTTTCATACACTTAAGATCTTATTAAAGATAAACAAGTTGAAATGAGATACGTTCAATCTAGCAACAATTCAGCTGATCTTTTCATTAAAACACTTCCTAAAACTACTTTGAGAAAACATGTTTATGATATTGGCATGCGGCACGTGCACGCAATATGATGATCTACAGAAGACAATTTGAGGGGGAGTTATAAGCTGCACTCTTTTTTCCTTAGCTAGGTTTTTCCCCACTGGGTTTTTCTTTAGCAAGGTTTTTAATGAGGTGGTACTTAAACTCTTAAAGTTTGAAAAGTGTCATCCAAGGGGGAGTGTTGAATTATTACCATAGCAAGTGGATGAACTCTTTGTCAAACTTGTAGATAAGTTTACTATGCTACTTATCTACCAAAATAGTTTACTTTGTCTATCAAAATGATTGATCTTTATAGTATAAATACTGTTAGAAGAATGAGATAAAAAGAAAAGAATAAAAATCAAGGATCAGTGTTCACATCATTTCCTTTTCTTTGTTTCTTGACAGCTTGCACCAAAGGACCGTTGCCAGCCTTTCTCCAGCCATAGAATAGTTACTAGGTTTCCTTTTCTGTTGTCATGTACCCGTGTATAAATCATAGGTCTCTTGTACTTTGTAAAGACACAACAGTAATAACAATCATTTTTCAGTATTCCATTTGAAATCATGGTATCAGAGCAGTGTATCTGATCCAAGGATCAACCTACTCTGTTCTACTCATCATTTACCTTTCTCAAACCCTTTCATAACCACTATGGCCGAGGAGGGCAATCAAAAAACCAACAATATGATCTTGCATTACAGATCACCAATCTCCTTAAAATCAGCCTCAATAGCCAAAACCAAACCCAAAAACAGAGTCTCTCCGATAGCCTGAAGATCAGTATAAAGCTGAACAGTCAGAATTACGCCTTATGGGCTCGAATGATTCGAGTAGCCATTGGGGGTAAATCAAAAAACCTTTTGAGCCATTTGTCAAAAAACCTGGCACCACCAGATCCAACTGACGAGAATTATGAACAATGGGAACAAGACGATTTGGTCAGCCAAAACCTTATGGGACGCATTGGTGGTTACTTACAGCAGTGGTAAAGATAAACTACAAACCTTTGACTTACATGTTAAGGCAAATGGGATCAAGCAGAATGGGTCACCCCTGGAGGATTTCTGGATCATTATGCAAGGGGTTTGGGGGAAATCGAAAGAAGAGACCCAAATCCAATGACCTGCGCAGTTGACATAACAGCTTACAACAAAATCCGGTCAGAACAGAAACTCTTTCAGTTCCTCAATGCCCTTGACCGACAATACGACGTTATCAAACGGGAAATCCTAAGATGGGACCCGCTACCCTCTACAGAGGGGGCCTATGCATCCGTTTGAAAAGAAATGGCACACCAAGGCATACTCGGTACAACCAAGGATGTCTCTCTTCCACAGAACGGAGTGGCGGCAGGCTTAGTTGCCAACGGGTCACACGAGCAGGAGGGGCTAGGATTTCTGTCGAAGGGTCGAGTCGGTCAAAAGGGCTCAAGTAGTAGCTTGAGTAGCAGCTCATCATCCCAGGTAGACAAAACAAAGCTAAGGTGCAGCCATTATGGTATGTCAAGACATACCAAAGAGCAGTGCTTCAAGATCGTCGGATTTCCCGAATGGTGGAACAATGGACACAAAAGAAGCAACAAAGAAGGGGGAAAAACGGCCGCCGCCGTGGGCAACCCGGAGGCCACCAGCAGCGGCGGCGACAATCGACCGGAGGCATCAGTGGTGAGAGCTCCGCGGATCCAGCGGGTTCGGCGGAACAAGCGGCGGTGGTGCTCTAGGGCACGAAACCGATAAAGGTAAAAGGTTTGAGAATGAGTTCTTAGGCCCTTCTCTTTCTTATTTAAACTTGTCATATCCTAAAATTTCACAAACTATCAAAAAATGTTGGTACACATGCTCCTAGGTCTAGTCTAGTGAGCTTCAATGTAATAGACTTCCATCTTGTAACAATATGTAATGTTTTATCAATGAAATGAAAAACTCTTCTATGAATGTTTATTGGTTGTTTAATGTCATATCTATTAATATTATTCATTGTTACACGCATATATAAACATGTTATATAGGTTTACAACTGTTAGACATAGTTCTGAATCCTTAAAGGTTCACGAATGTGTTTAACTAAGTATTCAGATTCAGTTGCACGACTACCATGCGAATGGAACAATCGCATGACTGAACCAGGTGATTGAATCAATCGCACGATTGAGTCATCAAACTAACTTAGTCATACGAATGAATCAATCGTATGACTCAGTCGCACGACTGAGCCAGTCGCTTGGCTCAGTCGTACGAATGAAGACTGTTGTAACATCGCGTATTTGCGTTAAATAAAAAAATTAATTTTGTACAATACATTGATTTTTAATTTCAATAATTACAATAATAATAATAATAATAATAATATAATAATAATAATAATAATAATAATAATAATAATGTTAATAATAATAATGTTAATAATAATAATAATAATAATAATAATAATAATAATAATAATAATAATAATAATGAAAATATAAGTTTAATTATATTAGAACCTATAACTAATATTTTTTTACATAAAATGATAGCAATTCAAATTACAGGGGTTAAACTGTAAATTAAATAAAACTAAAATAAAAGTTTGAAATTCAGTTGTAAACTGTTAAGAAAATCAGGGACCAGAAGTGAAAATTTCTAAAACACCCCAACCCCACCCCCTTCTTCCCCGATCGCACCCGTGTTGGTCGGCAACTTTGCACGCCAAATCGCACTAAAATCTTCAAGATAATCAAATTAAACACCGCACTAACGAACATTAAATCGTTTAAAGCTTTTCCTCGAGTTCAAATGCATCAAAACCCATCAGAAACACCACCTTCGACACCACCTTTCACGGACCTGCAACTCGATTTTGAACCCATCTCCGATCAATTTTAATCAAATTTGATAAGGGGATTTCGATCAGGACTATCATTCGAAGCTTCCTTCAAGTTTAATTCGATTATAATCATTGTTTGAGCATCATTCGATCACCTCCATTGCCGCGGCTTGTTTCTAACTTGTTTCCATCAATCTAAGTTTCAATTCAGGTAATTGAGCATACATACATACTCGATTTTACACGTACAAACAAAGCCCTATGGTTATTACTATTATCAGTATCGAATTGGGGTTCAATTAGTTGAGGATCGATCTAGGGTTCATAGTTGAATTGGGGGATTGGGTTAAACCAGCTTATAATCATTTGGAACTGGTATTAACCGCGGCCAAGGCCTTTAGCTCACCGGTTCCTGCGCTTCCATGTACTCCAAGAGGTCCCGGTTTGACCCCGGGCACCTACACATTTTTTAAGTTTTTTTAAGCCTTTAAAAAATTCAGAAAAAAAATCCCAAAAATTATAAAAATGTTTTTACAAACATTACAAATTTTTAAAACCACATAATTATTTTCTGAAATTTATTTTGACATTTTGTTTATTTATTTTATAAATTGTTTCAAATAAATAACATAACTAGTTAAATTTTTTATAAAAAAATAACTTTAAATAATTGTTGAAATCACTAAATAATTATTGAATTAAATAATATTTATGTAATATTATTTAAATCATGATTATCTCAAACAAATATAAAAGTTTTATATTTAAATCGTTCCAAAAACATTTTCATTTCTTTTAGTCATCTAAATAATTAAATATTTTAATTAATTATCATATAATTAGTTAATAAAATCAGTTATTTGTTTTTCCCACACTTTAACAATAAATCAAACAGTTACGTGTACTGATACACATATTTTTAATAAATTCTAAACATAATGACTTTCACTGAATTTATTTTGTTTATTTCAAGACGTTTAAATTAAATAAATTAATTCATTTAAACTACCAATCAAAACGAAATGAGAACCCTAATCTATTCCCAATTCTCACATTATTATTATTCTAACTCGAGACATCGTTCCTTAGGTTAATCATAAGGAAATCGTTGGTGTCTAATCTATCACGTCCAAATTCAAATCTCATCAATCAAGTGAGTATTCATATCCCCTTTTAATATCTTTCTTATTTGGGGGAAATCATGTGATACAATATATTCAATCATGATATTCTATTGTTATCTCATTCTAAATTCAATTCAAGACAGGTTTTTAATTACTTGCAACTATGTGAACATACTATGATAATCTGGACGACAGTAAAACCCTAATTCAATCAATCAATCCTGGTATCAATGGTAGATCTACTGGTTTGGATAACCCACCCCATATGAATAGTCGAGTGGTGATTGTGCCAGAGGCAGGAGTTAATCTATGGCGTATGTGTGGAGTCTATTATATGGAAGTGTCAAGTCAAGGGGTTGTTATTGTATCGGTTTATCTATATGCTTTACTATTGCAATATAAGTCTTAACGTTACCTTGTGAATTGGATTATTCTCAATCAATCAATCAATCTATAAGTATTCTCAAAACTGTGATTACTCACTAGCTAATTCGTTAGCTGACTTTATTTTCTCATATGATTTCAGGTTAAGCAAGCTAGTGGACTTCTACTTGATCATTTAAGACCTGGACTTAGTCAAAATAAAAGACAATTACTATTTGTGATTTCAGCTGTTGTATTTGCTATTGTTACACTCATGTTATCTTGTAATCTGATTTAAATATTATTTCCACCATTGGACAATCATGTGTTATGAACAATCAATCATTCCCTCGTCCGCTCCGATGATTCCGCCGTCGGTCGGGGTGTGACAGATTGGTATCAGAGCCATGGTTATAGGGAATTAGGTTATTAGAAATAGAATGACCTAGACTATAACTAAGAACCCTTACACATGAGTCATCTCATGTATTTTACATGCTTAGATAGGATTTTATGTGCCTTACATGTTTATACTTGATTATGTGATTATATGCCTTATGTGATCTTCTTATACTTTGAATATTATCAATGTACACACGAATCTTAAACCATATTCTAAGGCATTGTGTGCCTAATTCAAGTGATTTCAAACTCCAAAACTCGATTGTTATTTATGGTTTTCAAATTCGTCAAAGTCTGTGTCTTACAACTTGAAACATGTAATGCTGGAAGAGCGGGATGCCTGTATCTCGGGGTGTTCTGTCTAGGCAAGGTATTCGTATAAATCCAAATCAACCGATCGATCTGTCTACCTTACCTGGGAACCCTCGGGATGAGTATCTACTTATAGGTACGCATGTCTTCAATAAGGTTGTGTTGGACATAACACTTTGATTAGTCAACTTACTCGCTTTGATTTACGAATCAAACGATTACACATGGAACATCTCATTGTTATTATGCCAAATTCCCGATTGTCGTTTTCATGCGGTATAACTCCTATTATCCAATTCTCATAAAATATCTTAATGATATTCCAGAATGTCTTCTCGTCAAATCCGTTCACGGTCTAGAAACTCTGGCCGTAAGATTGCTGCTATTGTAGCACGTGAAGTTACTGCGGTCATCCCAACTCTACTTACCCATTTGAACCAAGGCAACAATGCTGTTCAAAACCAAACTGCATCAAACCCTCCCCAAACTTATACTTACAAGCACTTCTGTTCTTGGAATCCCACTAAGTTCAGTGGAACTGAAGGAGCTACCGGATTACTACATTGGTTCGAAAGCATCGAGAACACTTTCTTAAACAGCGAATGCCCTGAAAATCTCAAAGTCCGGTATGCGACAAGTGTTCTCCAGAAACGCACACTTACTTGGTGGAACGGAGAGAAACGAACCCGTGGAACTGAAACTGCTTTAGCATTGACGTGGGTTGAAGTTAAGGAGCTCATGACTAAAGAGTTCTGCCCAAGAAATGAAGTCCGGAAACTGGAAGCTGAATTCTAGGAATTAACTCAAGACAGTGGCGAGAACCTAGCATACACTAACCGATTCCACGAACTGAGCCTTTTGGTACCGCACCTTGCTACCCCTACCTCCCAAGTTATCGAGAAATACATTGGTGGTCTACCCATGCAGATTCAGGATACGGTGCTAGGAAGGAATCCTTCGACACTAGAAGATGCTATTAGGCTGGCTGCACAGTTAACCGATAATCATGTGAAAGCTGGTTCTTTGACCAAAAGGGTCGAAGAAAAATACCGATAAACTTCCTAACGAAACCGTCTAAAACCGACCAAGCCGAGCCTTTCAAGAACAAGAAGAGGAAGGGTCAATCTCAAAACTTTGCTATAATTACCCCTGCTGTGCCAACTAATCAAGTCCCTCCAACTCCTTAACCAGCAGTAAACAACCAATCGCTGATGAAAAAGCCATACGCTGGACCCTATCCGCAGTGTAACAACTGCAGTTATCACCATCCCGCTAACATTCAATGTCGTCAATGCACAAACTGTAGTCGTTTGGGTCATACATTCAACGTGTACAAGAGTGCTGCTAAAGCTCCAACTAATGCACCAGTCCACCAACATCCTCCTGCAATTACCCAGGGTCATGCATGCTATCAATGTGGTGATCCGAACTATTTTCGCAATCGATGCCCTCAACTTGTCATCCCAGTTCCCACGGCTCAAGGACGTGCTTTCAACATTAATGCTCAACAAGCTCAAGCCACCAATGATGTGGTGTTGAATAATTCTTGTCCTTGATTTCATCTTCCTGATTTAATTCAAGATTTGTAATCGTGATTTTCTTTTATTACATTGATGTAATTTCTAAATTTCTAATTGAGATACTTTTCCTTTCGTTGTTAAGTCGAACTTTGAACCGTTGCACCATGGGAGATGCAAGAGTTGCAAGTCAACTTATGACTAAGAACACTCATATCTCCTAAATGATTCTAACTCATCAAAACAGGGGTGATTCCCTTACTTTGGTGATGATTCTTTATTCGTTTCAATAAATGGTTTCCAATGTTGTGTTTTATGAAATTTCATCCTCTGGATTAGGGTGATTTCCTTATCTCAAGGACTGACTTCAATTATTCACTTTGGAACTTGCATTTCACAAATGACATGATCTCACCAAATAGGATTGAAACCCGCACTTTGGTGACAAATGTCAATCTTCAATTGTTTTCTTGTTATTATGAAATTCAATCATCAAGATAGACGTAAATTTCATACCTTGATGATAATATCATTCTTATGAATTGTAATTCTTCAAATAAAACGACCTCATCAAAGTAGGAGTGAATTGTGGATTTTGATGAAGAAGTTCATCTTGTTATATTTTATTTTTGCAAAACTTCATCGTTAAGATAGGAGTGATTTCCCTTACCTTAATGGTGAGTTACCTCGTTTTATTTCTGTAGATCCTCAACAATGAGTTGGGATCGAACTTTTGATTGGTAAGTTATTGGTCATACCTTGAAAGTACACCATCAAGTTAGGGGTGAAAACCACACCTTGATGACTATTCTCATTTCTTGATCTCCAACTTATCAAGGTTGTAATCAAGTGACGAGAGGCATGTAATAACTTGAAGGGTGAAATAATATTAGTGTTTCGACCTATCAAGCTAAAGCATGATCTCTGAACTTGAACAGAGACCTGATCGTTTTAGGTTGATTTTGATTCCCAACTTGGAACATTTAAATTCTTAAATCGATTTCTTTTCCTTTGTCCTCATGTTTTGATCTAGCTATATGGAACCATTTATCCCTTATCTATCGACTTTCATTGTGAGTTATCATCAAAACCTGATTACGTGATGGTAGTCTTCCTAAACAATCTTTTGTCAAGTAAAGATATTATCTCTGATCGTGATGGTCGCTTCATCTCTCATTTCTGGAAAAGTCTTCAATCAGCTCTCGAAACTCAACTGAATCTTAGCACAGCTTATCATTCGCAAACCGACGGTCAGACTGAAAGAACGATACAAACCCTCGAGGATATGCTCCGGGCTTGTGTCATTGATTTCAGTGAATCGTGGAATTTTCATCTTCCATTGATCGAATTCTCTTACAATAACAGTTACCATACCAGCATCCAGATGGCACCATTTGAGGCCTTGTATGGTCTGAAGTTGGTGAATCACAAATTACTGGCCCGGAATTGATACAAGAAACAACCGACAAAAATTCATAAAATCCGTGATAACTTGGTCGCTGCTAGAAATCGTCAAAAGCATTATGCTGATAAAAAACGTAAACCCATGGAATACAATGTCGGTGATCTCGTACTTCTTAAGGTATCACCTTGGAAGGGAGTGATTCGATTTGGAAAGAAAGGGAAGCTAGCACCTCGTTACGTGGGTCCATTCAAAGTGCTCGAGCGAATTGGGAAAGTGGCCTACAAGCTTGAACTAACCCAAGAGCTCAGCAATATACATCCGACGTTTCATGTTTCAAACCTCAAGAAATGTCTTGCCAATGAAAATCTCCACATTTCACTCGACGAAGTCCAGATTTATGAATCTATGCACTTTATTGAGAAACCTGTGGAAATTATGGATCGGGAAGTCAAACAACCCAAACGTAGCCGAATACTATTGTCAAAGTTCGCTGGGAATCTAAACGTGGTCCAGAGTTCACCTGGGAACGTGAGGACCAAATGAAATCCCAGTATCCGCATCTTTCGTTTCAGCCTCCTCGTGATTAAAATTTTGGAACGAAATTTCCTAAAGCAGGGGAGACTGTAACATCGCGTATTTGCGTTAAATAAAAAAATTAATTTTGTATATGCATTGATTTTTAATTTCAATAATTACAATAATAATAATAATAATAATAATAATAATAATAATAATGATAATAATATTAATAATAATAATGTTAATAATAATAATGTTAATAATAATAATAATAAGAATAATAATGAAAATATAAGTTTAATTATATTAAAACCTATAACTAATATTTTTTTACATAAAATTATAGCAATTCAAATTACAAGGGTTAAACTGTAAATTAAATAAAACTAGAACAAAAGTTTGAAATTCAGTTGTAAACTGTTAAGAAAACCAGGGACCAAAAGTGAAAATTTCAAAAACACCCCAACCCCACCCCCCCTTCTTCCCCGATTGCACCCGTGTTGGTCGGCAACTTTACACGCCAAATCGCACTAAAATCTTCAAGATAATCAAATTAAACACCACACTAACGAACATTAAATCGTTTAAAGCTTTACCTCGAGTTCAAATGCATCAAAAACCCATCAGAAACACCACCTTCGACACCACCTTTCACGGACCTGCAACTCGATTTTGAACCCATCTCCGATCAATTTTAATCAAATTTGATAAGGGGATTTCGATCAGGACTATCATTCGAAGCTTCCTTCAAGTTTAATTCGATTATAATCATTGTTTGAGCATCATTCGATCACCTCCATTGCCGCGGCTTGTTTCTAACTTGTTTCCATCGATCTAAGTTTCAATTCAGGTAATTGAGCATACATACATACTCGATTTTACACGTACAAACAAAGCCCTATGGCTATTACTGTTATCAGTATCGAATTGGGGTTCAATTGGTTGAGGATCGATCTAGGGTTCATAGTTGAATTGGGGGAATTGCGTTAAACCAGCTTATAATCATTTGGAACTGGTATTAACCGCGGCCAAGGCCTTTAGCTCACCGGTTCCTGCGCTTCCATGTATTCCAAGAGGTCCCGGGTTCGACCCGGGCACCTACACATTTTTTAAGTTTTTTTAAGCCTTTAAAAAATTTAGAAAAAAATCCTAAAAATTATAAAAATGTTTTTACAAACATTAAAAATTTTTAAAACCACATAATTATTTTTTGAAATTTATTTTGACATTTTATTTATCTATTTTATAAATTGTTTCAAATAAATAACATAACTAGTTAAATTTTTATAAAAAAATAGACTTTAAATAATTGTTGAAATCACTAAATAATTATTGGATTAAATAATATTTATGTAATATTATTTAAATCATGATTATCTCAAACAAATATAAAAGTTTTATATTTAAATCGTTCCAAAAACATTTCATTTCTTTTAGTCATCTAAATAATTAAATATTTTAATTAATTATCATATAATTAGTTAATAAAATCAGTTATTTGTTTTTCCCACACTTTAACAATAAATCAAACAGTTACGTGTACTGATACACACATTTTAATAAATTCTAAACATAATGACTTTCACTGAATTTATTTTGTTTATTTCAAGACGTTTAAATTAAATAAATTAATTAATTTAAACTACCAATCAAAACGAAATGAGAACCCTAATCTATTCCCAATTCTCACATTATTATTATTCTAACTCGAGACATCGTTCCTTAGGTTAATCATAAGGAAATCGTTGGTGTCTAATCTATCACGTCCAAATTCAAATCTCATCAATCAAGTGAGTATTCATATCCCCTTTTTATATCATTTCTTATTTGGGGGAAATCATGTGATACAATATATTCAATCATGATATTCTATTGTTATCTCATTCTAAATTCAATTCAAGACAGATTTTTTAATTACTTGCAACTATGTGAACATACTATGATAATCTGGACGACAGTAAAACCCTAATTCAATCAATCAATCCTGGTATCAATGGTAGATCTACTGGTTTGGATAACCCACCCCATATGAATAGTCGAGTGGTGATTGTGCCAGAGGCAGGAGTTAATCTATGGCGTATGTGTGGAGTCTATTATATGCAAGTGTCAAGTCAAGGGGTTGTTATTGTGTCGGTTTATCTATATGCTTTACTATTGCAATATAAGTCTTAACGTTACCTTGTGAATTGGATTATTCTCAATCAATCAATCAATCGATACGTATTCTCAAAACTGTGATTACTCACCAGCTAATTCGTTAGCTGACTTTATTTTCTCACATGATTTCAGGTTAAGCAAGCTAGTGGACTTCTACTTGATCATTTAAGACCTGGACTTTATCAAAATAAAAGACAATTACTATTTGTGATTTCAGCTGTTGTATTTGCTATTGTTACACTCATGTTATCTGTAATCTGATTTAAATATTATTTCCACCATTGGAGAATCATGTGTTATGAACAATCAATCATTCCCTCGTCCGCTCCGATGATTCCGCCGTCGGTCGGGTGTGACAATTGTAACCTATAAATACCACTTAATTCGTGAAAAAAAAAGAACACTTCGACAATTGACAACCCTAACCGTCCCAGTTCGCACAGAGCATCCCTTCCAACTTCACAGAGCATTTCAGATCATTCCTACTTCATTCTAACGTTTTCTAATCGTTAGGTTTGATCCGGATAACGTTCTCCTTGATTGGATCGCCAATCAAATAGAATTCCGCGCTATTTGATTCGGTTTCACGTAGAATCAGTTAGTACTCCGTCCGTACACGGTCCTAACAAGTGGTATCAGAGCCGGTTACTGCTAAAATGATTTAACAATCATTCTAGCAACCTGAGCTCTTGATCTCTGGATCTATTTCTGGTCTTTGACGTAAAACCCACTTCGTGTTCATCTTGTTTTGCTCAAATCTCGTTGCGTGTGATGTTTGTTTGTTAAAATCGGACTCAGAATCTTCTTCAGATCAAAAAAACGAATCCGGTGGTACAATTTTTGTGTTGTGTCTCGTCCAAATCATCGGATTAGGGTTTTTCAGCCTTGTGGCGGCTGCAGATCTGGGTTTCTATGTTCAGACCCGTTCATGCGATTGGGCCATGCGTCTGGGCCTCATTCGCACGATTGAACCATTCGTATGGTCCATTCGTACTACTGAACCATTCGTATGTCCATTCGTACGAATGAACCTTCATTCGCACGACTGACCCTTTCGTGTATTTCATTCGCACGACTGACCCATTCGGAGCATCCATTCACATGAATCACCCATTCGCACGTATGTCTTCATTCTTCTGTTCCAGTCGCACGAATGAGCTGTGTACCAGACCAAAAAAAGAAGTTTGGTAAAGTTTGGTAAAATAAAATTTTTTTGGTAAAATTATCGGGTCATTTTTCGGTTCATGTTCGGGTCAATAGTGAAGATTTTCCTGGAGAGTCTATGCAAGAGTTGAGGATGAGAAAAGTACATTCACCCTGAGGTTCTTATGTCAAACAAGTTCGATGGATACCCCATTAAATCGTTGGACTTCCAGAATAGGTGAATGTTGTTAGAACACGAAAGAGAGAAGAGAAGATGTCAGCTGTCGATGCTGATTTTGTGGGGTAGTCAAGAGCATCTGACTATTTATGGGTCAATCAAGTTATATTTGTCCGCACAGAGAGGATTCTCATTCTTAGGGGGAATCCATGTATAGAGAGAGTGAAGACGCAATCAGAAAGTGATAATGTGAGCAGGTTTCTGATGATGAATCTACATGCATGCTAATTTGTTTGATATTGTCAGCTGTGGATTGGAACCTTCAACCTTTTCCCCAATACATGTTGGACCAAAAGAACCAATGAGCCAAGATCAGGAAAACCTCTAAGTCCCACATGACATCACAACAACTGCTGAAGACTCCCATCAGCTGTTCTGACAAAGTCTGAAGAATCAACAGCTGAAGTTCAAAGAACTGAAGTACAATAGCTGAAGATCCAAAGTACTGAAGATAAGTACTGAAGTCTAAAGTACTGATAAACACAAGTACTGAAGACTTCAAGTACTGAAGACAAGTGCTGAAGATCAAAGTCTGAAGAACTGATGAACAACTGCTGATGCACAAAGTCTGAAGACAACGACTGAAGACATTAGCTGATGACAACTACTGAAGTCATCAGCTGATGAATCATCTGAAGACCAAAGTCTGAAGACCAAAGTGCTGAAGTTTCAGAGTTTGTCACAACAGCTGAAGAAGTCTTCTTCAGTTGTTGTGATGGTTTATTTTCCTTTCAGTAGTTTTATGTTTTTCATTTCAGTAGTTTGTACAACCGCTGAAGAGTTTGTTCTTCAACTGTATAGTTCAGTAGTTGTAAACGACTGAAGAGTTTGTTCTTCAGCCATTGTAGCTTTTCAGTAGTTTCCTTTTCAGTACTTGTAATAGGTAGAACACTTAGGAAATTTTGTAAGAAGATGTCAGCTGTTGTGACATCTTCAGTAGTTGTGTTCTATCAGTAGTTAGTTAAATAATTGTTTAATGTCAGTGGAATCTGACAACAGTATGGTCATTTGCCTATAAAGGGCAGTGACCTGAATGTATTCCACGTCGAAACATGTGAAATAAACAAATTATTCCTTTTAAGGCAGAATTATTCTCTCTCTCTACTTTTGGTTTGCATGCAATATTCTTTATGTTTTTGCTTTAGTTGCTAATATTCATGCTAAATCCGCTGCGAATATAATCTAATTGATCAAACTAGATGCTGAGATCCTAACAAATGGTATCAGAGCAGGTTAATCATTGATCGATTTCACTATTGATCATTTGAAACTGCTCTTTTGATCTCTAAGTTTGATCGAATTAGCAATTTGCAAGAATTAGCTGTAGAGAGAGAGATTCTGCTGTTTCTGGCCAAAACTTGAGGTTTTCTTGGTGGTTTTGAGCTACATTTGTTTTGTTTAAACTTGAGTTTGACTAATAACTGAGATGACTACACCAACAAACGATCCTCACAATACTGGTTCCTCAACCAAGCCACCGATGCTTGTGAGGAATGAGTACAACATATGGCAAAGACGTATGCTTCACCACTTGTCTGTCAACAGTGCTGGTTGTTGGAAGTCAGTGGTGCATGGACCATACAAGCCTATGGTGAGCGTCCCTGAATCTAATGAACAGGTTCCAAAGAAACCTGAACAATATTCGGACGAAGATCTAAAGCTGTTCGAGATTGATGCTAGATCCCATGGAATTTTAGCCATGGCTATTCCAAATGAGATTTACTCAGGGCTCTTGCATCATGAAACTGCTCATGACCTATGGGTTGCTCTAAAGGAACAATTTGGAGGAACTGATTCGGTCTTAGCAAACAATAAGGAAATCCTCGCCCAATAATATGAGACATTCTCATATAGAAAGGGTGAGACTCTGACCCAGCAGTTGAGCGGTTCTCTTGTTTGATTTCTGAGCTGAAGATAGTCAAACAAGAGTACTCCAACAGCCAGATGAACAACAGGTTCCTCAGATCACTGCCTGAGAGATGGGACACTTATACCATTGTCCTACGCTCCAGTGCAAATCTGGAAACTCTATCTCTCACCCAACTTCATGGGAAACTGCTCACCTTTGAGAGAGAGATAGAGCAAAAGAGGAAGTTGTCCACCTCTGGAAAGCTCGCTGATGACTTTGTTCAAGGAAATGCTGCCTTGATAAGTCAGGAGTCAGAATATGCCTCATCAGAAAGTTCTTATGATGAGCATATTGATTTCTCTACCAACTCAGAACAAGCTTTTGTTGGTGTAGGTAGTAGTTCAGGAGGCTGCAGTGATAACTGGTGCTTCTTGATGGAGGATTTGAAGGGCATTCCAGATGATGATCTGGAAGAGATGGATATTTTGAGCCAAATGGCAATGATCAATATCAGATCTCAAAAGTTCTACAAAAGAACTGGCAGGAAATCCCTGGTCTCTCTGGCAAAACCAAAGTTGGTTTTGACAAGAGCAAGTTGAGGTGTCACAAGTGCCAAAGGCTTGGACACTTTGCTAGAGAGTGTAGATCATCTGGATCTAACTCCTCTGCACCCTTTGTGACTTTTCCAAGCAATAGCTCACAGCACAGAGGGCAACCTTCCTCCAGTTCTGGTCATCCATCATAAGCACAGGCATCACCTTCTTATTTTGTGCCTCAGGGGTATATGCCATACTCATACCCCTGCTACTATGTGCCTCAGCCCAGTCAAACTCAAGCACCTTCAGCTCAACCACCCCAGGCTCTTCCTGAGCCTCAATCTTCCCCATCTCATCATCAAACTCAACCTCAACAACACAGCTTCTTCACCCCAGGAGTTGTTGACTGGAGTAGTCTACCAGATCATCTATCTGGTCAGGAACAACTACTCCAAGGTGCTGGTCAACATGGTGGTGATAGTCCCTTTTGGAAATCTTGCTCTGATGGCCCTTGAGTCTGCTGAGGGGTCATCATCCAATGCCTCATCACAGGTATCATCTGAGGCCAAAGCCAAGCTTTTGTTCTGAATCATGCATAGCAGCATTGCTTCTATTAGAGAAGCAAATATAGCTTTAATAGATAAAATCTTGAGCTAGAGCACACTATTTCCAAAAGAAAAGCTGATTTTGAGGTTGTACTAAAAGAGAAAAATGATGAGATTTACAAGCTTAAATGCCAAATCAAAGATGGTAAAGCTAGGGAAGATGTACTTCTAGAGAAGTACAGAGACCTCAAGGAAACTCTTGCAAACACCCAAGTAGAGTGTGATCGATGGGTGCATTCATGCAAGGGTTTTGAAATGCTTCTTAAGAAGCAATCAGCTTCCAATGTGAAGTTTGGGATTGGTTATAATCACACTGCTCCTCCTACAGATTTAACTTTAAAAGCAGAAGTTGAATCTGATAGAGAGAGCAATAACCATCTTCTCATCATGTGACCTACTATCTTCTGATTCAGCATTATCAGAGATAGAAGTCAGCAACCAATCAGCAGATGCTACAAGAGCTGATGGTTCAAATGCTGACTGTCACATGATCAAAAGTTGATCAACTCAGGTGTTGTCTCTAGAAGTACTGAAAGTACTAGAAAGCAAGTGATAACACCTGAAGTTCAAACCTCAACTACTGCCAGCACTGAAGAGAAGAAAACTAACAGTAGAAAAGGTTTGAAGACAACTAAAGAAGAGGTCAGGAAAGCAGGTACTAAAGGGAAGAAAACTGCTAGTACTGATAACAAACAGCTGAAGAACAAGTCTTCAGCAGTTTCATCTTCTTTGGTTGATGATTAACACAAGATGAAGAAGAAGCCATGTGAGATATGTGGCTTGTTCAATCATCTTACTGATGATTGCTGGTACAAAAAGGGTTCCAAACTCAAACAACAGGAGGAAATTAAAGAGCAAATAAAGAAAATGAAAAATGAGTTTGAAACCAAGTTTGTACTAGCAACATCAAAGCCTGAAATCCCTAAGCCCAAAGCTAAATCTAAAAAGAAAGTAGGGAATACTCAGGCAACAGCTGAGGTTGCTCAGAAAGGATGGTACAACATAGGAATCCATCATCAGCAAACTCCAGTGTGTCTGAAGAGCTGAAAGCTTTATCACAAAGTCAGACACAACTGGTGATGATGGTTCAGCATCTAATAGGAAGAGTCAACCATTTAGATGCTCCCTTGTTGAAACCACAGAAAAGGAAGTCCAAGCCAAAGGGTTCCTCTTCTATACCATCTTCTTCACCTCAGGCTGTTACACATAACACACCTGTTAGTGCTGCACCTATAGTTGAGAACAGACCCAAAACCAAACAGGTTTGGGTCTCTAAAACTAACTAACATGTGGTTATGATTGCAGGGTTCTTCAACATGCCAAAAGAGCATCTGGTATGTAGACAGTGGAGGATCTTTGCACATGACAGGAAGCAACTCCCTTCTTAATGACTACTCTCAAGGAAAGAAGGGATTTGTCTCCTTTGGCAATGATGCAAAGGGTTACATCATCGGAAAAGCTTGTTTCCAATGGGGAAATAAGGTTTGATGATGTGAACCATGTGGAGAATCTCAAGTATAACCTCTTGAGTGTCAGTCAAATGTGTGATAAAGGCCATGTTGCTCTTTTCACAAGCCAGAACTGTCGGATTCTGTCATCCAAAGTTCTAAATTTGATTGACGAGGAGTTGGATGAATACACTCTCCTGAAGGCCAACAGGACAGGAAGAGTGTATGCCTTAGATCTTTCCAAAAAGATAGATCTAAATGGCCATCATTGCCTATTCTCCAGGGCATCTTCTCAAGAATCTACTCTATGGCATAGAAGGTTAGGGCATGTTAATTTCAAGAACATGAATCAGTTAATAAGCCATGGTTTAGTAAGAGGATTGCCCTTGAAGGAGTTCAAGTGTGAAGACAACTGCACTGCTTGCTTAAAAGGAAAATAACACAAAGTTTCATTCCCTTCAATAGAAGAACCAAAGTCCACTGCCTGCTTGCAGCTCCTCACATGGATCTCTTTGGTCCTGTCAGAGTGATGAGCATGGCAAAGAAGAAATACTGCCTGGTAATTGTGGATGATTATTCCAGGTATGTATGGACTTTCTTCTTGCACTCTAAGGATGAAGCAGCCAAGACTATCATGACTTTGTGTTATTTGTAGAAAAGCAGTATTCCCTACAGGTCAAGTGTGTGAGGAGTGACAATGGAACATAATTTAGAAACCACACACTTGATGACTTCTACCTGTCCAAGGGAATTAAGCGGCAGTTTAGTATTCCTAGAACTCCTGAGTAGAAGGAGTGGTGGAGAGAAAGAACAGGACTCTCATTGACTGCAAGGTCAATGCTGGCTGACTCAGGATTGCCACTGACCTTTTGGGCTGAAGCTGTCAATACAGCTTGCTATGTACAAAAGAGAACCTTAGTGAATAAGAGGTTGATGAAGACTCCTTATGAAGTACTTTATCATTTGGCTCCTCTGATTTCATTCTTTAGAGCCTTTGGGTGTCCATGTTTTATTTCTCAACACTAGCAACCCACTCCGAAATTTGCTAGTAAGGTGGATGCAGGGTATTTTGTTGGTTATTCATCAACTTGCAAGGCATACAGAGTCTTCAATTGTAGGACAAAGTGGTTGAAGAAACTCTGCATGTTAAGTTCAATGAATCTCCAAAGGACAAGATTCCACAAACCCCTGTGGAGTTGTTTGATCTGGACATACTGCAATATTTTCCTTATTAACTCCAGCTGTTGAGCCTGTCAACAGTTCTCCACCTGGTGGTACTGATGAATGTAGTCAGTACTCACCTCTTTAGGTTTAGTGACAACCTGCCTGAGTTCACTAAACCTGATGCTCCTGTAGCTTCAGCAGCCCCATCCACAACAAATGCTGATGAGATTTCTGCAGCTCTACTTCATTTGAGCTGCCATCTCCTACACGGTTTCAGGAATCTCTCCATCACCATTTGTTGCTGCTGAAAGTCCTACAAACACTTGCACTGACATTATAGTCTATCATGAGCTGAAGAATCACCCCCACATCTTAAATCATTGGTGATATCAATGCTGGAGTTTCAACCAGGAGTCAATTGTCCAATTTCTGCTTCTATACTCTCTTCATCAGTCAGCAAGAGCCAAAGAACTATCATGTTGCTTTAAGAGACAATGGATGGGTTGAAGCAATGCAGCTTGAGCTTCTTCAGTTCAAGAAACAGCAAGTTGTGGAGCTTGTTCCTTTACCCCAAGGGAAGTGTGCAATAGGCACCAAATGGGTATTCAGGAACAAAACAGATGATAAGGGCCAAATTGTCAAGAACAAGGCCAGGTGGTTGTCCAAGGATTTGCACAAGAGGAAGGCATCGATTATGATGAGACCTTTGCTCCTGTGGCAAGACTGAAGCAATCAGACTGTTCTTAGTTTATGCTGCCTTTCACTCCTTAAGGTTTATCAAATGGATGTCAAAAGTGCCTTCTTATATGGAAAAATAAAAGAAGAAGTTTATGTGTGTCAACCACCAGGCTTTGAGGACAACAAACATCCTGACTGGGTGTACAAGTTTGATAAGGCTCTTTATGGGCTGAAGCAAGCTCCTAGAGCTTGGTATGAGACACTCTCAACTTTTCTTTTAGAGAATAAGTTCACCAGAGGCACCATTGATAAAACCTTATTCATCAAGACTGTGGGACAACATAAGCTCCTTGTTCAAATTATGTAGATGACATCATCTTTCATCCTCTGATCTAAAGTTGTGTGATGAATTTACAATGCTCATGAAGCAAAAGTTTGAAATGAGTGCTATGGGAGAATTACAGTTCTTTCTAGGTTTGCAAATCAAACAAGGGATGATGGAATTTTCATCCATCAGTCCAAATACACCAAAGAGTTGTTGAATAAGTTTGATTCAAACCTGTAAGCCCTGTTCTACTCCCATGAGCAGCATCACCACAACTAGATGTAGATCAGAAAGGTAAAGCGGTGTTGATAACCCCTTTACAGATGTATGATTGGGTCCTTGATGTACCTTACAGCTTCTAGACCAGACATCATGGTTTGCAACATGTGTTTGTGCTAGATTTCAGGCTGCACCTAAAGAATCCCATTTGATTGCAGTCAAAAGGATCTTTAGATATCTGCAAGGTACCCAATCACTAGGTCTTTGGTATTCAACTGGGCACTCTTGCAAATTAGTTGCTTTCTCTGATAGTGACTATGCAGGATGCAAAGTCACTAGAAAATCCACTTCTGGTGGTTGCCAATTTCTAGGCAATTGTTTAGTTTCTTGGCAGAGTAAGAAACAAACATCAATTGCTACATCCACTGCTGAAGCTGAGTACATTGCTACTGCAAGTTGTACATCTCAGATACTCTGGCTTCAGAACCAACTCTTGGGATTATGGCATTACAGAGACTAAGACTCCATTATAATGGATGGCTTCAGCTCTTTGCATTGTCAAAAATCCAGTACAGCACTCTAGGACCAAACATATAGAGATCAGACATCACTTTATTAGGATGCTATGAAAAATGTCTGATTGATCCAAAGTTTGTGCCTAGTGCTGATGAGCTTGCAGATATATTTACTAAGCCTTAGATAGTGCCACATTTAAAACTTGGTACTAAGGCTTGTATGCTGCAGCTCGAATAATTTGACCAATACTGATGCTCTCAGTTCAAGTACTGATGAGCATTAGTATGCAAAGGTCAAATATAAGTACTGATGAACAATTTAGTCCTCAGCATTTTCACAACTACTGAAGACTAAAAAGCTTCAAAGTACTGATGTATATTATTTGTTGAGAACAACTGATGTAGTGAGGTGGATTATAACTACTGATGTAGCATTTTCAAACAAATAAGTACTGAAGAACAAATTTTGTTCACAAAGTACTGATGTGTAATTTACACAAGTACTGAAGACAAAATTTGTTCACCAGCTCTGGAGTATTTCATCAGCACGTGTGAACATCTGATCACAAGAGCTGAAGGCATAAATACTCACAAGAGCTGAAGGGTCAATGAACATCTGAAAGTCAGCCAAAGAGCTGATGAGTAAATTGTGGAGTCAGCATGAAACCTGATTTGACGGAAACAGCTGATGAGTAATTTTACTCTTCAGCTGATGCCAACAGCTGCTGTTTCATACCCAAACAACCTGAAGGACAAAACCATGTCTTCAGTAGTTTTCAACTACTGATGACTAACACCACGTCCTCAGTTGTTTACAACAACTGAAGCAATACCATGTCTTCAGTAGTTCACAACTACTGATATCAGTAGTTCACAACTACTGAAGGCTAACACAATGTCTTCAGTTGTTACAACGTCTGAAGATGAAAACTAGGTCCTCAGTAGTTTATAACTACTGAAGACTGACAATAAGTCTTCAGCCGTTTACAACATCTGAAGGACAAAACCAAGGCTTCAGTAGTTTCAACTACTGAAGACTAACACCAAGTCCTCAGATGATTGCCAAAGTGTTGACCCACCTGAGCACTCCACCCTCTCCCCGAAACCTATTACAACTGGGGAGACTCTAACCGAAGAGAGGTGGATACAAGTGCTGGTGGGAGCCCCCAACACAGAGAATCACATGTCCAATCTCCCAGTGTGGCTAGGAGATAGGACATCTGGTGAGGCTGCCACTTCCCCTGCATCAGCACATGAGCAGGTGAAGCTGGTACAAGCAATAAGACCTCACCAGAGGCAACTGCCGATGATGGATCCAATCCGGAGGCTGGAAGTCCCCAGTACCATGAACAGGGGGCACATGCTATTACTGAGTCACACTCAGAGCATGTACATCCTGACATTGTCAGGAGGTCAGGTGATTCAGTTAATACTGATGATGACCTGAGCTTCTTCTATGATGTAGTTGCTCACAACACTATCTTAGAGGATGAGATAAGCAGACTCAAAGAGCTGCTTGCTCAAATGACTCAAATATGAAGTCCATCTGCCACCACCAACCCACAGATGGCACCTTCACCCGAAGGTCCACATACACTAAGCCACTCCCCACAAACTCGGCCACCGGCCCCTGCTTCTGGCACTAGCTCTCAGGGCCAGAACCCCCCTGAGCAGCTAGATGCTATCCTTCAGAAATCCCTCCTCTCCTCATCACACCCATAATCACAGAAATTATGATGAAAACCATTGATGAGAGGCTTCCCACACATATCCAACCTCCAGTGGAGGTTGCTGTTGCTAAAGCACTTGCTGAGAGTCAAACCCCAACCAATGCACCCAAAAAGGGGGAGACCTCAGTGCAAGTTAAGAGGAAGAGGGGAGAGGAGTTAGAAGTAGGTAGAAAGGAGGTGACTGAGAGGGGAAGGTTCAGGAGCCCAAGGGAAGGGGAGGGAGAGGAGGAGAGAGCTGAAAAAGAAGTGACTGGAATCCAAAAGGATTTCGGTGTCACTATCAAAAGAAGGAGAGAAGAGAGGAGAGTGAGGGAGTGTTGATCCTGATCTAGCAGCCCTTGTCAAGGAGCTGATGCTGAGCATAGCCGTTTCATGGACTCTGTCATTGAACAGCTGTTCAGGCAAGGCTTTGACAAGGACACTGCCTTGCTAGATCAAGAGATCAGAATATGGAGAGAAGAGAGATTGAGTACCGATGGACTACTTATAGCCAGAGGAAAGAAAGAACTTGAGGCTATGAGTAGGTTCACTTCGAAGTACCTGGGCAGGCCAGTCCTTGATGTCAAGGCATTGACCAGGGACAGACTCTTGCAATAACCACCAAGATCTGTTCGGCTGTGATTTCACTAAGGGACTGGTCACTGAGGCCCTCTCTGAAGCAGGTGCTGGGAACAGGACACTGCTAGTAAAACAGACCAAACCAGCCCTTATCTCTAGGTTACTAGCAGTGCCTGCCAACATTCCCACACCAACACCCCACCACAACCCACTAAACCAACCCTTCACCATCAAAACCCGTAGCCAATGATCCACCCTTGAGAAGAAAGAAGGGTGTTGAGGCGGCAAGAAGAAGAAGAAGAGGAGGATGAGAGGAAGACTGCCTCTTTCAGCAGTCATCCCTCTACCAAAAGCCAAATCCCAAACCATCACTCCCACCTCACAGAGGGACACTGTGAGGGTAAAGATAGAGGAAGAGGCACAGCAGCAGCTTCATGATGCTGAAATGCTTAAGTCAATTGACCAAGCATATGCTGCCTCTACCTCTATCATGAATATGAAGAAGAAGCTCTGAGACTCTTCACTCTCAAACAAACCTTCCAATATAACAAGAGAGAGTGAGGACTTGGCCTGATCCTAGGGTGGCTCACAGGATCACAAAGAAAGATATTCCTGTGAGGTACAAGAGCCAGATGAAAAGGATTGTAGATGAAGTAATCACAGTGGCTCTTGTAGTAACACCCTGGGAATTGTGGATGAGTTCGAGAAAGCTTATAAATCTAAGCAACCTCCTGAAATGATGTTGGAGAACAGGATGGTGAGGAAAGGCTTAGTTATAAGAAGCTTGAGAACTTCCGCAAAGATGAGCTCAACTTGTTGCTAGAAGGTAGACATCCAGATGAATTTGCATATAAGCAAATCATAATAGTTGAGCTAGAATGGCAAACAGTCAAGTTTGTCTCAGAGATGTACGGCGTGAAGGATTGTTCATAGTGGGGCTGAAGGCATGACCAAAGAAGAACAAATGATCTTTGTCCGAGCCTACACCAGAGAATCCTACAGGCTAGTACATGGGAGTTAGGTTTCATGGATGGGATAACAGCTCTGTGTCCAATTCCCCAAAACAGAGCTCTCATCCATACTTAGCCAAACAAATACCAGAAACCTCACCCAGGCCAGTGCTTATCAGGGTCAACTTCTGATCTGATCCAGAAGGAAATAGACCAATCTTTATGCCACAATAAGTGGGACAACAAATAATTAGAGGTTTTGCTGCATTGGTTCAGGGGGAGTTTGTTGGACCAAAAGAACCAATGAGCCAAGATCAGGAAAACCTCTAAGTCCCACATGACATCACAACAACTGCTGAAGACTCCCATCAGCTGTTCTGACAAAGTCTGAAGAATCACAGCTGAAGTTCAAAGAACTGAAGTACAACAGCTGAAGATCCAAAGTACTGAAGATAAGTACTGAAGTCTAAAGTACTGATAAACTCAAGTACTGAAGACTTCAAGTACTGAAGACAAGTGCTAAAGATCAAAGTCTGAAGAACGAAGAACTGATGAACAACTGCTGATGCACAAAGTCTGAAGACAACGACTGAAGAATTAGCTGATGACAACTAGAAGTCATCAGCTGATGAATCATCTGAAGACCAAAGTCTGAAGACCAAAGTGCTGAAGTTTCAGAGTTTTGTCACAACAGCTGAAGAAGTCTTCTTCAGTTGTTGTGATGGTTTATTTTCCTTTCAGTAGTTTTATGTTTTTCATTTCAGTAGTTTGTACAACAGTTGAAGAGTTTGTTCTTCAGCTGTTATAGTTCAGTAGTTGTAAATGACTGAAGAGTTTGTTCTTCAGTCGTTGTAGCTTTTCAGTAGTTTCCTTTTCAGTACTTGTAATAGGTAGAACACTTAGGAAATTTTTGTAAGAAGATGTCAGCTGTTGACATCTTCAGTAGTTGTGTTCTATCAGTAGTTAGTTAAATAATTGTTTAATGTCAGTGGAATCTGATAACAGTATGGGTCATTTGCCTATAAAAGGGCAGTGACCTGAATGTATTCCACGCCGAAACATGTGAAATAAACAAATATTATTCCTTTTAAGGCAGAATTATTCTCTCTCTCTCTACTTTTGGTTTGCATGCAATATTCTTTATGTTCTTGCTTTAATTGCTAATATTCATGCTAAATCCGCTGCGAATATAATCTAATTGATCAAACTAGAGGCTGAGATCCTAACAATACATCGTATGAAGACCCAGGAGAGCACAATGTTTATATATTGGATATGCTGAATGTGAGGGGAATTTCTAAAGCTGTTAATGTTAATAAGATTAGACTGTGTGAAGATTGAAGCAATGGAAAACTGTTCATGTCATTATCTGGAAAAATCAGTCATATGGGGAATCTTGCTGCTATGATAGTGTTCTGCAAAGTAAACGAAAGCTATTGTGTCTAAATTCATTTTCAGGGATATTGTAGTAACCTACGGATCGGCAACGTTGGCTAATATGGTTGTTCCTTTGATTCTATTGGAAACCAGAGCAAAGATTGACTGAAGATTGTAAGAGGTGTTATCTACTATTCGCAAGCAACGTCCAAGGGGAATATGTTTGAGCATATATTGTCATATATAGTGTGTCCGTCGCTTGACGAATAGTCTAGGCTTAATGTTATATACCTTGTAAACACATGAAACTGGGTCATTTGCAGGAGCATATGCGAATGAGACTCAGTCGTACGACTGAGCCCTGCTAATGGAGCAGTCGTGCGACTGAGAGATGCGATTGGGGCATTCGTAAGACTGAACCATAAGAATGGTCCAGTCGTACGATTGAACCATATGTATGGTCCAGTCGTACGATTGAACCATACGCATGGTCCAATCGCACGAATGGGTCCAGTCGCATCTAATATGGGCCGAGCCTATATATACCATTTTTATTGTGTAAAACATAAGGGTTTTTTGATAGTGTGCCCGGCGCCCAGGTGCTGCCGGTTGATAGGGGAGATTATGCTCGATCTCCCCTTGCCAAGAGTCTTGATTCTTAGTTGTAACGAGCTTAAAATCATTAGGTTTTATCAATGAAATCATTCGATTATTGTTCGTGTTATTGATTGACTTTTGGTTTATGCTGTTATTTATCCTTCCGTCAAGAACATGCTCGGATTTTATCGATCCAGCGACTTCACAATTGGTATGAGAGCATTGGCTCTTGATTCTTCGTGGATTCAATCTTGTTTTTGAAAAATTCAACGTTTTTAAGCGAAAAGATCCGTTCTTTCTGCTCAAAATCAAGTTTTTACGTGTGCATGTTCTGAAAATTGAGTCTTTTTCGAGTTGCAGCCGTCTAGGGTGTAAAAAATTGCGTTTTTAGGTCAAAGTGTGTGAAAATTTCGATTTCAGCAGTCTCAGTCGCACGATTAACTCAATCGCACAACTGAACTCCATTCGCCAGTCCAATCGTACGACTGAATTCAATCGCTCGCTCAATCGCACGATTGACTCAGTCGATCTGTCCATTCGCACAACAGCCCTAATCGCCTGCCCAGTCGTACGACTAAGCTCAATCGCACGATTGTGTTTCAGTCGTCCCCCAGTCGCCCTCTCTCAGTCGCATACACAGTTTGCTTTTCAAGTTTAAGACTACTTCATTATGGACTCAGAGAACTTTGCATTCTCGGCAGGGAAGGACTCCAGGATCCAGAACCTCTTACTGTTGGAAAATGAGATCGGGAACCATAATAAACCACCTAAGCTATTGTCTCTGATGAATTTCCTCAATGAAAAACAAAGGTTTGAGATTCATCTTAATGGAGTGGATACCAATCTCTGGAATGCTATTGAAACTGGCTACACTATGCCAGTTGGTGCTGATGGCGTACCCCTGAATTTGAGTGGACTAAGTGATTCACAAAAGCTTGCTTACAATGCAGAAAAGAAAGCCTATGCCATGTTACCCAGTCAATTCCCAAATATATTTTCATCAATATTCAGAACATAAGTAGAGCAAAAGGTTATGGGAGGCACTTGAGAAGAGATATGAAGGCAATTCAACACTAAAGTCATTGAAGGCTAAAGCGTTGAAGAAAGAGTTTGATAATTTCTCCTCTATTGGAATGAAAGCTTGGATGATGTCATAGATCGCTTCTACCATTTGATGAGTGAACTTCACACTCATGGTGTTACAACGTCCAGAAGAAAAAGTGGCAAGCTTGGCGATGGGTTACCAGAGAAGTGGGATTCATTCATCTCCACTTTAAGATATAACTCAGTGCTGGAGACTTTGGATATTAATGATTTCATCCTGAAACTGAGAGAAGAAGAGGTGAGACACAAGTACAAGACAAAGAAAGGAGCATACACTCAGGATCCATCTCTCTACAACGTTACTCCTACTCCAACTGCTATGTCCTCCAGTGCCCCTCTGCAGACTGCCTTTTGTCTAATACATCTGCAACTGTTCAAAGCTCATCGTCTGGTGGTGAGTCATTTGTTTCATCCGGGTTCAACAAAGTCCTATAGTTGCTCAATCAACGAAGTTAGTGACAGATTATCTGGGAAAAGTAACTGTGGAAGTGGCTAAGGAGCACATGGACCTACTTGCTGCGGTGGTTCATTCTATGATGGGTTGGTTGCGGAAAGATTGGGAACTGCCACTTGGCTGATGAAGACTATGAACAGGTGGATGAAAATGAACTGGAGAGAATGGACATAATGTGGGCTCTCATAAGTGCTGTGCGACAAGCAAAGAAGTTTGTGAAGAAGAGGGGCCAGAATCTGGTGGCTACCAAAGATACTACGTTTGGTTTCAACAAGTCTAAAGTCACCTGTTTCAATTGTGGTGAAAAAGGCCACTTCAAGCGGGAATGTGTCAAACCGAAAAAGAAGGCAATGGGAACCCGTTCTCGTCCTTTAAAAAACATGATAAAGAGAAAAAGGCAACTTCAACAAGCAGTGATTCAAAGGCAATGGTTGCTCAAGGAGATGAAGGACAGGACTGGTCCTTCCGATTCCTATCTGATAGTGAAGCCAACATCGCTCTGTTGAAGATCTGAATGAAGACTCAGCTAGTGAGGGGAGAACTCAGTTGAGCTTGACACTGCTGATGTGGATGAGACCTTGCTGCTGTAATCAACTTGTTGAAAATGAACTGAATGCTGAATCTGAAGCACAACCAGAACCTCAAAATGCTTTCATGGCTGGAACGTCTACATCCGCATAGGTAGAATCAAAGGATGAAATGTTTATTAAACATGCTTGTGTTGAATGTGATAAATTTAGGGAAAGCATTGATCTGAAATTTGCTAGGTTATTAGATCATAATGATAACTTAGTAAATGACTTAAAATTATGCACAGAGCCAAACAGAGTGCTAAAACAAAACGAGAGCAGCTATAAGGAGAAGATTGATGCATTAAAGAACAACTTAAAGAAACTGAGGTTGTTGCGTTTAACCAAGAAAATGACATTAAGTTCTATTTAAAGACATTGAAGAAACTAAAAAGGACAAAGCTTTTTACAAGTCAAAATGAGTCTTTAAAACAAAAACTTCACAGTCTAGCTAGTTCTTCATATATTCTGAAAAACTTGGTTAAGGAACGCAACAATAGGGAAGGTTGGGATATAAGGTTGTGCCTCCACCACATGAGATCCTTTTGAACACCAAACAACGTCCTATTAATAATAATCCTATAAAGGACCATGTGGTGACTACTCCTCTGGTCAGCGATCCGGACACAGCAGTTAAACCTGTCCCTCCGGCTGCTGATCAGACAAAATCAACATCAGGCACAACTGGTAAAAACATCACTGAAAACAGAGTGGAAGAGAATGTTTAAGCATCTCTTGGGTTGGGTTCAAAATCTGCTACCACACAACCTAAGATTTCTAAAACCACTCAAACTAAACCTGTTAAGCAAGATAACAATCATCTTCAAAGACAAAACACCCATAACGTTAAACAAGTAAAATTTGTCAAGGAAGGTGAAAGTCAAAGAAGTGAGACCAAAAAGTCAGTACCTGAAGTTTACTCACCGCCCCACAAGAGATCTCCTAGTCCGGTTGAAAGGAGATCATGCTATACTTGTGGACAACGCGGTCACATCTCTTCAAACTGTCCACGCTATCAGACACCCAAAATTAAAATTGAACTAGACAATGAAGTTAAATTGGTTTCAAAACAAAGGTCTAAAAACCTGTTAGGTCTAAAACACCTGTTAGGTCTAAAACACCTTCTAGGTCTTTTACCTCACCTCAACGCCATAGACACCACAGACAAGCCACTGGCAAGTCTGTGATGCCTGAGGTGAAACCTGCCTTTGAAACTAAATCTAAGGTTCAAACCATAAATCAGTATTTGGTTTACCATAAACAATCCTTTCACAAGGATGGTTTGTGGAAAGCCAAAACACCTGAAGTGTCTGAAAGCTTGGATAAGTTGAAGATTGAGGTCCCACCTACTAATAAGGACAGTGGGTCGAGTTCGTGATGTGTGATGCCTCTGGGAAACCCAAGCCAGTCAAGGCTTGGGTCCCCCTCCTTAACTAATTATTTTCTATTATGTGCAGGTTGTCCACTATAGTGCTTCTACCAACACATGGATAGTAAATAGCGGAGCATCCAGGCACATGACAGGAAATAAGTCTCTCCTTTACAATGTCAAACAAATTAAAGGGGGGCATGTTTCTTTTGCTGGAAATAAAGGAGGTTACATTACCGCACAAGAGAAGTAGGTAATGAAAGGTAAGGTTCGATAAAGTTAATTTCGTTCAACAATTAGAAAACAATCTGCTTTCAGTGTCTCAGATTTGTGACAAGGGCTTCAAAGTTATGTTTCGACAATAGGAAGTGTTACATTCTGAAGAAAGAGATGGAGATTCCAGAGGAGCAGGTATTAATGTCAGCATCTAGGTATAATGACCTATATGTTCTAGATATGTCTAATGCTTCTACAAGTGTGTCTACTGTTCAATGCTTTTTGTCTAAAGCTACAGAGAAGGATTCCATCTCATGGCACAGGAGAATGGGACACATAAATCACTGGAAGATGAATCATCTGATTCATAACAACTTAGTTGATGGAGTTCCTGTTCAAAACTTCAAGCTTCCTGATTTTTGTGTCTCATGCAAGAAGGGAAAGCAGACCAGGAAAATCTCACAAGACCAAGCACGTCAATTCTATCGAGATGCCCCTGGAGCTATTGCACATGGATCTATTCGGTCCCGTCAGCAGAAGAGTATCGCCGGAGACTGGTACTGCTTTTAGTCACAGATGACTACTCACGGTTCACATGGGTGATGTTTCTGAAAGCAAAGTTAGAAACCTTTGAGTCATTCAAGGTGCTCGTTACTACACTGGAGTCTCTCTACAAGCTGAAGGTTAGGAAGATTCGTTCAGACAATGGAACAGAGTTCAAGAATCAGTGGATGGATGCTTTCTGCAAAGAAAAGGGAATTGTTCATCAGTTCACCTCTGCATACACACCACAGATGAATGGAGTTGCTGAGCGGAAGAACAGGAGCTTGATCGAGTCTGCCAAGACTATGTTGGCAGATTCAAAGCTGCAGTGCAGTTCTGGAATGAAGCTGTTGCCAACGCATGCTACACACTTAATCGTGTGTCAGTTGTCAAGAGGCATGGGAAGACTTGCTATGAGTTGCTTCAGAAACGTAAACCTAACCTGGAGTATCTGGAACCATTCGGAGCTTCATGTACGTTACTAAAGAAACTCCGGAAGGCAAGTTTAGTGAAAAGGCAGATCAGGGGATCTTTCTAGGATACAACATACCAGATAAACGAGTTTACAACAACTCAACTGGTCAGGTCGAAGTATGGTGCAATGTCGACGTTCAACGATTCACCATCCCCCCTGCTGGAAAAGGTCCATCGTCGTTCTTCGACTATGATGGCTTTTTCAAATCATTCAACCTTCCTCAAATAGATTCAGACGAAGAGATTGCTACTCAATGATGCACGATGTTCTAAACACACCGAATCTGCATACTAGCAATACAACACCGCGAGTGGTTTCATCGGGATCTTCACCAACTGATCAGGACGAAAGTGATGACTCATCAGATGATGAAGAAGCAGCTGAGACAGACATTGAGCATAATGTTGATCAAGAGGAAAGTTCACCAGCTGCTGAACATGCATCAGGAAATACTGATACTGAACCTCCAGTCACAAATTTGGATACTGAAGTTGTCATCCCTACGACACCTGTACTAGGATCAGTACGAATCATCCACAGAGGCTATCATTGGAGACTTACACTCCGGCGTGCAGACGAGAAATCATTTGTACTCTGCTGATTATGCTGCAATTATGGAAAAGGGCTACGTGAATGATGGAGCATTCAAATGCTTTGTATCTCAAGTCAAACCCAAACATAAGCGATGCCCTAAAGGATGAGGCCTGGGTCAATGCTATGCAAGAGGAACTGCTACAGTTCAAGAAGCTTGGAGTGTGGACACTCGTTGACCGGCCCAAAGGAGTTAAGGTGATAGGCACCAAATGGTGCTACGTTGCAAGAAGGATGACCAAGGTGTCGTTATCAGAAACAAGGCACGGTTGGTCGTTCAAGGCTTCAGACAAGTCGAAGGACTTGACTACAATGAAGTCTTTGCACCAGTAGCTAGAATGGAAGCAATCCGCATCTTTCTAGCCTACGCATCTTACATGAAGATCAAAGTCTATCAACTAGATGTAAAGAGTGCATTCTTGCATGGGGAAATCCGTGAAGAGGTCTACGTCAGTCAACCCGAGGGATTCGAAGATCCTTATCATCGGGACAGAGTCTACAAGTTGGACAAGCTCTTATGGGCTACATCAGGCTCCTCGAGCCTGGTATGAAAAGCTCTCCACCCCCTGCTGAAACACGGGTTTCGCAGGGGCGTGATTGACTGCACGCTGTTCATTAAAGAAAGAGACGGAGATTTACTGATGGTGCAATTTATGTGGATGACATAATCTTCGGTTCGCGAAACGAAGATCTATGTAAAGAATTCGAATCTGTGATGAAGGCAGAATTTGAAATGAGTGCCATGGGAGAAATGAAGTTCTTCCTAGGACTACAGGTGGACCAGACACCTACCGGTATATTTCTTCATCAGACTAAGTATGTCGGAGACATCTTAGTCGCTTTGATATGGAAAATGTCACTGTTGCCGGTACCCCACTCGCCACAAATCATGATGTGGCTCCTGATGAGAATGGGGATTTGGTGGATGCCACTATGTATCGTGGGATGATCGGATCTCTCATGTATCTCACTGCCTCTCATCCAGATATCATGTATGCCACATGTCTGTGCTCCAGATATCAAGCAAACCGAAAGTAAATCATCTGATCGGGGTGAAAAGAATCTTTCGTTATCTGAAGGGTACTCCACCACTGGGTTGTGGTATCCTCATGACGATGACTTTGAGCTAACGGCATATAGTGATTCCGATTAGGCGGCTGCAAGATGAATTTCAAGTCTACATCAGCAGGGTGTCAGTTTTTTGAAGGCGTTTAGTCACGTGGCAATGCAAGAAGCAGACCTCGGTTGCCTTATCAACCTGTGAAGCTGAATACGTTGCTGCTGCAAGCTGCTGCTCTCAGATTATCTGATCCAACAGCAAACGGGTGGAGCTACGGTCAGCAATTCTCTAACACCCCCTATTTATGTTGATAACTCTGCTGCCATAGCTGTAACTAAAAATCCGGTTCAACACCCAAAAACTAAACACATCGCATAAAGTATCACTTCATACGCGACTGCTATGAAAAACAATTAATCGATGTGGTTAAGATAAACACGATTTTCAACGTGCTGACCTCTACACTAAACCGTTTGATAAACCCAGATTTTTCTATCTGTTAGAGGTCAACGGCGTGAAAAAGAAAAGTGACATTATCTCGGAAGAAACAGATTCAGTCCGACACTAGTTCAGTCATTTATTTTATTTTATTCTATTTTATTTAATTCCTTGTCTAAGAAAATCCAAAAACAAAAAGATTTTCTGTTTTAGAATTTTAGGGGAGATTAGTTTATGTTCAGTATTTATTTACTTAAAAAAAGGGGAAGGGCAGATAAGCTAAAAGGCAAAAACAACAAAGATAAGACTGTGATCTACACAATGGAAAGTGATAGTACACAGGCGTCTATTTACTTGGAACACACAAAGATTTTAAATTTCTGCAATCTTAGTTTAATTTAATCACAGAATATTGTTAGTCAGAGAACTCTAGTCTAACAAAATGGGAAAATGATAGTACGCTTGGGTGTTACTGTAATTACACGGAGAAAGTTGATCTAGGGAGGTGCTAGTTCACTATACGATGTTTCGGTAGATTCAACACAATAGACTAGTAGACATCATTGGTGAACTCATTTAAACTAAATGGTTCAGCTGACTGTGGGTTCCCATCTTATCACTGGTTAACACAACCAATATTTCCAATAAGGAATGACGCAAATAAACCACTAATATGTGTGCGGATGACCACAAAAGAGCAAAGCACGAAAAAATGAATGAAAATAAACGCAATCAAGCTGATAACATATGTTGTTGGTGCGTATTATGATGCGAAAAAAAAAGAAATGCTCAACAAGGAGATAGGTTGTGTGCCTCTCTGCTGTGCGATGGCACTGACCTGAGGATAAGCATAACCTAGATATTTAGAAATCATTGTTGTTTGCCGCCTCTCTGCTGTGCGTGGCACTGACCTGAGGCTTGGCTTCTCTTTGAAATTCTAAGATAGTCTCTTCTTGTCAAAAACCCGAGACCGCTCAAATCTCCTGAGAAATGTTGATTACCATATAAGCGTGTGGATCCACAAATGTTGGTTGAAATAATGCAACCTAATGCATCACCAATGTGTGTCAAAAGTCTGTGTATAGATTTAAGTGGACAGTATACTGACAATCGTCGTGGATGCACCGCCTGATGTTGATAATCAACGTGTGTTACGTATCAGATCAAGCATGATTCCCAGTTAGAATTAGAAATCTCAGATGAATAAGATACTGATGTTAAAAAAAATATGCTAGTTTCCATTTCAATAAATTATAAAAAGTTCCAAGTAATTGAGTTATTCCTGTCTGATTCCATAAGAATCTGTCTTGGAAATGATGTTAATGCAAATAGGCTGTTCTACCCCACCCTAAGAAAATCACAAAAACATGTTTATTTTGTTACTTATTTAGTTTTGTTTTAACTTATTTGTAAAGTGCGTCAGTGTCGGACTGTGCTATGTTACTTATTGCAGTTAATGTCACAAAATGAGCTTAAAGTTTAATCTAAAACAAATTGTTTCTGAAAAGATAAAAGGATCATGTCTGAGATGATCAGGTGGATAATGGATCATGTCTGAGATGATCGTGGTTAAATGGGTCAACGTCTGAGGTGATCTGGTGGATAAATGGATCACGTCTGAGGTGATCAACATATTTTAATCTAAAGGTGATCATGTCTGAGATGATCAATTGCTCATAATGTTTATCTATTGTTAACCGAACTAAGGGTCGTAATGGTAAAATGGTCAAAATGTCACAAGTATGGCCCATTCGCACGACTGAACCATGAGTATGGACCAGTCGTACGATTGGAGCATACGAATGAGTAAAATCGTACGATTGGACCATGCGATTGAGCCCAATCACACGATTGGAGTGACCGACTGTGTCAGACGTCTGAATGAACCTCAATCGTACGATTGGAGGTAAGCGATTGGGTGAATCGTACGACTGAAGCTCAGTCGCAGACTCACTCATGCGACTAGCTCAGTCGCACAACTCACTCATACTACTAGGTTCAGTCGCACGACTGGAGGTTGCCCTAGTATAAATACAAGTGAATCGGCCATCAGTCGCTCCATTCACCCAAAACGCCCTTCACTCGTACGATACGTCGAATCTCTGCCAAATTTTCTATATTCCTATTTACCTAAGATTACTACTTTCTAACGTTGGATATCGTTATACAGGTAATAATCAAGGTGCATCATCATTTAAACCGGGGATAAACATCAGAATCACTAACATTTTGACCTAACAGTAACCGAGACTTAACGGACCAATAAACCATCTAAACTGAACGTTAAGATCAAATTAATGGTAAAATATATTTAGTCGCCTACTATGAGTGTATGACCTAATTTCAACGTTAACATCAAGTATTGCTCAAAACATGCGTTTTGAATGGACACACGTTGAATGAGCGACTAGACACCAGGATGAACTCCAATCGCACGACTGAGTGGACGATTGAGCCAATCGGCTGAACGACCGATACGAATGAGGTCAGTCGTCGAATGAACCAATCGCATGCTCAGTCATCTGATTGAACTCAGTCGCATGATTCAATCACCCGCAAATGTGTTCAATCGCTGAAAGGTCAACCGACTGAACTCAGTCGCATGGCTCAATCGCATGATTGACCAGACTGAGTTCTACCAGCTTAACTAGAGCTGATTGTGTGTGTATGGGATCTAATGTCTATATTCTTGTGTTACAGATTGATGGCTGACAGGTGACCATCAACCCTAAGCACAACATATGTGCACACTTAGATGCTACGACTCAGAATGGTGCCGAGTTTGCAGGGGTCATTGCTTTTCTCCAGTGCTCCGGTATCTACAGGGCAATTTCCACACCATGCACTCCCTACAGGTCTATTCAGCAGGCCATCTAAGAGGGTGCATCGGTTGACCGCTCACGGGAGCCCTACAACATCAGAATTCCATCTTTGGTGTTGATATAGAGATTACTGCTGAAGACATCAGACGAGTACTTGGTTTTGGTGATGATGTAGACCACCCCACCAGACTTCACCCACTGACAGTTAGAGGGTCCTTCTTGAGGATGAAGTACGCTGGGGATATCAACGCAGGTGTACTGAACAAGAGCCACCTGTGTCCCCAGTACAAGTACTTAGCACATGTCATCCTCAAGTGCATAGCTTCGAGGAGGGGTGGGTTTGATGACCTATCAGACCAGATTCAAAATACCTACGTGGCACTGGTTCTGAACCACCCCTTCAGCTTCTCGAACATGATATTCTCATACCTGATAGAGAATCTAGAGGCTAAGGTAAAGAAGGATTCTGCATGTACCCTAGATTTCTCCAAATGATCTTTGATGAGAAGCTGCCAACACTGCCCAAGGAGAGCCAAGACGCGGTGCAGTTGGAAATCATGGATGATACGACACTGGGTAGTATGTGAGTATATAGAGGAAAGCAGGTCAAACCCCCAGTGAAGAGACTGATCGGGCATTTTGGCAAATGCTGGGTACGTGGCGCCTGGGAGGCGAAAGTGGCGCCACGAGGAGAGTGACTTAGATGTTGAGCAAATTGCTCTTCCATCTGACTACTTCGATGATGATGGTGATACGAGCGGAGACTCAGGCCTGCTACTTCAAAGGGCCCCACTAGACAGTTCACTCATTCACCACCTACACACCCAGATGCCACCACTGCCAGTTTTCACCAGATTTCTGTCCGTCCGATGAGGAGGAAGAAGTGACGAGGAGCCTCTGACAAGGACTGTGGGCAGCAAGGTGATTGCCATAGAGAGAGGCATGAGGGCGGTTGGTGACGCCCAGTGGAGTCCGGGGATGCTGCTGATGAATCAATCCCTCATATGCCCCGGACCCGCTAGTAGCCAAGGGGAGCCTCTGTATCTAGAGGCAAGAGAGGAATACTATGGTACACCCCTACGGCAAGAAGGGGAAGAGGTTGAGATTTACTTTGACATCATCCACCAGCACAGCCACAACCTCAGCCCACCCATCCACCACTACCACCACCACTGCTACTACACCTCCAGCCACCACCATACCACCTACCACACCATATACCCTACTCACCACCACCACTCATATACCACCACCGATCTTCACCACCCGCCACAGCTACCACCACTCCCACCGAGCCGGCCCATCCTCCTTCCCACAGGATCATCCCTCCCTCCTATTGGAGTGGAGGAATAGCTTACAGCCTCACAGAAATGGTGCTGAGCTGTTAGCTGCGGAAGGAGAAGGCAGCCAGACTTCTTCAGCTTGAGGAGAAAAATGCCTCTCAAGCGCATCAGATTGCCTGAATCCAGGAGCAAATCTCTTGTCGACTCAGAAGATGAGGAGTTTGTAGTCTGCTAACAAGAAGATTCTGCTGAAGCTGAAGGGTCACAAGCTGATCTCTGAAGATAAGGGAGGGAGATGATGATGATGATGATGAGAATGATGTGGTGATGATATGAGATGATGATAATGATGAGGATGATGACAATAGTGGGATGATCAAGCCAAGGAGAGGCAAGATGATGATGATGATGATTATTTTGCTTCAGATGTTGCTGATCCTGGTCTAGAACGACGTACAAAAAGAAGACAAGACCATGGATCTACAACACTCCTCCATCATTACCTACTACTAGCAACCGAGCTGATCCAAGGCAAAAGTATAGATTAGATGTTTTATTATTTAACTTTTGTACTTGAATCATCTTCTGCTGTTATGTATTAATGTAATTATTGAGTAGTTAATGTTTAATTATCTTGACTATATACTTGATTGTTATGCTTCATGTCTAATCAAACAGATCCATCATTTCAGCAAGATGAGTAAGATGTTGCACCCCTCCAACAGTCAAGTCTCAACTCACCATGATTCTTGATCTGCAGGAGATCATCAGAAGGTTGTGAGTTATACTCCTGAAGAAGGGGAATAATTCACGACCTAACTAAAGTAGATTGCTGAGATGTTCAGGCTGAATCCAGATGAATCATAAAGGATGCACCAACCTTTGATGATGCTAGTGATGACGAGCTCAACGATGTTGAGAATAGAGATTGAAGACATCACGGATCAGCATTATCCAGAATACACTGACCGAGAGGGAAATATGTTTCCAGATCTGGTTAACACTCTCGGCAGTGATGTTCTGGAGAACTCAGCAAGAGGAGAAAGAAGCTGAAGCATCATCCAGCCAAGCCCAAGCCTCGGATGCTGATGTTGATATCAGAAAGGCTGAATGGGCAGCTTGCTTCGCCGAGATCCGAGCCCATCGCGAACTGTTAAGCAAAGTCCTACACCAAGCTCTACAAAGTAAAGAGAACATGAGGTGTCAGGAAGATCATAGCATGGGCTCACTTTGAGGATCTTGGAGTTTATGCCGTGAAAGGAGAGAGAGGAATAGAGTACTTCAGATTCCCTCATGATCTGAAGACTCTCCTCGGTTTGAGCTCAACCAGCTGGCACGACTAAAATTTCTATATGCTAACCCAAGAAGATGTCCGACTGGTTGGAGGCTGCCCTAAAAGTGAGTACATGACCAGATGGGTGGACTTCAAACCTCAGCAGGCTACTAGATACCTCAAGAGGTCTGAGGTGAGTCCCTCACAGGTCAACCGAAGAAGTCCTGAAGTGGCGACCTTCGCACACATGTCCCGAATTCCACTGAGGGAGATGCCACAGACTTTACCCCACACTTTAAGTGGTGGTACTATGACTGGCGCTCGGGAGACCCGTCATCGTTTTGGATAGTGAAGCACATCCACAATAAGGTTGTTCGACCCCATGTGGCTTATTAACTTTCAGCGTCAGATGTTTATACGCTATACAAGTGGCCATTATTTTTTGACATGCAGGATATAGTGCAAGCACTATATTTTCAGCATATCATACCTCTATGCTTCGCACTGAATATCCATGCCGGGGTTTCGAAGGAAGAACAAGTGAGAGGTTTGCAAGAGTTCAAGAAGGAAGTCAAAGTTTAGATAGATCTAGGTCCAAGGGGGATTGGTTGGTACACATGTTCCTAGGTCTAGTCTAGTGAGCTTCAATGTAATAGACTTCATCTTGTAACAATATGTATGTTTTATCAATGAAATGAAAAACTCTTCTATGAATGTTTATTGGTTGTTTAATGTCATATCTATTAATATTATTCATTGTTTACACGCATATATAAACATGTTATATAGGTTTACAACTCTTAGACATAGTTCTGATCCTTAAAGGTTCACGAATGTGTTTAACTAGTATTCAGATTCAGTCGCAACGACTGGACCATGCGAATGGAACCATCGCACGACTGAACCAGGTGATTGAATCAATCGCACCGATTGAGTCATAAGACTGACTCAGTCGTACGAAGAATCAATCGTATGACTCAGTCGCACACTGAGCCAGTCGCTTGGCTCAGTCGTACAATGAAAGTGTAACCTATAAATACCACTTAATCGTGAAAAAAAGAACACTTTGATAATTGACAACCCTAGCCCCCAATTCGCACAGAGCGTCCCTTCCAACTTCACAGAGCGTTTCAGATCATTCCTACTTCATTCTTACGTTTTCTAATCATTAGGTTTGATCCGGATAACATTCTCCCTGATTGGATCGCCAATCAAATAGAATTCCGCGCTATTTGATTCGGTTTTCACGTAAATCAGTTAGTACTCCGTCCGTACACGGTCCTAACAAAAAAAAACCCCCTCAAGTTTTGCTGATTTTGTAAATTTCAATTTTGAAAATTCCTTTTTTCCAAAACACAACCTCCTAAGTTTATAATAAAAATAGCCAAACCAAAGCATTAAGAAATCTAGTTTAAAACCTATTGACAAGTAAATATGGCAAAACTTGTGAAAATATTGAAAAATCATGGATTTTCAATTGTGGTGCAACTGACACCATGACCTTCGAATTATCAGATATTGTTTCAAAATCATACCCAAAATTGATCATATTAAAACCGCCAACGGAGGAAATTCCCGTAAAGGGAGGGGGGACTATTGAAATCTCCCCACTCTAAAACTATCAAATTGCCTTTACATACCTTCTTTATCACATAAACTATTGTCTATAAGCCATGTCACAAAGAATTAAATTGCTCCGTATTAATGCATCCCACGTTTTGTATTCTACAGGACATCCGGACGGGGGCGATTATGGGCATGGCACTGAACGTCAAGGATTGTATTATGTGAAGAAGTGACTCAACATGGCACTGTGATGTTAGCTCACGGACTATGACATAGAAACTTGGTTATGGCATAGAAGATTAGGACATCCATCAACTGGTTTTTGAATCTCTTATTTCCAAATATTTTCCTTCTAAAAAAATATTAAATTGTGAAACTTGTGTTTTAGCTAAAAGTCATAGACATACGTACAAACCAAATAAACAAGAGTTAACTCACCTTTTTCCCTCGTTCATTCAGATGTTTGGGGACCGCCAGAAGTTGCCGGAGGTCAACACTTTTGTTTTTTGTTCTTTTTGTGGATGATTGCACTCGTATGACTTGGATCTATTTTCTAAAGCACAAATCTAAAGTTTTTGATACATTTATTATGTTTTATGCAATGGTACAAACTCAATTTAAAACTAATATTCAACCCTCCGGACTGATAACGGGGGGGGGGGGGGTTAAACACTCAAATGAAACTTTTTTTGTCAAACAAAAGGGATAATACACCAAACTTACTGCCATATACACCTGAACAAAACGGCGTAGTTGAGCGCAAAAATCGACTTCTCTTAGAAATGACACGGGCCCTTATAATTGAATCTCAAGTCCCTAAGTATTTCTGGCCTGAAGCTCTCTCGACTGCCACGTATCTCATTAATCGTCTCCCCACCAAAGCTCTTAACTTAAGAACACTGAGCCAAGCTCTATCAGAATTTTTTAAACTCCCACCTCCTCTTACATTACAACCACGATATTTGGATGTTCTGTCTTTGTTCACATACCAAAAACAGATCGACCAAACTCGATCCATATGCTGAAAAATGTGTATTTGTAGGCTATGGTGTCAACCAAAAAGGCTACCGTGCTATAGTCCAAAGAAACGTCACATGTACACAACCATGAACTGTGACTTTCTAGAAACTGGATTTTTTTATAACTCCCAACACAATGGTAAGGGGAGAAAACCTATGATGACACATTGAGTTGGATGAAATGGTTACCATCAGTAGAAGAAGTCAGTCACAGTACCCAAAATGAGTCACAACCTCCCACCAATCCAATACCTCGACAAACAGTGCCACCAACCGAGATCCTCCTACGCCGATGTCCGAGGTTAGAAATCCTTAACCAAATGAGGACACCCAAGGTAATGAGCCTTCTGATAATCAAAATACTAATGTTTCTGAAAATATGAGATAGAATAGAACAGGAAAGCCAGGCGGAGATCATCCATCAAGAAACGCCGAGTGAACCAAGACAAGGAGAAACTACCGAGAAATACAACCTTCCTCCAACAATAACAGAGGAGTTCCACCAAAGCGGTATTCCCCAGAAAAGAAAATGGATCCTCCAGGTATCCCATAGCAAACACACTCGAAGGAAATTTTCTACAGAAGCTAAGGCCTTTGTTACTTCCTTATATACTGAAAAAATCCAAACTCCGTAGAAGAAGCATTATAATTTAAAAACTGGAAGGATGCTATGGAAGTTGAAATGGTGGGCATTAATAAAGATAACACATGGGAGAAGGTGTTCTTCCAACAGGAAAGAAACCAATGGGGTGCCGATGGGTCTTCGCAATTAAACATAAATCAGATGGTACCATCGAGAGATATAAAGCACGACTTGTTGCAAACAGGTATACTCAGACGTATGGAATTGACTACTCTGAGACATTCTCTCCTGTAGCAAAGATGGACATGATACGGGTTGTTTTCTCAGTCGCTGCAAATAAGGATGGCCTCTTCACCAATTTGATGTTAAGAACGCCTTCCTAACAGAGAATTAGAAGAAGAAGTGTACATGGACGTCCCACCTGGATTTGCAGGAAACTCCAACACAAGGAAGTATGTCGGCTGAAAAACCCATCTATGGGCTCAAGCAGTCTCCCCGAGTATGGTTTGGAAAATTCACCCTCGCAATGAGAAGATATGGATTTCAACAAAGCAACTCTGATCATACTCTATTCCTTAAAAGGAGAGGTAAACTTGTAACTTGTTTAATTATATTTTTGACGACATGATTATTATAGGAAATGACGAGGTAGAGATGAAGGAATTAAAGGCAAATTTATTCAAAGGATTTGAAATGAAGGACTTGGGAAGGCTTAGGTACTTCCTTGGAATTGAGGTACTAAGGTCTAAAAAAGGAATCTTCATATGTCAAAAGAAGTATGTGCTTGACCTCCTAGCAGAAACAGGATGATGGATTGCAAACCAGCTGACACCCAATGATTGCAAATCATAAACTGTGTATGGTAGAAGGGGCGGAGCCAGCAGATAAAGAAAGATACCAACGCCTGGTAGAAAGTTAATATACCTTTCTCACACCCGACCTGATATTGCATATGTAGTTGGCGTGGTCAGTCAATTTATGCATCAACCTCAAAAAGATCACATGGAAGCATATGGAGGATTCTAAGATATCTCAAAGGAACAGAAGAGCATGGAGTTCTCTTCTAATAAAACAAGCATCTAAATATTCAGTATATACAGATGCAGATTGGGCAGGAGACAAGGAGATCGAAGATCAACATTAGGATACTTTACACTCGTCGGTGGAAACCTTGTTACTTGGAGAAGTCAAAAACAAAAGTAGTATCATTATCAAGCGCTGAAGCAGAATTCAGAGGAATTGCACAAGGTCTAGCAGAGCTTCTATGAATACACAAACTTTTGATAGAAATCGGCCTCCCCCCTCACTGAAGTTAGTAAGATCATATGTGATAACAAAGCAGCAATACAAATTTCCGAGAACCCAGTCCAACACGATCGAACAAAACATGTGGAAGTTGATAGACACTTCATCAAAGAAAAAATTGAAGCCAGAATAATAGAGCTACCATTTGTAAATTTAGAATATCAACTAGCAGACATTTTAACGAACGCAGTCAACGAGAAGATTCTAAACTACTGTGTTAACAAGTTGAGCATCGGAGATCCCACTACTCAACTTGAGGGAATGAGATAAAAAACAGAATAAAAATCAAGGATCAGTGTTCCACATCATTTCCTTTTTCTTTGTTTCTTGACAGCTTGCACCAAAGGATCGTTGCCAGCCTTTCTCCAGCCATAGAATAGTTACTAGGTTTCCTTTTCTATTGTCATGTACCCGTGTATAAATCATAGGTCTCTTGTACTTTGTAAAGACACAACAATATAATGTAACACCCGGATATTTTAAGAGTTGTATAAAGAAGAATAAAAGGAGGAATGCAATTTAACCCAAGTTGAGGGGTTAAATATGTCAAAGTACAAACTTTATAATAATTTTGGACAAAAGGTGGCATGGCCACCCATGTTGTGTGCACATTTCATTTCAACCGATTTTAGAGAGAGAAAGAGTAGAGAGTTCGGGTTTTTGAAGAAGAGGAAGGAGAAGTCGAATTTAAGGTAAGAATTTGATGATTTTTAGGTGTTCTTGACTGATTTTAGTTCGAGTTTATACTTAGTATGTTGTATGTACGTTTGTGTGTGTTTTTGGTGGGTTTTAGGTGTTTGAGCTCATAGCAAACGGGTTTGAAGGAAATTATACCCAAAGTTGAATAAGGTGAGTTTCTAGGACCCCCTTTTTACATGTTTAACAATGTTGGGGCTAGAATGCATGTAAGTACGTTTTATAAAGTTGGGTTTCACACCTGTAACTATATTTTGAATGTGTATATGGGTGGGTGTGATTTGGGTGCATTTGATGTTTAGATTATGATATGTGTATGTTGTGATGCTTAGAATATTAACTAAAGTTTAGATCATGATATAAGATGATTTGGGACTGATTTATGTTAATTTAGTAAGAGCTAGTTGCCCAACGTCCAACAGTGGCCCATGCGCCGACGGTTAAATTTTTATTAATGTTCCCAACCGCCCAGAAATCCCAAACGTTTGAACAGTACCCAACCGTCTAGATGTCCATGCGTCTAAGTCAGACCCATGCGCCTAAGTCAGACCCATGCGCCTGAATAGTACCCAAGTGTCTGGAATCTGCCCAGAATGACCTAAGTGTTGGGCCATGCACCCAAATAGTGCCCATGCGCCCAAATAGTGCCCATGCGCCCAAATAGTGCCCATGCGCCCAAATAGTGTCCATGGCCCAAATAGTGTCCATGAGCCCGAACCTTCCCACGCGCCTAAGTGTTTCCCATATGTCGAGAAAGCCAAGCGTCTGCATAGTGCCCATGCACCTTCTAGTGCCTGCGCCTTCATAGTGCTCATGCGCCTGCATAGTGCCCATACGCCTAAAACTTAGAAATATTTTTAAGAGGTTTTAACAGGAAGATTGATTTTCTATAAGGAAATTGCTATATAAAAGTGTTAAAATAAATTTTTCCCCGCTGACCTGGCAGCGCGAAACCAGCCAGGGGCGTTTGCCCCTTGGACCCCACTAGGGGCTGCCGCCCCTAGAACCCTGCTGTCAGGGACTGCGCCCCCGAACCCCCGCTGTCCTAGGGAGGGTCGGTTATGTTCTATGATGGCTTGTTAGGTATGTTTATGGAATGGATGATGCATAATGTTTATGATGTATGATGATGTTATGCTTATGTATGATGTTTTTTCTTATGCTTCTATTATGTATTATTCCATGACCTACATATTATGAGTATGAGATGAACGTGAAGTTTATGTACCTTAAAGCGGAAGTTAATGTTAATGATATGAGAAGCAAAAGAAGATGAATGCATGCATTATAAACGAACGAATGAAGAAAGTCTTGCAAGCAAATATGGAGGTTCACACCCAATGAAGGGTGTTAGCTCAACTGTGTGCGAGTTAGCTAACCCCGGAAGGATGCACACTGGGGTCTAATCCTTGTGATTGCCATACGTATGGATCTTGCCGCTTACCCTGGTACTATGGTCATGCCACCGGGCACCATGTATGGGAGTCTATTATAGACTTCGGCCCCGTACCGATTTATCATGACGGTGGGGTATAGTGGTAGGATTCTATGTGCCCAAGACACTTAGAATATTGATGTGGTTAGTACGTTATGATCAAGTCGGGTTATACCATAACAAGCTTAGCAAACACCAATAATATTTAATTGATGATATGATCATGCATTAAATATTTACACCAATTTAGAAATGGGTTTTCTAAATAAGTTGCATATAGATGGAACAATTTATTAGGATATTTTGTTCAATATATTATTTGTAATGTTATTTAAGTAAGTTAGATAACATTACAAATTAATAATGGGAGTGTATGGATTATACAATTAAAAGGTTAGTTGTATATATCTAATAGAGGACTAGTAGACAATATATATGTTATGTTTAGTGTCAATTTTTAAAAAATCAAGAGAGCGGCCTGTGCCATCCCCCTCTCTCTCCCCACATGCATGTGATAGTGCTCTTGATAAGAACACTTATGCATGCACATTTCCACTAACTTATTCCTCTTGAAGACACACAATGCATTGTTCCTTTTACTAGTCAAGAGCTCTCTCTCTTCCCCTTCAATTCTATACATGCAACTACAAAACAAAATCAGCTCTCTAAACTCTCTCAAAGGCTACGGTTTCTACAGCAGCAAAGTGGGTTTTCTGCAGAAAAATAGAGGGTTTTTGAAGTTGTTCTTGGTGATTTCTACCTAGCAAGAAGAGCGTTTGCAATTGCTTGGGGTATACTAGCTTGAGGACTTCTATCCTTGAAGTCTTGGCTGAATTTTTGGACATCATTCAACCTTGTTTTTGGTCCATTTTTGGCTGCTGTAGTAAGGTATTCACAGCTCAATGAAGCTGTGATTTTTATGTGCATTACATATTTCATAGCTTGCATATTCACATAAATGATCCTTTGTTCTTTGGGTTTGTTTTATACATCATATGGTCATCTAATGAACATATTTTTCAGCTTATAAACATGGTTATAATGCTATACTTCCGCTGCGTTTTCAGAAAGTTTAAATGGTTAAACTATGATTTTATGTTCTAACAAACCCAACAATGGCATCAAGAGCCGGTTATGTGGATAGCTTGCTTGTTCTTATCCTTTAAAAATCGTTTCAAAGGATGTTAATCAACTAATTAGGGCTGTTTTGGTTGATTTAATAAACCCCAGTCTTTCAAAGTTATATCTTCATGCTTATGATTAAACTTTGAAAGATAGAATGTCAATTGGTTGATATGTTTGGTTGTTGTTTGTTTGGACAAACAAACCCAAATTTTCAGTTTATGTTGGCTGAAAATTTAGGGTTTGATGGGGTTTTTTTGTTTATTAAATGATGTTAATGATTGTTCATATGTTAGTGTGCATAACCTAGACTTTGGCCTTTTGATTTGGATGATTGCAATGGTTGTTTTATTCATTCAATTGGGTTGTAATATTTATGTTTATTATTTGGGTTGTAATTATTTATTCATTTGTTATGTAATAAATAGATTAGGTGCATTTCTTTTATTAGAAAAATGTATTAGGATATAATTTTGTAAAAGGAAGATGCACAAGATGAAGACCCAAAGATGGACATCAAAGACACAAAAAGGACTTGAAGCATATGGATGCAAGTTCAAGTGGGAGTCTATGAAGACCTCAATTTGTGTTGTATTCAACCCTTAGGAAAGACCAAATGACCACACTTGTGATGGCAAACAAGTGTGGTCACAATAGTAGCTATGGTTATGCACATTGTGGTTGTTTATATATTATGCTTGTTTGGTTGTTTTTGTTGTATGATTGTTGTTTGATATTTGGATATGCATAACAAACTCATTAGCAAACTTAACAAGCTGAAATTTATGGTTTCTAATCATTAAGTGGTTAATAAAGGTTATTAAAGGATTAATGATTTAATAAAAGAGGTTTTATTAAAAATAAACCATAGGATACCTTGCATTTGAAAGCATGCAAATACAAGGTATTAGAGTTTTCAAAACTAGAATTAATGAAAACCAAAATCCCTTTTGAAACAGTTTAACACCATCCTTTTACACGACACTCGAATCACTTGAGAACTATTTGTGGGATAAAGGTCACCTAACCACTTTTAGGGAACTTGTGTTTTGAGGTGGGCTTACATATTTGTGGATAAAGGTCACCTAACCACTTGTATGTTAAACTCACATGTGTGTGTAAGTAGGACGACTTGAATTGGAAACCATGTGCATAGGGTCACCGAAGCATGGCGTACAATGGTGTTGATGGGATTAAACATGCCAACCAAACATAAGATGTTTAACCGATCCCATAAAGGCTAGAAGTTGCAAAAGGTTGCAATCATCAATTGTTGACTACCTTGTTAATTTAAATAATGGGATAAAGGTCACCTAACCATTATTTGAATGTAACGTTGGATTCTAGATTTTAATTATTAATTGTCTATGAGACATAAAAGGGTATTAATAATTAAAATAAATTTTTAAGAAATACTAATAAGAACTTCGTAAATTTTGTAGAATGGCCGCAACAATAATGTTACCACCCCGACCGTCCATACCCTATCACTGAGAACAATTTTAGAAAGGATCGTCAGAACGACAACAACCTTATGGACTCAATTTTGAAACTTGAGAATCGTTCTCAAAATGAGTAAAGGCCTATGTCCTTGACGATCCCATGTCTTACCAACCAACGCTGTTGATGTTAAGGCCTTTTGACGATTGGCTTAAGCACATTAAGGATTCTGTGCAAATTTCCTACCTATTTGGGAATATGATTCCCGAACTCCAAAAGGGTTTGGAACATCATAGGGCATATGACATGATAATCTAGTTGAAGGAAATGTTCCTTCAACAAACTTTAGTAAGATTGCTTCGAAATGGTTCAAGCACTTTATGCATGTCACATGGAAGAAACCCAATCGATATCATCTTATATATTCTTAAGATGAAAGCCACATTGATAGCCTCAAGATGCTTAACTGTCCTGTCTCAAAGTAGTTGGCAAGGATTTGATCCTTGATTGCCCAACTAAAGGTTTGAGACATCATAATAAACTGTAATGAACGGGTGGGACAAGAGCATCGGTGAAACACGCAATGCTCAAAGCAACCGAGGCAGGGATGGGTAGAGAGGTTCTACCTATTCTCTCGATCAATGAGGAGACTATAAGAAATGGCCATCTCGATCCTAAGGCAATTATTGCCAAAGAAAGGAATACATCAAAGCAAAGGTTAAAGCGAAACCTAAAAAACCTAAGCTTATGAAGCCTAAGTAAAGGAGAACGATCCATGCTTTGAGTATAGAGATAGGACAATAAAGGGAATTGTCCCTCCTATCTCAAGGAGTTGAAAAATAAGAGGGATGCTAGGCAAACCTCGAATACATTTTCATGATTCACATTGTATTAAATGTCATTTCTTCAACACACAGGTGTTGGATACCGGATGTGAGACTCATACTTGCAATTGTTGCAAAGGATTCAAAAGAATGTGCGCTTCAAGGAGGGAAACTCATTTTGAGACTTACAAATGGTTTGGAAGTTGTTCTCAAAACCTTTTGTATGCACCTAGTTTGACTAGGAACATAATTAATGTTTCCTATTAAAACAATATGGTCATGATTTAAAGTTTGTATACAATGGTATTAAGTTTTATGGATGATGTATTTCATTTTAAGGATATGCCTTTTTATGATATTCATGAATTAGTTCATGATAATTCGTCCTATAATAACTCATTATACAAATTAAGCACCAAGAAACTTAAATCGGTTTAAGTTATTATTATCTTTGACATTGTCATCTTGGTCACATAAACAAGAATTGGATTCAAACACTTCAAAAGAATGGTCTTTTGGAAACAAATGAAAATGTTTCATTTGATAAGTGTGAACCAAAAGACTTATTAGGAATGATACATTTGGATGTATATGGTCCTTTTAAGACAATGACAATTGGTGAAAAGATAATTCATTACTGTAACCGACGATTACAGTCGCTATTATTGTGTGCACTTGATGACACATAAAATGAAGCTTTTGAAATGTTCAAAATCTTCAATAATGAAGTAGAAAATCAACTCTACATAACTATCTAAGTTCTTCATTCTGATAAAGGAGAAACTGACCCTATTTGGATATGGTTCAATTCATTAAGGCTATGAGCTTACCACTTTATCATCTTGGGTTTTCGCACTACTCTCCACGGCTGATATTTTGAATATGGCCCAAACCAAGAAAGTGGGTTCGACACCTTTTGAAATATGGCATGGAAAGAGTTCCATCGCTATCATATTTAAGGTATGGGTAGTGAAGCTTATGTTAAGCTTAACACCCAAAAAAATTTGAAAGTCGATCCACTAAGTGTATATTTGTTGGATATCCCAAAGACTGTATAGGATACTACTTCTTTGATCCAACAGAGCAAAAGGAATTTATTGCTCGAAGGCAGAGTTCTTGGAAGCCAAGTTCCTTATGGAAGGATGACGCATAGAACAATGGAGTTTGATGAAGATCAGATCCAAGCCCAAGCGATACACTTTGGTGACACTAGCTGTCAACAAGAGGTTGTTGATAATGATCAAGAGTTGATCAATACACACAAAACGTTCAACAGATCTGGTAGAGTTAGCATTCCACCTGAAATATATGGATTTTTCATGGATGGATGCTATGTGGTTGACTCCGATGAGCCAACCATACCATGATATCCAATTCGGATTGTGACAAATGGCTGGAAGCCATGAACGTAGAGATGCAATCCATGTATGATACCAAGTTTAGGAATTGGTTGACCCTCCACTTAACTCCAAACCGGTTGGATGCAAATGGGTTTTCGAGAAGAAAACAAATACGCATGGAAACTTGGATACTTACAAGGCAAGACTTGTAGCAAAAGGTTTCACTCAAACTCAAGGGGTTGATTATGATGAAACCTTCTCACCTGTTGCGATGCTAAAGTCAATAAGGATATTGTTTGCCATAGTTGCTCATTATGATTATGAGATTTGGCAAATGGATGTCAAAACCGCTTTCCTAAATGGATATCTTGAGGAAGATGTCTATATGGTTTCAGCCTGAAGGTTTTGCCGATCCAAACATCCTAATAAGTGTGCAAGTTAAAGAAATCAATCTATGGATTGAAACAAGCATCGAGAAGTTAGAATCAACGTTTTGATGAAGAGATCAAGAAATTGGGTTTCATCAAGAACGCTGACAAGGCTTGTGTGTATAAAAGGCTAGTGGGAGTGTAATCACATTCTTAGTATTGTATGTTGATGACATAATACTATATGGAAAAGACATTCCAACCATGGAAGGTGTTAAAACCTGGCTTGGAAATTGTTTTTCCATAAAAGATCTCGGTGAAGCCGCCTATATTTTAGGAATAAAGATCTATAGGGATAGATCGAGGCGGTTGATAGGTCTAAACCAAAGTGCATATATTGATAAAATCTTGAAAAGGTTCAAGATGGAAAACTCTAAGAAAGGTATGGTACCTATTCAAAGAGGGACAATATCGAGTGCATCTCAATGTCCAAGCTCAAAGGATGAGCAAGATTGTATAAAGGACATCCCATATGCGTCTGCTATAGGATCCATCATATATGCGATGATATGCACTAAGACCGGACATGTCATGCGCGTTAAGCATGACAAGAAGATATTAGCAGAATCCAGGTAATAGCCATTGGATGGCTGTTAAAAGTATATGAAATACCTTAGGAGGACTAAGGATATGTTTCTAATATACGGATCTGAGATAGAGGAACTCGTTGTAAAGGGTTACACGGATGCGAGTTTCCAAACTGATCGAGATGATCCTTGATCACAATCGGGTATGTCTCCATTATGAATAGGGTAACATTGTCCACTACATAATACGAATACATAGCCGCCTCATTAGCAGCTTTGGAAGCTGCATGAATAAAAGGTTTATCGCCGATCTAAGGGTGGTCTCTACCATTCAAGACCCCTTAGAAATCTTTTGTGATAACGAGGGTGTGATTGCTCAAATCAAGGAACCCCGTGCACATCAAAAGATTAGGCACAATGAGCGGAGATTCAACTACATACGAGATGAAGTTGAAAAAGCAAAGATATGTATTCGCAAAGTTCACTTTGATCAAAAGATTGCGGATCCAATCACGAAGCTCCTCGAAAGGGAAAAGCATGAAAGTCATACCTATGCCTTAGGACTTTGATATTCTAGTGATTGGAATTGATCAGTTTTAGTATTATATTGAAAATATGGAACAATTGTAATATTTAACTCATCTATATATTTACGATATTTTGAGTTATGTTCCTTTTAGCATGTTTATATCCATGAATATGTTTATTATTCTAAATGTTCGTAGTCGGTCATATTTGTGGGAACAAATATGAACGTAAGACTATTATGAACTTGGATTGGCGGATACTCATAAGGCATGAATATAGAGCAATGGGTTGCTACCAAGGTTCATAGATATTGTGGATACAAATATTGGACTAACCCGCATCTCAAATTTTACTACATGGAATCTTATCGATTGATCATAAGTAAATTTGAGTAAAGGCGAATATCATTTGGTATCCTCCGACCTGAGATACATATTGGGTTTTGATATTCACCAAGTAGTATACCTTGAGCTAATTCTTCACTGTCCTGAAATAGTGGACAGTACATAAGGGTGTGTTCAGGTATAACACGAGGGTTTGTGAGAAACGTATGTAGTCAAGATGGAACTTGTTCCTCTTATCGTTGAGAGTTAGATGTCTAAGGCCTGATTAAGTAAAATCAACAAGGAATGATCATTCTGTGTCTTGGATTTAACATGACATTTGTAACAAAAGGATAGATGATTGATTCACCTAAATCATTTTAAGTAGGGTACTTGAATGGGATGATGTTATTGAATGGCCATAAGTCATGCGTATTAAGGGTAGCAAACCGTTGTTAGGCATTATTACTGCTTGCTTCAATCCTCTATAAATCTTGGGCAAGTTGGAGATTGTAGGATTCTATGTGCCAAAGACACTTAGAATATTGATGTGGTTAGTACGTTATGATCCAAGTCGGGTTATACCCAATAACAAGCTTAGCAAACACCAATTAATATTTAATTGATGATATGATCATGCAATTAAATATTTACACCAATTTGGAAAATGGGTTTTCTAAATAAGTTGCATATGAGATGGAACAATTTATTAGGATATTTTGTTCAATAATATTAGTTGTAATGTTATTTAAGTAAGTTAGATAACATTACAAATAATAATGGGAGTGTATGGATTATACAATTAAAAGGTTAGTTGTATATATCTAATAAGAGGACTAGTAGACAATATATATGTGTATGTTAGTGTCAAATTTTATAAAAATCAAAGAGAGAGGCCATGTGGTCGTCCCCCTCTCTCTCCCCACATGCATGTGATAGTGCTCTTGATAAGAACACTTATGCATGCACATTTCCACTAACTTATTCTCTTGAAAGAGGCACACACATGCATTGTTCCTTTTACTAGTCAAGCTCTCTCTCTTCCCCTTCATTCTATACATGCAACTAGAACAAAATCAGCTCTCTAAACTCTCTCAAAGGCTACGGTTTCTACAGCAGCAAAAGTTGGTTTTCTGCAGAAAAATAGAGGGTTTTGAAGTTGTTCTTGGTGATTTCTACCTAGCAAGAATAGGCGTTTGCAATTAGCTTGGGGTATACTAGCTTGAGGACTTCTATCCTTGAAGTATTGGCTGAATTTTGGACATCATTCAACCTTGTTTTGGTCGATTTTTGGCTGCTGCAGTAAGGTATATCACAGCTCAATGAAGCTGTGATTTTTATGCATTTACATATGTTCATAGCTTGCATATTCACATAAATGATCCTTTGTTCTTTGGGTTTGTTTTATACATCAATATGGTCATCTAATGAACATATTTTTCAGCTTATAAACATGGTTATAATGCTATACTTCCGCTGCGTTTTCAGAAAGTTTAAATGGTTAAACTGTGATTTTATGTTCTAATAACCCAACATATAGCACATGGCATTGGTCCGATGAAGTTACCGCGGTACTGTGGTCAGGCACCGGGCACAATGTATGGGAGTCTAATTATAGACTTTGGCCCAATACCCGCTTTACGCATGACGTTGGGGTAAAGCCCGTGGCATTGGCCTGGAATGTAAGAAACATAACGAATGATAACTATGATGTACGATGATGAATGAACGAAAGTTAATGAACGATGATGAAGATAATAATAAAATTATCTATTTGTACGTATGATGTATGAGCACATATGAAAGTAAAGAACAGTTTTGAATGATAAGTGAAGTATTTTATTTATAAAACTAGAACTCACTCAGCAATGCTGACTTTTATATGTTTTTCAGTTGGCAGGTAATAGTTATTGAGGATGGCACGGGGTAGCTACTTGGCATTTTTAGGATGGCATCCATTAGAATAAGAATGACATTTTTGTGATGTAATGCAATTACAATATTTTGTAACTTTAACCGTATTGTATTGCTTTGCAAAAGTTGTCATTAATATATATGAAATGGTTTTGATTAATTTCTGATGCGATGTTTTAAATAATTGTATGTTTTATGTGCGATAAATGACCAACTGTGAGGTGCCCGGATCAGGGCCTTACAAATAACAATCATTTTTCAGTATTCAATTTGAAATCACACCTCAATGTAAAAGAGAAATGCACCTCTTGTATACACTTTCATAGATATACATTTTTCTTCTTCTTGTTCTTATAATTCTCTTTAAATTCTTAAGGTTGTGGTATTATAACAAATTAATAAATTTAAAAGCTGTACATACCAACTTTTGGGTTGGGTCTTTAATACGTCAATCCATGCCCGAGCAACAACTTGTTCTTTGTTAGCCGCTTTGACCTTGGTTGTGTTAATGGCTCGGATGTAGTTTCTTTCTTTTTGTGTCTTCTCTTTGGTGGCGCTAGAATTTTGCTTCGGGGATTACTTTGTCGGGTTGAGTTTCAATAATAACTGCTAAGTTGGGTAATGGGGGAGGACGGGTGTATCCGTACCCTTTGGTTGATTATTGGTTCCAAATAGCGAACGTGGACATGGGTGATGGTTGTGATGGTGGTTGGGTTAGGTAACAAATGTTTGGATTGAAAATTTATATTTGCTAGAGATTTGCTTGAAAGGGTTGCTAAATTGATTCTGGTGATAGTGTTTGGAGAATTGTATTTTTTATGATAATTTTTTTGTTTAAATAACATATTTATAGTATTAAAAAAGGATGAAACAATCTTTAATTTATTTTAAGTAGCTATTGGCTACTTTTGTCTTGTAAAACTCGACCCCAACCATAAAAAACTAATTCACGCTCATTACCCCTTTGACGCCTCTATTATGTAGGAGAATGAGATTTTGGCCACAGTTTAACTTTTTGTTTATTTAATTAGGTTAAATGGGTTTTACATGACCTGATTTAGATGGACTATAACTATGAAGTTTATTGGGTTATTATTGTAATTGGCAAATTAATTTTTATAGGCTTTTATAAAGTAATTTTGTATATAAAGTATGTATAAAAAAATTAAAACGTTGGGCGCTGAAGAAACAACTAATGTGCGCTCACGCGCCGGAACCACTTCAACGTTGCCTGTGCCTAAGATTTAACAATACATGTTGAGTTTAGATTTTTGCTATATAAGAAAGGTTGATGTAATGAATCATATTTATGATTAGTTCTAATAGATATTGTACAAGTTATGTAATCGTCTTATTTTTATAATGTCAAATGTTAACTTAGACTCTAAACTTCAACCAACAACATAAGAATGTGATAAATTAGAATTAGATCATTAGTAATGGATGGTCTAATAGTAAAAAAAAATGTTGTCACGAAAGCAAGTGACGTCAGTATTGTGTGATAAGGAAAAACTAGTATAGCAAACATGTGATAATGATATAATTTGCAATTATAGAGTTAAGAAGGTATGTTGTGGTTAATAGAACATTAAAAAAGGGTTCTCTGTTTCATACACCACTTGATTTGACATAGCCAAGTAAACGGTCGTTTAGACCACTGTAAACGGTCGTTTGGACTATAGTAAACGGTCGTTTACTTTTCTGTAAACGGTCGTGTACTTTAATGTAAACGGTCGTTTACTACTAGTGTGATTTGACAATTCAAATTTCGTTTGCTAGCCTTTCAACCGAACCCACAACCCACTCCATCAATATATACCACCATTTTCACCATTTTCATCTATCTTCACCCACCATTATCATCTTCCTTCTTCATCTTCATTCAACTCATCTTCTTCAGCTTCTTTACCTCATCCACGGAATTTACCGTCATTATTTTTATCAACATATTCACCATCTCATTATTCTTCTTTTTAAAATAAAGGTTAATTTATTATTATAATAAAATTGAGTTTAATATATATTTTATTTTGTTACTAATTGTAATTATTTTAGGTAATGGCTTCAAGTTCACGTCAAGATACAGCGTCGGTTCGTGCTTCGAATCATCCATGGCTTCAGTTTCGTCGAGGATCAGATGAATATAAAAGGCTTCAAAAACTTTTAAATAAAGAATTTGAGCCTTCACGTTCGATATCTTGGAGCTTGTTATGGGACGTGGGTGAATTTACTTGTGCTCGTAACATGATGCACGAGCCGTGGAGCAGATTTTTTGCAATTAGTGGACCGCAATATAAGGAGCTTTGTTTGGAGTTTTTCTCTACATTTAATTTCGACTCGAATAACCATAATTATAGGTATACCAATTTAGTTGGATATATATAATTTCGACTCTACATTTAATTGAACTTATATTTTTTTGACAGTGATAACGATGCTATCAGTTTCGTGCTCGGGGGAGTGTCACGTAATTATTCGGTGGCCAAGTTTGGTATTTTGATGGGTTATATACAGTTCAAGAGACCCATCAATCTAATTTTTTGAACGGTTTTACGTAATTTCCAGAAGATTATAATGATGAAATATTTGGCAAGAAATTGGTGATGGCCAATATGTGCCTAACAAAAAATGAAAGCTACAAGAATGAACGATCCGTTGTATAGATATCTTCATCGTGTTATTGGTCATACAATAGCTGGACGTAGGATGACCAGTGGGGGGTGACTAAAAAGGATCAATTCTTTTTATTTTTTGATTAAAAGGAGACCTTGTAATCTGGCATATATGCTTGCTGATTATTTTACTACTTGCACGGGTATAAAGAAAAACGGACATATTTGTGGTGGTACATATGTTACTCGACTCGCCAGTCTTTACACATTCTTACCCCTAAGCACGTGGTAAGGTTAAACGGGCCGGTTCTTATGTCCGGATTTGTTGATCGTGAACATGTTATATGAATGGACATGATTGCAGATTATCCACAAGTTAGGTGGTGGTTTAAACATAATAATCAAATGTGGATTCCTTCATATGAAGACCCTCCTGATGACCCATATCAATAGATGAATTGCATTTATAATGTAATTTTATTTTTATTTGTAGAAAAATGTAATTTTTTTAGTTTTGTAAAATTGTGATTTACTTTAATTTAGATAATAATTTTATTTATGTTTGGTTTATTGTAAACAATATTCTCCAAAAGCCCACAATTATAGATAAAAGAAATAATTTTTAGGGAATTGTGCAGATAAGAGAAATAATTGTTTACAATGATTGATACGGGTTGATGCCTAAATTCATTCACAATACACATATCACAATTGACAATTTATAATTCACAATTATTCAAATTCATTCATTCACGCATCATCATAATTAAAGTTAATAATGTCTCAATTTTATAATGATTGGGTGTACCAAACAAGAGAGGAGTTAATGGATTGGGTGCAAAACACTGCACGGATCCTTGGATACGTTATTGTCACACAACGAACGAAGAAGACCGTATACGGCTTCGTCGACAAGGCATTTCTTATGTGCGATCGGGGTGGTGTATACAAGTCAACATCAGATTCAACACGTATTCAGGCACAAAGAAGACAGGTTGTCCATTTCAACTTATAGCAAAATATCATGAAGAAGATGGAGGTTGGAAAATATATGTTGTTTGTGATGAACATAACCATGAACCTTCTAAATTTTGGAGGGTCATGCTATGCAAAAAGATTATCTAAAGAAGAGTATGCATTGGTGGAAGATCTTACAAGAAAAAATATGCAGCCACGTGATATTCTTACGGCTTTAAAGAAAATAATGATATAAATATATCCACAATTGAAACCGTGTATGATGCACGGATAAGGATACGGAAGTTGGAAAAAAATTGGAAACACCCCAATGCAAGCACTTCTTCAATCTTTGCAGATGGACGGATACATCTATGATTTACTACTGATGACGAATCAAATCAATTAAATGATTTGTTTTTGTCAACCCCACTTCATTAAAAATATGGCGTGCGTTTCCGCATGTGATTATTTTAGATTGCACGTACAAGACGAACAGGTATCGCCTCCCTTTTCTTTAAATTGTTGGCTTAACTTCAACAAACAAGATATTTTGTATTGCTTTCGCGTTCATATGAAATGAGAAAAAAAAGATAATTTCAAGTGAGCTTTAAATTGTCTGAGAAAAACATTGATGGCTATATGGTACCACGTGTCATAGTCACCGATAGAGAGTTGGCATTAATGGATGCATGCCAAGTAATTTTTCCAGAAGCAACCCGATTGCTTTGTAGATATCATATACAGGAGAATATCAGAAAGCATTGCAGACCATCTTCAAGTCTCAGACTGAGTGGGATAAATTTATGTATTACTGGAGTTTTCTGCTTCAATCTCCAACAATTGAAGCCTACTATGAAAATCGAACGCGATTGCAGATAAAGTTGATGAACAAGCATCGAAGTATTTTTCTGATCTATTTAATTTATTGTTTTTATTTTAATAAACTTGAAACTAACATATTTGATTTCTCTTTGCAGATGTGTTTAATTATTTGGATGTTAACTGGTTGTAAAATTATAAAGAGATGTTCGTGTCTGCGTGGATTGATCAACATCTCAATTTGGAGAACAAACAACAAATAGAGTAGAAAGCCAACATGCTCTGTTGAAAAAATATTTGAATTCTGACAAGTCAAATTTAGATAAATTATAATAATTTTAAATAACATAGTACGTTTACAGGAAACACAAATAAAGGCAAGTTTCGAGGAAAGTCGGATTAAAATAAAACAATAACATCAACATAATTTATTTATTTCTTTGTTATCAAATGTTTCTCATGAAGCTCTGGATATATTACTTGGAGAGCTGACACGAGTTGAGGAAATTCAAAACCAATCACAAAGGTGTGGCTGCCATATTCGTACTAGTTGCGGTTTACCATGTGCTTGTGCAATCGCACGGTATTTAAAAGTAGGCAAACCTATTCCATTACATTCGATAGATATATTTTGGAGGAGGCTTGACTTTTCACCGGTATCGTTAAACGAAGATGAAGAAGATATTCAATGTGATAACGAACTTGAGAGGTTCAAAGAAGCTTACCAGAAACAGAAAAATCCCACGGTGAAAAGGAATTGGTTACAAAGGATAAAAAGCATAACGGATCCTATCATCATAAATCTTAACGAGCCTACGGTGCAAAAAAATACTCGTGGAAAGCCAACACTCAAATCTCAAAACAAAACAAACCAGACCCTTCACCTGCTGAACCTACCCGAGGTCATACCTACACAATAGATGATTTTGTTAGTTATAATTTTATGGGTTGAGCCCCCAGAAAAATACTTCAAACGTAGATAACACAACTCAATCTTCTCTATATCACCATCCTTTACTAACACAGATTTCAAAACTTTTCCATCCATATATAACACATATAGAGAACGTAAACAGTGATGGTAACTGTGGGTTTCGTGCAGTTTTCTTTTCCTTAGGATTCGGTGAAGAATATTGGCTGAACATGAGGTATGAGCTTTTAAACGAGTTACATAACAATTCTAATTTGTACAGAAATCTTTTCTCCAGCTCATATGATGAGACAGAATGTACTTTATCATGGTTACAACCGGGTCCAGCTCCTGATCAACACTGGATGATAATGCCTTACACAGGATTATTGATCGCCAACAGATTTAATGTGATTCTTCAATGCTTATCTCCCACTGAAAGTGCAACTTATTTTCCGCTATGGACAGGTCCGGATGAACTCATCTATCACCAATTCATTACTATTGCACATGTGTATAGTTGTCACTACGTCTCTGTGCGTTTAGAGGGTGAATATCCATTGCCTTTCATAACGCCGTTATGGAATTTTCACAAAAGTAATAATGCGGCTGCGTTAGAAAGAATGTACGAGGAGAGACTTCAAAGATATAGTCAATATATACTTCGAAATAAAATTGTTACTCGTTTCAATATAGATTAGATTAGCATCATTTGTAAGTATTCATTTTATCTTAACAATATATTAATTTAATATAATATAACTATTTATAGTTTTATATACTAAATTGGTCATTTACTAAATTATAATTTTATCTTAATTTATATAACACTAACTATAAATATTTAACCATAAATATAAATAGAAAAACTATAATATTTAACCATAAATATAAATAGAAAATTTTAATATTATAAAAACTTAAAATAAATATTTAACCATAAATATAAATAGAAACTTTTAATATTATAAAAACTTAAAATAAATAATTAAAAAATAAAAACGACCGTTTATCCCGGTGTAAACGACCGTTTGTCAATCTGCAAACGGCAGTTTATTTCTCTGTAAACGGTCGTTTAGTATCATGCAAGCGGCCGTTTACAGTGTGACAAATGACAGTTTGCTTCTTGACAAACGGACATTTGCTTTGTCCGGTGTTAAATGCGTAATCGGTGGTGTGGGAAACAATAACCTCTAAAAAAAACATACATCGCCCCATTGTGTGAGACCATCGTCACATGTTTTATCATTTGTCCTCCTCATCTTGCTCCTATCACACAAACAATAGAGGAAAGTGTTCCTTGTGTAAAGTATAATACAAGGAAGGGCGCTTATAAATTCATATCTATATCAATATCAATATACATACCCGGATCAAAGGAACAAGGTCTAAAAAGAGGAGTATCGTCAAGGGTTATTATTGAGGGGCTGTTTATGTAAATTTGACGGACCATCATCATCTGGGTTTGTGTTTTCGTGTTTGTGTTTGTGTTTGTGTTGTTCATCAGTTTCTCTGGAGAAGCAAATAAAAGACAAGAAAAGAAAAAAATTCAACGCCCCATCTCGATCTAATCAAACACATCTTCGATTCCCGATTCATAAAATTCCCACAAACACAAAGATTCATTCATTCATAAGGAATCCGGATGATACATACATCACATGGCTTCCTCTAAACTGATGATGAACATGTCTTCTTCTACTTGCAGAAATTCGGATCTACTCAGACGAAAGTCATCTAATTCGTCATCTTCTTCCACCTCAACGAATCACAATCACAATCACCCTCACCCTCAGTACCCTGGCCCTGCTATTCCTACCAACAGCAATTCTGGGATGAACCAGCAACCTCTCGAGACTACACAAATTACTCTCTTGGACGCCGCCGGTGCCGTTACGCCAATTAACGCTGCCACTCAACACACTGGTTTCTTTCCTTCTTTATACCTTCTCCTTCATTTCCTTGACCTTAATTTATGTATTGCCCAGCAAATTTATCCCATAATTTTCCTTTTTTGCTTCCAACCTGAAATTTTATAAACAAACTCATGTTACTATGTTTCGATTTTCATAGCTCTAGCTTCATGTTTTCCTCCACCATAATAGCTACTTTTAAACAATTCCTCACCTTTAGATTGTTAACTGACTTATTAAACCTTAATAGCTCTATTATAATGCTGGTTAAGTTGGCCATCTATGATCAGCTATAAGCCTTAGTTGTTGTAATTTCTATCATTTAGCTGCACTTTTTGAAAATATCTATAATTCATTTGACTTAAGATGGCTTGAAGATAAACTTACGTAGGAGTCTTCCATAGTAATGCACCCTCATCATAGTTGATGTTATGTTATGTTTAACTTATTGTTACATGGAATTTAGTGCACAAGAGCGGGGATGATGTCTGGAAGGAGTTTGTGGCAGGGCGTAGCTGTAAGCAAGAATGCCAGATGAGATGATGACTCTAGAGGATTTCTTGGCTAAGGCAGGGGCAGTTGAGGAAGAAGATGTTAAAATTCCACCTCCACCTTTACCAACCGGAGGGATTTTCAGTTATGATATTCATCAACCAAATGCCAATGTCGATGGGTTTGGTATTGGAGTGGAAGAGATGGGAGGGAGAGGGAAAAGAAGAGCAATCTTGGAGACGCTAGATAAGGCGGCTCAGCAGAGGCAAAGAAGGATGATTAAGAATAGAGAGTCCGCTGCAAGGTCCAGAGAACGCAAACAGGTACCTGATTCTATCTTTTCTAAACAGGGTGCTCTTTTGGTGTCAACTTTCTTTAATTCATTTGGATACTTGTTCAGGCATACCAAGCTGAACTGGAATCTTTAGCTGTCAAATTGGAAGAAGAGAACGAGGCATTGTTGAAAGTAAAGGTAGCGTATCTTGAATTGTAATGGTAACTTTTTGTGGGTCTTTACTTGAAAAACTTATTATTAGCTTACTTGTGTTCCTTGTTCCTTTTTTGCAGGCGGAGCAGACTAGAAAAAGGTATAAGCAGGTATGGTAATCAATTCTATTGTATTAATTTTTGTTTCTATAATTGGCATACCTTGAATCTAGCCTACAATCCGATCTTTCTTCTCTTAGTAAATTGATAGTCGTCTCTTTACTTTAGACGCACTGATGTAGTCTATAAAAACTCTGACCAGGCATTTCTGCTCTACTATCATTCTATTGAAATTGAGTTTACCCTCATGATACTTGACTTGACAGTTGACATCCTGTATAGATGAAGTGATTGTTTATTCTAGTTTTTTGGTGTGCTATATTGTTTCTAACTTTATAATAAATATATATAACTTATTTCATAAAATAGATTAAATAAGTGAAGGGAATATGCAACACTTATCTGGCATGGAGGGTGGAAATGATGTTTGTGTAGATGGATTTTAGGTGTTATATTGAAAATTTCCTCTTAAATTATGATTCATCTCCTTTTCTTTTAGTTGATAAATAATGATATGGTTCTTAATTTTTGTTTCTAAGGACCCTCCTCATACTAAGGTGATCCACTCTCAAGAGAATGGGTAAGCAAAGACATGTACATAGAAGTGTTTTTGTATGTCTTAAGAGAAAACTTTCATCTATTGAACAATTAAGCTTTCAAGGGGTCTATTATCTAGTTTGTGGTTCCGATCAATTTGTTTAAATAAAACAAAGGATAGTTATGGTGTCTTGCATTGATGAAAAAGAGGATTTTTTTTTTGTTATATCAAAAAGAGTGAATACATGGTATTTTAAGCTTATCAACAAAACTTCTTTTGTGAGTTCTAACTTGATACAAATTAATTCAGATGCGTCCATATTCTAGACCCCTCGAGTTGTTGTAGGGAAAAGACATAAACCTAATACTCAAAACGTAGTTGAAGTTTATTTTCTTTCCTTTTAAACATCAAAGAACCTTGGAGCAGAGTTATTCTTAAGCAGATCGCCCTTTAGACTGAATTGTATATCTTCCCTGTTGATGCAATTGCTTTCTTTAAACTTAATTCTGTAACTCGTGTTAGGATCCTTTCTCCATTCATAGAATAGTATTTTAGATCTCATTAGTTTAACCTCATGTTCTAGTTATATTGTTGCCTTTCTCAAAACAATTAATCCTTATGGTCTTATGGAAGAGTATTCTTGAAAATTATATTGTGTGATATCTGTCAAATACATTTGCATAGGGGCGAAATAAGAGAAAAATGCTGTGATAAAATCAGAATATTATTTCGAGAAAGGAAATGGTGCAATATGTATAGGATGTTTTATTTGAGATTAACATTGTTTTATGTTTGTTCAGCTGATGGAAAACATAATTCCAGTAACAGAGAAACAAAGACCAACAAAATGTGTGCTGCGGAAAGTTCGGTCCATGGAGTGGTGATAATTTATAATAAGGTAATGCAAAAACACAAGGGAGATCAAAGTTGTATTACATAAAATTTGATGTCAACTCAAGCATTTAAGGATCCATTGAGCCAGCTAATAATGGCCATTTGCAGGAAGATACATGCTATATATATGAATACTAGAAGATGTTGCAACGCAAGGAAAGGGAATGGCTTATGAAAAGTCGTCAATCATTTCTTATGTGCTTTGCAGCTTGTTTGGACCCCATGCTTAGCTTATATGTGGTTCATAGATGAATATATTCATCCCTGGTGACTGTCATTCTAATTTTGAACTTGTTAATTTGCTTTCTTGCTAGATTCATTTTTAGACCGAATGAAGCTGAAAAGAATAACAATAAGAGAGACGAATAGTGTTGATCCAGCTATAATAGTAGTAGAATTAATCTCTCTTTTATCTGCCACTTTTTTTGCTTCTTCATTATCCTCCTCTGCTCGGCTTTCTGATTTGACTTGTTTCTTTGATTCGCTGCTTATTGCTTCATCGACGTTGTGATTTTCCCTTTGTTGATCTGATGTGATTCCGTTGCCAAGAGTAGGTTCTTTGAGTTCCTGAATCCCGACACCAGTGAGCACCCCTTTGACCAGTTTTGGCATCCGAATAATGAGTCTTGATTCGTCCGGGTCAAACCTGGCCTTGACTTTGTTCAAAACCACTCCCTCTGGGATTATAAAGGTTTTATGGAATCCCCTGACGTTGGGCTTTTCACCACTTATAGTCATTCTGCTCCCATCCTCGTTTATCTCAATCTTTACGTCCTTTCTCCCGAAGCCACCTACGTACGTACATGCAGTTCAAATTAGCAAACGTATTCTTGTAATATGCATGCAAACAAACAAAGGAAGTTAAAACCAACCAACCTTTTCTAAGGTCGGATGAGAGGATGAACATGGAATCCGTTTGGTGGGTGGTGAAAACGACGAGTGGTTCACTTTTCGTACTCGAAAGATCGACTTCATTTTGGAGCTTTGAGTCCAGTTTGAAATCCATTTTTCAAGACGAAGACTGGTTATGGCAGATAGATGCATACTATATAGTCAGGCCTGGCATGGCATGGCATGAATAGGATAATCAATAACAATAACGACAAGTTTGTTTACGTGGTAGAGCAAAGAATATATTCATTGCTTCCGATTCTTTCTTAATTTGCTTTTGGGGGAAGCTAAGCTAACACAAATAAACACAATCAATCGTAGAGGCTACTCATCTCAGAACCACTAAAATGTTAACAACAAGACTCTATTACGCACTCGTACATATTGTATTAGTGCTTTGAATACGATAGACAGAGAATGCTGACTCTCATATTTTTTTTTTCTCTCCTATTACTTTTGTTAAACGTTATCTTCTATGCAATATATATACATACCCCCTGGCCCCAGCACATACGTATAATGGCAAGTTACCGAGCATGTTAATTGTACAAAGTATTATTATGGTATGAAACCTGCGAAACCACTACAATGCGACCAGGGCCGGCTCGATTTTTTCGGGGGCCTCAAGCGAACTCAAAAAATGGGGCTTTTATGAATTTGCTGTTGTTGACGTACCCTACAAGTTTTACATGTTTCGATTATAACAGTTATTTATTTTGACCAATTATTCAACCCGTCTAATATGCAATATTCTATTATCATTCATATATCCAAACACCTCCTAATAAGCTAGCCAAAACATACGTTTAATGCATATTATTTTAACAAATACATCAACTTACTTTATATCCCCTCTTATCAATTAACTCATTCACCATACTATACATTGTAAAATAAAAGATCATCAGTACACTAATATGGTTTAAAATCTTACCAAAGCCAAACTCAAGATTTCATCACCTACTAAGTATATGAATTCAGATTAGTAAGATATTTAAGCAAGTACAACTATATGCAAATTGGTTACGGAAACAAAATGAAACTTTTTGGTGGAAGATAAAAGCAAAAGCAACGACCCCTTCTAGCTACTACTCTAACATCTTATGTCGACTTATCTAGACACGATACATATTTGTTAGCTTGGATCCACATGGCAGCTACTCTTGAGACCATTAATTGCAGAAGCCATATTTAAAACAAAACCTTAAATCGAATTTGGGGGCCCCTTGAACGTGGGGGCCTGAAGCAAGTTGCTTCACTTCAATAAAGCAAAGGCCGGCCATGAATGCGACACATGGCAATGACAAAAAGTTTAATAATTACTCAACCTATATTTATAATTATACAAGGGTTTGGTTAAATAGACACCCTATTATTTTAAATCAACACTCCAAAATTTATATACGGGTCGTATGGCTCCATACGCGTCGTATAGGGGGTTCGTATAGCCTTATACGGGGCGTATAACCCCTCTGACAGCCCCCTGAATTTTTTATCGTAGTCAGTGTCGAAATTAGCTATACGCGTCGTATAGCCCTATATGTGTCATATAGGGGGGTCGTATAGGGCTATATGGGCGTATAGCTCTCTAACACCCCCCTGAATTTTCCTCGTTTTCAGTACATTCGACCCTATACGTCGTGTATGGACCCATACGAGACGTGCAGGGGGATGTCGATTTATCTGAGTGGGTGTCTAAATATTAGGACCCTTATACAATCTATGTTATTGTCACATTATATTTGTGCCATAATACATGGAACTTTCTTTAAAAGAATGTTTTTCTATATAATTTATAGCTATATTAAAAAACATACACATAAACCGTGGGATACCGCGGTTATAACAATTTACAATACGGTACTCAGCTTTTGTTAATTAATCAATTCTCTCGTGATATATAGCATGATATTTCTGCTAGTTTTCTTAGTCGTATATTGGTGTGGTATATCCATATCATTAGCCTTTAGATCTCAATTAAATAATAATAAATACATAGATAATAAACTGTCAGTCACAAACATAGTAACTTAAAAATAAAAATCTACGCGTCAACTATTTGCTTCTTACACATCCCAATCACCTCATCTATAGCTCCGAACACCATTTTTCATAAAAATTGATACCGGAAGTTTCTTGTATATCTTTCTCGCAATTAAAATTTTTGAATAATTTGACTTCATAATTGTTTGTGAACAGGAATATGCATAGAAAATTCTTATCTGATTTGATACAAACAATGGTTCAAAGATTTAACTATTTCAATGAGCAAACTAATAGATTCATTTAACTATACCTTTTATTTAATTCTTATAAGATATACAATCCAGGAGTAATACAATTAGGTATCATGAGGCCTTGATAGATAGAAACACCATCTACATCACATAAAAATAAGATTTTCATAATTCCATTCAAGATGCACTAAAAGTTACCTAACTGATGCAACAAAATTTTTGATAGTGTAAGCAAATTTAAACTGCTTATTCATGAACTCTGGTTTCTTAAAATAGAGTTTCAAGCTTGATAAATCTCTTTTATAGTTACCAAAAGCTATTAAAATGCATTATTCAGGACAAATCCTAAGAGAGTTTTTGAGACCCTATGTAGAATGGTACAGATCTAATACTTCAAGAATGAAACCAACCTCAAATAGATCAAGATTACAGAGTAGAATCCAAAACAGAAACAAGAACAAATGATTTACGAATACAAAGAGAATAAACGAATACAAATGAGATCTTATCACTACTAGAGATCTGCACTAAGGTTGTGCAGATATATCAAACACCAGAACTCATACGAGCGAGAAGATAAACAAACAAGAGAGCTATTTGTGTGTGTGAACGAGAGAGATGAGGTGGTGAAGAATGATCCAGAAACCCTAGAAGACGCTCCACCTTTATAGCTGGAGAAAGATCAACAGGCCCCTTCCACTTTTAGAGAACGACATCAAGCCCCCTTAACAATCTGAGAAATACACAAAGAATAGAAAATATAATAAGATAAAGTTATAAAAATATATTTACTAATAAAATTGAGAGACTCATATTTTAACACCCCCTCAATTTGATTAGTAAACATGTCAAACAGCCCAAGTTGATCACACAACAGAGAGTGTTGAACAACAGGCAAACCCTTGGTTAAAATATCAGCTTTTTGCAACTTTGAACCAATTTGAACAGTTTTAATTATGCCAGCAGACACTTTTTCACGCAGAAAATGAAGATCAAGTTCAAAATGTCTAGTACGTTCATGAAAAACTGGATTTGCAGCAATCGAAATAACAGCTGAATTGTCACAATGGAGGTTAACAGGAATTGTATAAGGAACCTGCAACTCTTTTAACAGATTTAAGACCCACATAATTTCACATGTGGCAGAGCACATAGCTCGATATTCTGCCTCAGCAGGCGAACGGGAAACAGTTCCCTGTTTCTTACTTGTAACGCCCCGAAATTTCACGAAACAAGCCATTTAATAATAATGGGCTTTTAAGGGTTAATTTAAGAAAGAAAGGTAAATTAGTGGGCTATAGACCAAATTAACCCTAATGGGCTACGTGTTGATGGGTTTAAGGGCCCTAATCAGCCCTTAAACAATGCATGATCAGCTCCACTTCCATCATTCCAACCCTAGCCCCCAAATTCGTAGAGAGAGAAAGTAGAGAGAGAAAGTGGAGAAAACTCAAGATTTGGAGCTTGAAAGGTTGAAAGGTTGAAGATCTGGGTGATTGGAGCATAAAATTCTAAGAAAAGAGCAACAAAACAAGGTAAGAATCGACCTCTAAACCCTTCTATTGATCAAACCCGGATTCTAGGGTTTTGGGTTTTGAAAAGTTACAAAGAAACACATAAAGGTTAAATTTTTACGTATGAAAACGTGTAAAAAGGTTAGATATGGCTTCATGGATGGTAAACCAAGGATTTGGACGTAAAAAGTTAACATTTTGGGTTAAAAACGGGCTGGTTCTTAGTTTCTGTTCATCCAGCGAAACTGGGCCCCGATCCAGCGAATTTAAGTATTCATCCAGCGAAACTATTCATTTATCCAGCGAAACGAAAGGATTTCCAGCGAAACTACAGTTTCGCTGCTGCGAAACTACAGTTTCGCTGATAAGTTCGCTAGTGCTTAGGTTGACCTATAGACTTAGCCAAACTAAGAAATTCCAACGAAAGTTGGGCGCTCATGGCAGCGAATCTGTCCAGCGAAACTAGCAGAAGTGATGCCCAGCGAAACTGGTAGCGAAACTGCCAGCGAAACTGGCAGCGAAACTACCAGCGAAACTGTCAGCGAATTTGTGAAGAAAATGATGTTTTTGCGTATTAACTTTCGTGCAGCTTGAGTATTCAGACTATAGCTTAAGTGACTTAGAATTTAAGCTGTTTGGATAAGTTCAGGTGAGTTCTAGACCCCTCCTTTACCCGTTTTCAATGTTTTGGGGTGATATGCATACTAAAATACATACTTTTATGATGACGGTTTTTTAAACCTTTTATCAAGAAAATAAAATTTTCTAAAGTAAAATGTGCCATTTAAATAGTTCAAAATAATTTTCGGGCGCGCTGACCTGGCAGCCCGGCCCCAGCCAGGGGCGTTGCCCCTTGGACCCCACTAGGGGCTGCCGCCCCTAGGACCCCGCTATCAGGGGCTGCCGCCCCCGAACCCTCGCCGTCCCGCGGAGGGTCAGTTATCTAGTTTATCTCTCATGATTGATGAAATGTGAATGCTTAGACTAAGAGTTTGCTTCTTATTATGTGTTAAGTGTATGTGAAAACTAAAGATATAAGTGAAACTTAAAGAACTGTTATTGGGCCCATAACGTGCACCTTGATAAAGTAAAGCCTTGCAAGCAATTGATAAAGGAGGGTTGCATTCGTTGTGCCCTCACCCTGATAAAGTGATAAAGTAATTGCTCGAACAGGCAGGTCAGTAAGGCCTGGATTGGCATGACAATAATGGCCTGATTGGGTACGACAGTAAGTCCTAAATTGGCATGTCGGTAAAGTCCTGTGTTTATCATAGGCACCGATAGTGACAGAGAATTGACGGATAAAGAAGAGTAATAATTAACAAGTAATGATAATTATCGATGAAGTGATAGCCTGTGTGTATTGATGTTCTGATAGATGGTGATTATTTTTAACTGTTAAAGCTAATACTTTTGCAAAAGTTATTTAACAAAGTAAACCTAGAATTCACTCAGCGAAGCTGACTTTTGTATGTATATCAGTTGACAGGTGAGAGTTTGAGTCTTATAGGATGGGAGCATGGATCTGAAGCTTCTTGGCATCTAAATACTGGCATCCCTGATGGAGGAGTATTCAAGAGGACTTTAAATAGTTTTTGATAGTTAAAGACGATGTTTATATTTTAATTTAACCACGTTGTAATGAATTGAAATTACCATATCTTTCCGCTGCAATATATATTTATACATATAGAGTAAATGATTGCTTTAAATCTATGTTTTGCTGTGAATGACCAACTGTGAGGTTCCCTGGGAAAGGGGGCCTTACATTACTTTTCCATGAGACAAGAGACTTTCCTAAGAACAGACAATATCCAGTAACTGACCTTCTGGAGGACAAACACTTCCCCCAGTCAGAATCAACATATGCAGTAACATTAAATGAATCAGATTTTGAAAACAGCAGCCCCTTTCCAGGAGAAGATTTTAAATATCTCAACAATCGAAATGCAATTTGCAAATGAATGTTAGAAGGGGCATGCATGAACTGACTCAAAACTTGAACAGCATATGAGATGTCTGGTCTTGTTAAAGACAAGTAGGTCAGTTTACCAATTAATTTTTGATAAAAAGAAACATTAGACAAAGTGGTTCTTCATGTCTAAGTTTAGAAGTAACAAGAAAGCTCTGCTCAATTGGGGTACTAACCGGTTTACAGCCAAGGTACCCAAACTCAGATAGTAAATCCATGCAATATTTATGTTGGGACAAACAAACCCCTTTTTTAGAATACAAGACTTCAATACCTAAAAAATACCTTAAAACACCCAAGTCTTTGATCATGAAATGTGATCCTAAAGTTTGTTTTATAGCACATATTTCAGCGTGATTATTCCCAGTTACAATAATATCATCTACATACACAAGCAAGGCAACAAAGATAGAACCACATTGTTTTATGTACAAAGAAGGATCACACAGACTTTGGGTAAAACTCATTTCAAGAAGTACGCTTGTAAGTTTTTCATTCCATTATCTAGGGGTTTGTTTGATACCATACAAGGATTTGTTTAATTTGCACACTTTATTATCTGATTTATTATAGTACCCTTCGGGCAGAGTCATATACACATCTTCACTATATTTCCATATAAAAATGCATTGTTAATATCAAGTTGAAACATTATCCAACTGTTTTGAACAGTAAGACTAATAATGCATCTAACAGTGACCATTTTCACAACAGGGGAGAATGTCTCATCAAAGTCAATTCCCTCCTGTTGGCTGTAGCCTTTGGCCACAAGACGGGCTTTATATCGCTCAATTTTGCTAGTGGACTTATATTTAATTTTATAAATCCACTTGCACCCAATGGGTTTTCTATCACTGGGAAGATCATGTAACACCCGAAAATTTCGGTTTGGAGTGTCATGCGACTGGAGCGTCCAATCTCATGATAGTCGCACGACTGGAGCTCAATACGCACGATAGTCGCACGATTGGAGTGTCCAATCTCATGGAGCTCATGCGGCTGAAGGTTCAGTCACATAGAAGCTCGGGCGACTGGACTGTAGTATTTAAGGGAGAGGGCAGCCCTTACCCTCTCCCCATACTTGCGAAACCAGAGAGAAAGAAGAGAAACGGGAAAAGAGGAGAAGAAAGCTTGGTTCAAGCGGGTTTGAGAGTGCAAAATCGACGTGTAGTGAGTTGAATCGAAGCTCTACTCGACGGGATCGTTCATGTGAGTTCTAGGACCCCTCATTTACTTGTTTTCAAATGATTTTGGGGCTGGAACACATATAAACCCGCTTTTGAAATGTGTGAGTTTGACCCATTTGGGTGTAATCGTGTGCATTGTGTTTAAAGTATGAATTTTGGACGTGTATGTGCTTGAATGTGGTCATAGTATGATTCCCTAAGGTTTAGGAGGGTTAATTTTGGTATAAAACGAGTTTGGAAGGATTTGGAGGTCGTGAGTCGCGACCGCAGTTCGGGATGAACTACAATCGCTGCCCAGTTAGGGCTAGGCGACTGGAGGGCCAAACGCACGACTGAAGGACGATTGAAGCTCAACCACACGACTGGAGCTCAATCGTACGACTGGAGGTTCAGTCGCACGACAGGTCATACGACTGAGGGCCCAGTCGCATAGATGCTTAGTCGCCTAGGTGCTTAATCGCACGACTGAGAGTCCAGTCGTATAGGTGCTCATCCGCATTGAGTCCATTCGCATGATGTCCAATCGCCTAGTATCCATTCGTATGATTGGATGTTCATTCATATAGGTGCCCAATCGCATGATTCAGTCGCGTGGAGGCCATGCGACTGAAGCATGCCCAATCGCCCAAATAGGGCTGTTGTGTGCGAGGAGAGGTATAGTTCAAAAGGGTAGGTAATGATGTGATAGCTCCCGTAGGTACATATGTGATAACTGTCGAGGCTTAGAAGTTACGTTGGGCCCGATGACGATAGTATTGCATGTGTATGCATGATGTATGTAGGTTAAGTATGATGTTGCCATGATAGATGGTGAATACTGATGACTTGTAAATGCCAATGTTCCTTGCTTCGATGTATGTTTATCTTTTCGTATCTTTACGTATACGTGTATAAATGAATGAAAAGTATTATGTAACATAAAGTGAAAGATAATGAAAGAGGAACGTAATGAATGAACGCATGCATTAATGAACGAATGAACGAACGTAAAGCTAAAGAGTGTATGTATGAGGTGAGCGACTATGGGTCGCAACAGACTCGAAGGAGGATCTTTGTCACGTGCCCCGGTGCTGTGTCAGTCTTGGACATGAGTCGGGGGTTTGTTTGTCAAGCCCCGGCACAGCATCAGTCTTCGGACATGAGTCGGGGGTATTGCATGAGACAAGATAGAGAGATGAGATCTCTGTCGCATATCCCGGTACTGTGTCAGTCTTCGGACATGAGTCGGGGTTTTGTTTGTCAAGCCCCGACACAGTATCAGTCTTCGGACATGAGTCGGGGATATTGCATGAGACGAGATAGTGAGGTGAGCAACTCTGTGTTGCAACAGACTCGGATGGAGTTCAATCTAGACGATTGACTCGACGGGATCTTTGTCGCGTATCCTGGTGTTGTGTCAGTCTGCGGACATGAGTCGGGGGTTTGTTTGTCAAGCCCTGGCACAGCATCAGTCTTCAGACATGAGTCGGGGATATTGCATGAGACAAGACCTAGATGAGAAAGAGAATTATGAAAGGAAGTATGAAACGAATGAAAGTTAATGAAAGTAATGAAAGTTAAAGAATGAACGAATGAAAGTAACTAACGGAAGAACGTAATGATAACGTATGAAATGGGATCCTTGTCACTCGACCTCAGTAATCATGGCTGTGTGCCATGAAGAGGGTAAAGTGTGTAAAAGACAAGAAATGTATGAAAGTTAAAGATAGATAATGAGCGAATGACAGACAGAGAATGAACGAAAGTAACGTTAAAGAATGAATGAGAACATACAAAGATAATAATGAAATTATCTATGTGTACGTATGATGTGTGTTCGCATGTATGTAAGGAACGGTTTTAACGAAAGAAAAGTATGTTTTATTATAAAACTAGAACTCACTCAGCAACGCTGACTTTTGATGTGTTTCCAGTTGGCAGTTATGTTGCTGAGGATGGCACGGGCGGCTACTCAGTTTCGTTGAGGCTGGCATCCATATTTTGACATGTCAATGTATTTTAAGATGAAAACGAATATTGTAATGTTATGAAATGACATGTTTTAGTTATTAAAGAACGTTTTATATTCCGCTGCGAGATAAATGTACGTTTTAAATTGTTTTATGTGCGATGAATGACCAACTGTGAGGTGCCCGGGAACGGGGGCCTTACAAGTTGGTATCAGAGCCAAAGTTTAAGTGAAACGAGTAAATTTTCAAATAAACCTTAACTTAAACTGAGATTGGGACGGAAAGGAAGGAATGCCAATCTGAGTAGCTGTGTGCCATCAGGTATTTTCTTAAAGTTAACCGGTATTATGTGCGCATGTTATGTGTTTATGTGCTACTGTTAGATTTAGATGCTAATATAGTCAGGACAGGTAATGCTCGGGGTATGAAAAGTAAGGTAAGTGGCTAATCACAACTGATCACTGTAATTAGGGACTTACTATACTTGACATGAACCGAGCTATTCCCTTGAATGACCATGTTGGTGTTTGAATCTGTCAGTGTATTATAGAGGATGGCTGGTGGTAGATCTTCTAAGGCTTCATGTGGTGGAGGTGGTGGCGGATGTGGCGCTGAACCGCGGGTCACGAGAGGAAGGCCTAGAGTTGAAAAAGTGGTTCATTAAGAACCCAAAACCCCTCATCCGGAGGGCGGTGATGAGAGTGCTAACCTGAGAGCCTCGATGAGAGAGGCGGTTGCGGAAGAAGTGCACCAGGCCATGCAGACGATCTTACCGTCAGTGGTGACTGAAGTGATAAAGGCTGTTAGGGATGAGGAGAAACAGGAAAGGGGTAGACCTTCGGGTGGAAGGAGACGGACGGAGACTGGAACGGTTTTCTCTGATGAGTAGGAAGAGAAGGAGGAGCCTGTGCAGGAGGCGGCACGAGGCTGTAACTAAGGGGCATTTCAACGATGCAAGCCCCCAACTTTTGATGGTAATGGCACTGCTGCTGCTGCTCACCGATGGGTGAGGGAAATGGAAGCCGTGCTGAACATCAGCGAGTGCCGGGAGGATCAGAAAGTGAAGTTTGCCGCCCACTCTTTCGTGGACTCAGCTTTGTGTTGGTGGAATAACATAGTCCAAGTTAAGGGTAGCAGGGATATCGGAAGAATGAGATGGTCAGAGTTGAAGAGGCTGGTGATTGAGGGGTTATGTCCTCACGTGAGATGGATAAGGTTGAAAGGGAGTTCCTACAGTTGGAAGCGGGGACGAGGACACATCAACAGTACACCACCAAATTCAACGAGATGGCACGACTGGTGCCAACAGGTGACACCTCTTTCGCAGAATTAAGAGGTACATTCAGGGCTTGCCGGCGGATATCTGTAGGCACATGATCGCGGCCCAACCCAACACATTCAGGTCGACCGTAGATCTGGCGGGAAGGTTGTACGACGAGCGGGAGGCGATGGCGATAACGGGCGAAGCGGAGGAGCAAGCCTATGTTAAGAAGGGGAAAGGAAGGCGAGATAGTGATGGTGGAATGGGGGGTGAAGGTAAAGTGATGAGGATCGATGATCGAGAGAGGATAACAAGGAGGAATGAGGTATGAAAGAAGTGTGGTAGAGGTCACGAGGGGGAGTGCAAATGGGGACTAAGCGTTTGCTTTCAATGTGGAAAGGAAGGTCACAGGGCAAGGGAATGCCGTGTGGCTAAGTGCTACAGCTGTGGTGAGATGGGACATCTGAGCAAGGATTGTAGGAAGTCAAGGGCAGGAAGCCCCGGTGCGAGGGAGGAGGATAGAGGGTGAAGGCTAGAGCGGACTTCGACTCGACGACAGGTATGTTTCTGGTAATTTAAGTTTAAGCCCTTATGCCTTGAATGCGATGCCAGTAGTAGTTCGTTCCAACTGCCTTCTGTTATGAGTTGCATGGTAGGAGAGGAAACGTCTAGGAGCCCTTCGATGTAGAGATTACTATTAGTAGATTCACTAGGTTACTTGATGCCCTAGAGGATTGCGTGATGCAATTGAGAAAGCTGTGTCACCCATTGTCTGAGGAACAGTTTCAGCCTGTGATTGATTCATCGAACAGCAAAGTACGCATAGTTTCGACGTTGTAGCAAACAAGTGTAATGGGAAGGTCGGAAGCAAAAGAAAAAGGTAAATTTGATTTGGGCCACCAAAGAAGCCGATTTGCCTTTCAATCGCAGTGTACCTGCAAGGAACCTGAGAAAAACCGATCTCGGTGTAGTTATATTTGGAACAACACATAGGACGATTAATGAAAGCCTTTCTCATCATTTGTTTGGTTTACAAGAGGGTCATTAATCATACATAAAGAACATCAAACAAGGGCCTGGGGTAAGCAGCAACTTTACGCAAGTTGAAGGCCTTGTTCTTCAAGCACTAAAGCTAAGGATTCTCGGTGATGCTCTGAAGCTCAGTGATTATGACGCCAAGCCTTTGCTCAGATATTGTGATGTTTCTTTTAGTTATAGTAACCGCACTCTACATGGCATATTTGAGACCGCAGGTCCTGGTCAAGTGAACATCGATCTGTACGCATGGGTTGCCGATGGAGATAGTCAAAGATAGACCAGAAGTGAATGTTGATAAACTATGTGGAGCGATAGGATTCCAAGTGATAGACTGGAAAAGAGATAGGACAGTATTGCCCGCGAAGGTTTAAGGAACAACAGTTTCGGGGACGAAACCCGTTTAAGGGGGTGGACTTGTAACACCCGGAAATTTCGGTTTGGAGTGTCATGCGACTGGAGCGTCCAATCGCACGATAGTCGCACGACTGGAGCTCCATACGCATGATAGTCGCACGATTAGAGTGCGGCTGAAGGTTCAGTCGCATAGAAGATCGGGCGATTGGACTGTAGTATTTAAGGGAGAGGGCAGCCCTTACCCTCTCCCCACACTTGCGAAACCAGAGAGAAAGAAGAGAAACAGGAAAAGAGGAGAAGAAAGCTTGGTTCAAGCGGGTTCGAGAGTGCAAAATCGACGTGTAGTGAGTTGAATCGAAGCTCTACTCGATGGGATAGTTCATGTGAGTTCTAGGACCCCTCATTTACTTGTTTTCAAACAATTTTGGGGCTGGAACACATATAAACCCGCTTTTGAAATGTGTGAGTTTGACCCATTTGGGTGTAATCGTGTGTATTGTGTTTAAAGTGTGAATTTTGGACGTGTATGTGCTTGAATGTGGTCATAGTATGATTCCCTAAGGTTTAGGAGGGTTAATTTGGGCTTAAAACGAGTTTGGAAGGATTTGGAGGTCGTGAGTCGCGACTGCAGTTCGGGATGAACTACAATCGTTGCCCAGTTAGGGCTAGGCGACCGGAGGGCCAACCGCACGACTGAAGGACGATTGAAGCTCAACCGCACGACTGGAGCTTAATCGCACGACTGGAGGTTTAGTCGCATGACAGATCATACGACTGAGGGCCCAGTCGCATAGATGCTCAGTCGCCTAGGTGCTCAATCGCACGACTGAGAGTCCAGTCGTATAGGTGCTCATCCGCATTAAGTCCATTCGCATGATGTCCAATCGCCAAGTATCCATTCGTATGATTGGATATTCATTCATATAGGTGCCCAATCGCATGATTCAGTCGCGTGGAGGCCATGCGACTGAAGCATGCCCAATCGCCCAAATAGGGTTGTTGTGTACGAGGAGAAGTATAGTTCAAAAGGGTAGGTAATGATGTGATAGCTCCCGTAGGTACATATCTGATAACTGTCGAGGCTTAGAAGTTACGTTGGGCCCGATGACGATAGTATTGCATGTGTATGCATGATGTATGTAGGTTAAGTATGATGTTGCCATGACAGATGGTGAATACTGATGACTTGTAAATGTCGATGTTCCTTGCTTCGATGTATGTTTATCTTTTCGTATCTTTACGTATACGTGTATGAATGAATGAAAAGTATTATGTAACGTAAGTGAAAGATAATAAAAGAGGAATGTAATGAATGAACGCATGCATTAATGAACGAATGAACGAACGTAAAGCTAAAGAGTGTATGTATGAGGTGAGCGACTCTGTGTCGCAACAGACTCGAAGGAGGATCTTTGTCGTGTGCCCCGGTGCTGTGTCAGTCTTCGGACATGAGTCGGGGGTTTGTTTGTCAAGCCCCGGCACAACATCAGTCTTCGGACATGAGTCGGGGGTATTGCATGAGACAAGATAGAGAGATGAGATCTCTGTCGCGTATCCCGGTACTATGTCAGTCTTCGGACATGAGTCGGGGTTTTGTTTGTGAAGCCCCGGTACAGTATCAGTCTTCGGACATGAGTCGGGGATATTGCATGAGACGAGATAGTGAGGTGAGCAACTCTGTGTTGCAACAGACTCGAATGGAGTTCAATCTAGACGATTGACTCGACGGGATCTTTGTCGCGTATCCTGGTGCTGTGTCAGTCTGCGGACATGAGTCGGGGTTTTGTTTGTCAAGCCCCGCACAACATTAGTCTTCGGACATGAGTCGGGGATATTGCATGAGACAAGACCTAGATGAGAAAGAGAATTATGAAAGGAAGTATGAAACGAATGAAGGTTAATGAAAGTAATGAAAGTTAAAGAATGAACGAATGAAAGTAATGAACGGAAGGAACGTAATGATAATGTATGAAATGGGATCCTTGTCACTCGACCTCAGTAATCATGGCTGTGTGCCATGAAGAGGGTAAAGTGTACCGGCTCCAGAGAGAATTAAAAGACAAGAAATGTATGAAAGTTAAAGATAGATAATGAGCGAATGACAGACAGAGAATGAATGAAAGTAACGTTAAAGAATGAATGAGAACATACAAAGATAATAATGAAATTATCTATGTGTACGTATGATGTGTGTTCGCATGTATGTAAAGAATGGTTTTAACGAAAGAAAAGTATGTTTTATTATAAAACTAGAACTCACTTAGCAACACTGACTTTTGATGTGTTTCTAGTTGGCAGGTATGTTGCTGAGGATGGCACGGGGCGGCTACTCAGTTTCGTTGAGGCAGGCATCCATATTTTGACATGTCAATGTATTTTAAGATGAAAACGAATATTGTAATATTATGAAATGACATGTTTTAGTTATTAAAGAACGTTTCAAATTCCGCTGCGAGATAAATGTACGTTGTAAAATGTTTATGTGCGTTGATTGACCAACTGTGAGGTGCCCGGGTACGGGGGCCTTACAGATCAACAATTTCCCAAGTGTTATTTCTATGTAAGGCTTTCATTTCAGCATTCATGGCATCAACCCAGTTTTTTATCAAACATAGCCTCCTTGTAGGACCGAGGCTCAACAGATTTATTTAGAGAGGTAGAAAAACAGAAATTTTCAGGAGACAATTGAGTGTGATTTACAACTCTTCCAATACCATATTTGACCTTTCCCTCAACTACGTACTCGGAAAGTTTTCTAGGAAGAGAGGTTGTCCGGGAAGATCGTCTATGTTTAGAAATTGTGTCATGATGCCCCTCATGTGGGTGATACTCATCATTAGAGCCTGTGGTTTGTTCAGCCCGCCAATGTTGTTTTCATTTGAGCAAGTAGGCTGCTGACATTCGAACTCAGCCTCACCAGTGGTACTGATTGGCTGCTGAGTACACTTGTCAGCCTCGCCAGATGCCTCATTGGAATCAACAGGCTGCTGAAACTGACCAACAGGGACTTGAGTTGATTCCCTTTTGTCATCATTGGGGTCTTTATCATTTTGAAAAACATTTGGCTCAAAAGAATCAAAGAAATTTAAGTGTGTAATGTCAGAGTTAGTAGTATCTGTCATAATGTGTTTGAATTCGGATTTAAAAGGAAAGACATGCTCATAAAAATGAACATCTCTTCAGAAAAAAATTGATTTTGTTTCAAGATTCCATAATTTGTAACCTTTTTTAACATGAGAGTACCCAATTAAAACACATTTGTCAGATCTACTTGAAAATTTATTTGTGTTGTTTAATACGGTGCTAAAAGCCAAACAGCCAAAGTTTTTCAAATGATGTAGAGAGGGTTTAAACCCGAACATAACCTCATAGGGACTCTTTCCAAGTAACAAAGAAGAGGGATTCCTGTTAATTAAATATGTAGCAGTTAAAATACATTCAGACCAGAAATTAAGGGGAATACCCCCTTGAAACAATAAAGCCCTAGCAACATTTAAGAGATGTCTGTGTTTGCGTTCAACTATTCCATTTTGTTGTGGGGTGTATGTGCATGTAGTTTGATGAAGGATACCTTTTGACTCAAAGAATTTGGATGTTTGACTGTTTATGAATTCAGTGCCATTATCACTTCGAAATACTTTTATTGGTTTATTAAATTGGTTTTTGATGAGGTCAACAAATTTCACCAAACATGAAAAGACTTCCTCTTTTGATTTTAGAAGATAGCACCAAACAGCTCTTGAAAAATCATCAACTATGGTAAGAAAATACTTAAAACCTTCTTTTCTAGTTATTTTATACGGACCCCACACATCCAAATGGACAAGATCACCAACACTTTTAGACATATGGTCACTCAAAGGAAAGGGCACCCTGGATTGTTTTGCCTTATGGCAGATTTCACATATGTCATTAGATTTTATGTTATCAAGTTTGAGAGACTGTTTTAAAATATTTAAAACATTATCCGAGGGATGCCGAAGCCTGGAATGCCACAAGTTAGCAGAATCAGATTTACTCGCACGCACCTTAGCATTATTTTCAAACACATATAGACCATCACACTGTCTACCGGTCACCAAGATTCTCTTTGACCTGGAATCCTGAACGTGACAGATTTTAGAGTTAAAAATTAACTCAAGATCGCTGTCTTGGGTGAGTTTGTGAACGGACAAGAGATTGACACAATAGTCAGGAACATAAAACACATTTTTAAAGGTAATTTCCTTTGCAATATTAATGTTGCCAATTTTTGAGACTTTAGCACAAGTGCCATTTGGGTGACTGACTGTCATGTTTAGTTTAGATACATCAACACAGTTATGCATATTTTTATCAGATTTGACCATGTGTTGGTTTGCTCCTGAATCTATTACCCAACCATTGTTAAAGATTTCACAGAGAGAACTAGTCCCTAGTATAAAAGTTGGTTTGAGAATTGACACTACTAGATAGACTAACAGTTTTACCTCCAGAGTTTTGAGGATTAGACCCTTGATTATCACTTATCAGCCCAATTAACCTTGAAACCTGTTCAGGGGTAAATGGAAATGAACCAGAAGAACTAGGTGAGGGACCAGTTTTTGTTGAGTTGCTAATTGAGTTATTTGATGTTCCCATTTTACCCGGTTGATTGATTTTCTTTTTATAGTTAGCCTGATAACCTACAAGCTCATAGCATCTATCAATTGTGTGGCCTAACATATTGCAGTGAGTACATTTTAGGTTAGGGTTGGGACCTCTTCCAGTTTTCTTTTTTTGATCTGTGTTTTGGGTTTTATTTGAGAAAAATCCCATTGGTTGAGTTTTTGCAGAAGAACCACTACCACCACGGTGTGATTCTTCTCTTGAGATTATGGAGAAAGCCTCTTTCACAGTAGGGAGAGGATCTTTGGTCAGAAGGTTGGATCTAACTGGCTGATATATATCATCAAGCCCCATGAGGAATTACATAAGTTTTATTAAGTGGTTAAAATCATTGAATTCCTTTGAGGCTTGACAAGTACACGATGGGAGTTGCACGATTGCATCAATTTGTTTCCACATGGTGTTTAGTTTGTGATAGTACTCAGCAACAGTTGAGCCATTTTGGGTTAGAGAGTTTATCTTTTGGTAGAGATTATATACCACAGACCCATCAATTTTATTGTATGTTTCTTTAAGATCATCCCAGACTTCTTTAGCTAGTTTAGAAAAGACTTGACCAACCTACAACTCCTCAGAAATTGAGTTTAGAATCCAAGAAAGGACCATAGAATTACATCTATCCCATTGCCTCCCCATAACCTCATCACTAGGTCTGACACATTTACCATCAATGAAACCAGATTTGTTTTTAACTTCCAAGGCAAGTTTCATAGAGTTACTCCAAACAGTATAATTCTCTGTGCCTTTTAGTTTAATGTTATTATAGAGAGAGTGTTTGTGTCATTAGCATGAAGATAGAGAGGGTTACTTATATCAAGTTTACTGATAAGCGTCTCATTAGAGGAGACAGTCACAGATTTATCAGATTCAGCCATTTTAACAGACAAATATGGAATGATGAGCACACAAGCACATGCACATAAGAAACAGCTAAACCAGCGCCAGATTTTCACACCGCTTATAGCGGCAGATCAAGGATTAGAATAGCTATTTTTAATGTAGACACAAAACAGAGTAAAATCACACAAGTGATGCGCACGTAAGACAGAGAGAAACACAGATAACACAATCAGATGCTGGTACCCCTAACCCAGCCAATATCAGCCTAAAATAGACTAAAGGTAAAGGAAGAGATAGAGATGGAACAATCTCACCAAATGTCCCAAGTTAGGGTTCTCCAGATGTACCCTAGATTCAACAACCTTCACTTAGGGTTGCGAATCCAAGGTAGAAAAAGCAGCCGCAAAAAGAACTAGGGTTCTTGCCCTAGATTCTTCAAGATCCAGACAAATGAAGAAGATCAGCAACCCGCAACACAATCTAGGGTTTTAACCATAGATATTCCAACTGATAGAAAACCAGACAGCACCAACTTCTAGGGTTTGAGCCCTAGAAACTTCTTCTTCTTTTCTCTCCACGGAGATACGTGAAGAGTTACTCCACAGAATGCAGGCGAGAGCCAAGAACTCACCAGAGAACAATCGAGTCTCCAAGTTGGAGAAACCCTCGAAATAGAACAGCGATAGCACATCGGAAGAATACGCACAAATACCAGAGCCTATAGCTCTGATACCATGTAAAATGGTACATAGATCTAATACTTCAAGAACGAAACCAACCTCAAATCGATCAAGATTACAGAGTAGAATCCAAAACAGAAACAAGAACAAATGATTTACGAATACAAAGAGAATAAACGAATAAAATGAAATCTTATCACTACTAGAGATCTGCACTAAGGTTGTGCAGATATATCAAACACCAGAACTCATACGAGCGAGAAGATGAACAAACAAGAGAGCTATTCGTGTGTGTGAACGAGAGAGATGAGGCAGTGAAGAATGATCCAGAAACCCTAGAAGACGCTCCACCTTTATAGCTTGAGAAAGATCAGCAGGCCCCTTCCACTTTTAGAGAACAACATCAAGCCCCCTTAACAATTGAGAAATACACAAAGAATAGAAAACATAATAAGATAAAGTTATAAAAATATATTTACTAATAAAATTGAGAGACTCATATTTTAACACCCTACTATTATTGAGATCATTTCTACTTTCAGGTTTCTCTGTACATTTTATCAAACCCTTCCAAATTCCGGTGCTCAGTAATGCCACTTACTCCATCTTTGGTTTGATCATTGGCTATATAATTATAGGAAGTACCGACTTTATGAACATTAGTAAACGACTAGCTTCTATTATCTTCATTTATACTTACAAAATCTTTGTCTCCAAATATTTTCATTAGTTCAATAAAAGTAATCCTAAGGCATCTTTGTCTGGCAACGCATAAGCTGCTTGCAGTCTGTGCTGCAACAACAATCGCGTCCAGCACCAACTTTACTATGTGATTATATATAATAGTAACTAGTTAGCTAACCTGGTGTGTTGTGTTTAAGCTATCTGACCGCAGTACCCGCCTGTGGTACTGATTCGGAGTTTTGTTCTAAGTTTTATTGTTACGTTGCAACAACACACAATTATTGTTTGCAGACAAAAGAAAGTAAGACGATGGAACATGCCCTCTTCTTGATAAAAATATATAAACAAATTTCAAAATAATAAACAAACAATGTGAAGTTTGGTTTAAGATAACCGGCCTGTAGTTGATTTCTACATAAATTTAAGAACTAAACTGTCCAGACATAGTAGTTTCTTTTACAAAAACATTAAGTTTAGTTACGCAAAATGTGTTTCATGTGATAAAAAGATAAATGCATAACATTATTCGAAAATGATATAGTTACATTTGTTTATATTGATATTAGGTATGTACACTGTTATGAAACAACAACAACATACCCAGTATATACCACTAGAAGTAGAGTCTGGGAGGGGTTGGATGGTGGCAAATCTTACCTCTATCCTTTAGGATAGAGAGACCACTTCCAATGAGACCCCCGGCTGGAAAAAAGAAAAAAACCACAAGATTACAGGTACATTTCGTATTTCTCAAATATTATTTTAGCAAAACACAGTGACATATAAACCCACATACATATCTCAGGCAATGAACAAAAGGCATACAAAATTTTAAAATAGAAAACGCACATTCAACAACAGCACTCCTAATTACTCTGCTCTATGATTGTTCTAAAAGCTTCTATTCTTAATCTTGTAATAACACTTCACATAGAAAGGAAAAGGAGAGTCTACCTATGTCACCAGCCATGCACTATCTCAACTGATTCCCACTAACAGTCCTTAACCTTAATTTTATGCCTCCAGTCACTCCTATCCTCGATCATGTGCTCGGAGAGGTACAACTCTAACATGTCCCGCCTAATCAACTCCTCCCACGTCAACTTTGGTCTTCCTCTACCCCTCCTACCATTTAAGACAATGTTATCTACAGTTCTAACTAGAGCTGTCATCTGCCTCATCTTCACGTGTCCGAACCATCTCAATCTCCGCTCCCGAATTTTGTCAATGATGCGTGCCACCCCTAATCTCTATCGGAACACGTCGTTTCTTATCCGATCCATCCTTGTGTGGCCGCACATCCACCTCAGCATTCTCATCTCTGTGACCTCCATCTGCCACCCTTGTGACTTTTTCATAGCCTAACAATCTGTTCCTTATAACATAGCAGGTCTTACTGCTACAATAGAACTTTCCCTTTAGTTTCGTTGGGAACCTCTTGTCACATAAAATCCCAACGCTGCTCTCCATTTGCACCATCCTGCTTGGACACGGTGGGCTACATCACTGTGAATCTCTCCATTCTCCTAGACATACGAGCCAAGATACTTGAATCTACTCGTTTGTGGAACCACAAGATCCTGGATAGTAATTTGGGTGTCCTCTTCGTTCGCACCACTGAAGTTATGTCACATCCCAATGGAAGCGTGAAGCGTTTTTAGATGTGACTTGTTTGTACAGAACACATTGATAAAAAAGAATTAATAATTTAACACATTAGAACACGTCATAACATAATATATATATATATATATCATATAGATAATTAAAAGTTAGGATTACATCATATCACAAGTAAAATTTTGACACAATATAATCCTATTACAAAATATGATCTAACAGCTACATCTTCAGAGACGATGGAAATGAGGATCCACCGATACACCGAGGTCATAGAGGTTAACTGTCAAATTCACACAAACTTTCCCCATTATTTCTCCCCAGCCATTATACATATCAAAAGAGAATATTATGCTGTTAGACATGATGATTTCCTGAAAAAAAATATACTCAAAATGGTCAACATAAAGTTGGTGAGATCATAGGTTTAATTTCAAACAAAATATTTTTGATGCATCAAATACAATCAAACCTTACTTAATAATCAGATGATTCATAACTGTCATAACATAATTCATAAAATTAGATAAAATAGCATCACAACACTCCTCCTGTTGGTGCAGTAAATATTTTTCTAAGTAGCGCTACCTATATTATCCAACGGTTCCACATTCGAATTAATGGTTGTAACATAAATGACAGTAAATCTCAAAAATTGCATCAATCATAAAAACAATATGCTTTTTCCCCCAAAAGGATTATAAGAACAAAATGGGGCTATGAATCAAACCTTGATTCCAGCGATTAACCTATAAAATCAATTATAAGTTAGAAAAGAAAATTTTCTTTAAAATTTTCAGTACCTCAGAAAATAGTAACTATAATTACTCAAATTTCCAAAAGTTTAATAGTAACATTATCAGATAATATCTCTGATCATATAAAAATTTCAACTTTCAATTAATTTCAGATAATTTGTTAAAATTAATCAAACTTACCATAAATCGATAAAAATAGCTACTGCTACTTATAATTTCCCAAATTTTTCCAGAATATTATTCTAATAATTCATATCACTTCATAAATTTTCTAATATTTAACTGACAATAGGTATTTTCTGTAAGTTTTCTAATTATCCCCAAAATTCAAGAAAAATAGCTATACAACTCCAGAAATTATGAAACTTATACATTTTGTTTATTTCAAAACATCATAATTTATGTAAATTGTTTGATATTTATCCTATGCTTAAGTATTTCTTTCTATTTTTCCTTTACAGATCATATAAAAATACAAATCTTAGTCATAAAAAGGAATTAAATTACAAAATTAATTCTGGAGCTTTTATAACACATAAGAATCATTATACAATTTTTCTATATTTTTACCGGATTCGGTTCTTCCAATTGACAATTTCCTTTTATTATCTTAAATAATTTGTATAAATTATTTTACTTATTGTATTTACACCAAAATTTACAGATTGTTATTTCATAATTTTTCTAACAAATTTTCAATGTTTATTCCCACAATTGCAGTCATTTAGGTATTTAATCTATTTAACCAAGTGAATTGTGAAATAACATATATTTTAACACCTTAAACCCTTTATTTATATATTTTGTTTCTAAATCTTCAAACTTTCTGTCTTATAAACTTAAAGACTGATTTTTGTTGAAAATCAAAGTTATTGTAAGATTTGTGATTAATTCTTATGAGGCAAAACCTAAGGGTTTAAGTTTTATGTATGTTAGATACATACATAGTTTATAAACTTTTTAATCAATCAAGTTTGATTAATCTAACCTTGATTTTTATAAAAGAAAAGGGTGAAGGATGGTTGATGAAGACTCCTAAGCTCTTGATGATCCAAACTTATGGTGAATGTTCTTGAACTTGGAGGATGTTCACTAGATAAACATGATTGATGAAGATGAGATGTTCAAGGTGTTTAGATGATGTTGAAACCGAGATATATCAAGATGTGATGGTTTGGGTTGTATGAAAACCGAGTGTTGTTGATGATGAACCGATAAAAGAGAGAGAACCGAGAGATTGAGGAGGTAGTGACGACCGAGAATAAAGAGGGTGATGGTATGCGGTTGTGATGTTCGAGAGTTTTGAGGGAGAGAGTTGTGGTGGTGGTATTGTGATCGGGTTCAAGGTGGTGTGGTGTGAAGGTGATGGTGGTCGAAGTAGTTGTGATGGTTAAGTGGTCTTCGGCCGAGAGCTTCAAATAGTGAGGTTTCTCATCATTATACTAGGCTTAGGGTAGTGAAGTGTTTATTATAGCTTAGGTTAGTCACCCCTTAGGTTTCTATGTGGCGGATTTGAAGGCATTCAAGGCATCTAAGGGTCGCTAGCTGTCGAGCAAAGGAGCTATTGAGTCATCATGTTATCATTACAAGTTTAACTAGTACTTAGGGTGTTAATCGGATGGCTTAATACTCTAATGAACCGAGACTAAGGTTTAGGTTATAAGGTTTGATTAGATTGTTTTGATGCCAAGTTTTCTTTGATGTTATATTGTAGAATGGTGTTTGATTGGGTTGTAGTTAGATGTCATAAAGATATGATATTTGATCATGTAATACTTGATATTTAGAAGTTGTATTTATTTGTACATGTAAAAATTATGTATGCATGCAAGCATGCCTACGTACCACACACACACACATATATATATATATATATATATATATATATATATATATATATATATATATATATATATATATATATATATATATATATATATATATAGGGTATGGTTATTATGAGAACCCTTTTGCTTTATAAGAACTCTTTAACTCAATGTTAACCATAGATCAACAAATGCATGGATAAGATCTTTCAAATCAATTTTTAATAGAAAAGGGCATAAAGGTCATTTAACAAGTACATAAAAAATCAGATTTAATAGGAACATGACAAGTGTCATCCCTATATTCTCCTATTTTTTTCTTTACATTTAAAGACTTTACCCCCTTTTTATTTAAACACTCATAACTTTTTTATAAATTATAATTTTTTTATAAAAGTTACACCATTAAACTTATCATATTTTTCTCTTTAATTATACTATGGTATTGCAAAAAGAAGTTTCACCCGTACGTAATTACATCATATTACAATGTTACAATGTTGTATCATGTAGCAAAGCTATAACAAAAACAACAAGTTAAATAATCTTGCACTACTGTACCAAACTTTTACACCGAATATTAGATCACTCCAGCTAACAAGAACATCCTTATTAAGACATCCTAACAACCAAACGACATTACACCATGTAACTACAATATTGTAATGAAATTTCAACACTATAACAAAACCACACCAATGTAACGAAGCTAAACCCGTACATAGTTACACCAGGCAGCACTGTTGACTACTGTAATATGTAGCAAAGTTGTAATGAAAGCCAATATGTAACTCAATATAAACTAATGTAAAACAATGTAAACCAATGTGTAAACAAATGTAAAACAAACATCATTAAACCATGTACCTACATTAGCGTGATTTCAACAACCTAACAACCAAACGACAAAACCATATATTTACATCATCGTAACAAATACATATATACAATAAATTACATCATATTATAACTCTTTACATTTTTTTACAGTGTCATTGATATCATGAATCTCCCAAGTTACCAATGCATCCATAACCTTGTAATTCATCCTACGTGATTGTACTGCATCTATTCCTATACATCAAATAATAAAAGAAACACACACTTAATCACATAATATAACAGAAAAATTCAACCATTAAAAATTATTACATCACAAACAAACTCCCCAATGATAACTTGTTTCAAAAAACAAAACAATAATTTTCTTTGGATAGCAAACAAATTACTAATGTTTGACTTTAAAATTAATATAAACAAAAGCTTTCTGACTAGACTAAATATTTTATAATCACAACTAAAAAACTTATAAGGATATTAGTATCTATAGATACCAACATCTAAAAGAAAATATTAAATTTAATGACAACTGCAAGACCAATGTGGCTGTAATTTTAAGGATAAATCATACTTAGTAATTTTCCAAAATTGCTAGAAAAATAGATTTGTAATAAGCCATGTATAACTCTAATTATAAAATTGCTCAAACACCTAAAAAGAGTTTTCTAGGAAAAAAGATAAAAAGAAAAATTAGTGAGAAGAAACCCTAACCTATTTCATGAACACGAGGATGAAAAGCAATGGAAGGGAAGTGCTTGTGGCAGCGATGGTTGTATGCTCATGGTATCGGCTTGAGGTGGTGGTGGTGTGGTCGTGGTGTCAGATTTGAACCGTAGTGTGAACCCAAATCTAAACCGTATCGTGAACCCAGATCGACAATGAATGGTGGCTGGTAGGTGAGGGGTTCAATGGATTAGCATGGAAAATGAAGAAAAGGAAGGTGGAACGATGGTGATTGTAGTGTAGGGTGGTGTACGCTAGTGATGGTGGTAGTGGTGGGTGGTGTTCAATGATAATGGTGAAGATATTAATGTACTATTGAATGAGGTGGGTTTTGTAATAAAGAGTTACAGGGATCTGACAACAAGTACAAAATAGAAAAGACTATCTTACCCCTGAATGATCCTAGCCCTTTAAATAGAATCTAGTATAATTACATTAAATCAATGGCTATATAATGAGTTAAAAAGTTCTTACAAAAACTAAAGGTTCTCATATGATCTTCATCTATATATATATATATATATATATATATATATATATATATCAAAAGATTATGTATTCGGATACATGCATAGGTTCAATAGTTGTGCATGTATGGAAGTATGCATACGTAATACATATATATATACACACATAAACACATATAGTTCATAAAGGGTTGACCAAATAATGAGCATTATATAAGAGAATCTTATTTATATAGTAGTTTACCTAACCTTATTTTTAAGGGTCATCACATTCTCCCCCTGTTAAAAGAATTTCTTCCTGAAATTATTGGAGAGTAATACCTAGAGTTGAGGAGAACTTATCTGATTACTGGCTTTAAACAAATAGGGATACTTTCTTCTGATTTCATCTTCTCTTTCCCATGTAAATTCTGATCCACTTTTTGCATTCCACTTAACTTTCACTATAGGAATTCTATTCTTTCTTAATCTCTTCACTTCGTCATCCATGATAGCTACTGGTTCTTCCACAAAATGAAGTTTCCTATCTATTTTGACTTCTTGAATTGGCACTTTTAATGTCTCATCTGTTATACATTTCTTTAAGTTGGATAGGTGAAAAGTGTTATGTACTTCACACAGCTCTTGAGGTAAATCTAACTTATATACTACAGGACCAATCCTATCAATGATTTTAAATGGACCAACATACCTAGGGTTTAACTTACTTGGCTTTCCAGATCAGAAAATTCCTTTTGTAGGTGATACCTTTAGATAGACTTTATCTCCAACTTGAAATTCCAATGGCTTTCTTCGTTTATCGCGTAGCTTTTCTGTCGATCACGGGCTGCTTTCAATTTATTTTTAATCTCAGTGATCTTATCAGATGTTTCTTGTATTAACTCAGGGCCTGTAAGTTGTCTATCACCTATTTCATTCCAACACTAGGGTGACCTACACTTTCTTCCATACAAGGCTTCAAATGGAGCTAATCTAATACTAGAGTGATAACTGTTATTGTATGAAAATTCAATCAATAGTAAGTGGGTATCCCAATTCCCACCAAAATCTATAACACAAGCTCTTAACATATCCTCTAGTGTTTGTATTATTCTTTCACTTTGTCCATCAATTTGTGGTTGATAAGCTTTACTTATATTCACTTGGGTTCCTAAGGCCTTTTGTAATATTTGCCAAAATCTTGAAGTAAACCTACTATCTCTGTCTAATATAATTGATACAGGTATTCCATGTCTAGACATAATTTCTTTCACGTAAATCCTTGCTAGCTTTTCCATCTTGTAATCTTCTCTTATAGGTAAGAAATGTGCTGACTTAGTTAATCTATCTACTATCACCCATATTATGTCATATCCATTTGTGGTTCTTGGTAGTTTGGTTACAAAGTCCATAGTAATCTGGTCCCATTTCCATTCTGGAATTTCTGGTTGTTGTAAATATCCTAAAGGTTTTTGTTATTCAGCTTTTACTCTTGAACAAATATCACACTTTTCCACAAATTCTTCGACTGACCTTTTCATGCCTGGCCACCAATATTGGCTTTTCAAGTCCTTGTACATTTTATTATTTCCTGGATGCACAAAATATCTTGATTTATCTGCTTCTTGTAGGATAATTGTTCTAAGCATGCTATTGTCTGGCACCCAAATTCTTCCTAGGATTCCATCTGTTTCTTCTTCCATATCCTTTAATTGTCCTTTTATTTTCAACATATCTTCTTTTTGGGCTTCCCGAATTTAATTTAACAAATCTGAACGTAATTCCATTCTCATAGCATACACTCGTAATAGCTTAACCCTTTCTTTTCTACTTAAAGCATCAGCTACTACGTTTGCTTTTCTTGGGTGATACTTGATTTCACAATCATAGTCACTTAGTAATTCTACCCATCTTCTTTGTCTCATATTTAACATCTTTTGATCAAATATATGTTGTAAACATTTATGATCCGTATAAATTACACACTTAGTCCCATGCAAATAATATCTTCAAATTTTTAGTGCAAATACTACTGCTCCTAGTTCCAGATCATGTGTAGTATAGTTCTTTTCACTACCTCTAAGTTGTCTAGATGCATATGCAATTACTTTATCTTTTTGCATTAAAACACATCCAAAACCTTGGCGTGATGCATCGCAATATACTACAAAATTATCTATTCTTTCTGGCAATGCTAAAATAGGTGCACTACACAACTTCTTTTTGAGAAGTTCAAATGCCTTATCTTGTTTCTCTTCCCATACATACTTCTTATCTTTTTGGGTTAATTCTGTCAATGGTTGAGCTATTCTTGAGAAATTTTCTATAAATCTCCTATAATATCCTGCTAAACCTAGGAATTGTCGCACTTCAGTAGGTGTCTTTGGAATTTCCCATTTCTTTACTGCTTCAATCTTTGTTGGGTCAACTTGTATCCCATCTTGATTAACTACGTGTCCTAAGAATTGTACTTCCCTTTTCCAAAATTCACATTTTAAAATTTTGCATACAATTTTTCCTTTCGTAGTAATTCTAAAGTCATCCTTAAGTGTTGTTGTTCATGGTCTTCCTTATTTTTAGTGTAGATAAGAATGTCATTTATGAAGACTATAACGAATTTATCTAAAAAGGGTTTGCATACTTTATTCATTAGATCCATGAATACTGCAGGAGCATTGGTTAATCCAAATGGCATTACAAAAAATTCATAATGACCATACCTAGTTCTAAATGCAGTTTTTGGTATATCTTCATCCTGTACTCTTAACTGATGATATCCAGATCTTAAGTCTATTTTAGAGAAATAACTAGATCCTTGCAACTGATCAAATAAATCATCAATCCTAGGGAGAGGATATCTATTCTTGATGGTAACTTTATTAAGTTCCATATAATCCTACACATTCTAAATGTTCCATCTTTCTTTTTGACAAAAAGAACTGGTGTTCCCCAAGGTGATACACTAGGACGTATAAATCCTTTATCCAATAATTCCTGTAATTGATTCATTAGTTCTTTCATTTTAGTTGGTGTTAACGATATGGTGCTTTAGCAATAGGAGCTGTTCCTGGTACTAATTCTATTTTAAACTCTACTTGACGAGGGGGTGGCAAACCGGGTAATTCATCAGGGAAAACGTCAGGATATTCATTGATAATAGAAACACTTTCTAAATTCACCTTATTTAATTTTGTATCAACTACATGAGCCAAGAAAGCTAAGCATTTCTTTCTTAAACATTTTTATGCTTTCTTACAAGAAATTGTTTTTATAGCACCCGTAGGTTTATCTCCTTACAAACATAGTGTCCTATTTTCATTAACCAAAGGAATTTTTATCATCCTTTTACCACATATAATTTCAGCATTATTCTTACTTAACCAATCCATACCTATTACAATATCAAAAACTCCTAATTCGATAGGAATCAGATCTATATCAAAATAATGTTCATCTAGGTTTAAAGTACAGTTAGGAATGATTTCGCCAACTTTAATTATTTTACCATCAGCTAATTCTATCATATATTTGTGTTTTAGCTTCTCAAAAGTTAGATTAAGTGACGGTCTAAAGGTATTTAAAATGAAACTACGCGTTGCTCTTGTATCAAATAATACTGTTGCGTACTGATTGTTGATAAGGAACGTACCCGTAACTACTTCTGGTTCTTGCCGAGCTTCATCAGCTTGCATTATGAAAGCTCTCCCACGAGGGTTGTTTTGGTTAACTGGTACCTTGCCTTTCAATTATGGACATTCATTATGAAAATGTTTTTCGTTTCCACATTGGCAACAGACAGGTTTGGGGTTGGTGGGTTTCTTGCAGTCTCGGGATATATGTCCCTTCTTTTTGCAATTATAACAAATCACTGTCAAACAATTTCCATGGTGATATCTTTGACAGGTACTACACCATGGTTGTCTTTCAGTCTGTGTTTTCTTTTCTCGTGCTGCTCCTAGGAAATTTCTTTATGGAGGTCGGGTTATTCTTTTCTGAAGGTTTTCTCCAAATTTCCTTCCAGTGTGGCTGTCATTCCACTTCCTTTTCTCCCCTATTCTTGGATTACTTAATGATTCATTTCTTATCATTTCATCTGTTAGACTTCCTAACAAGCTTACAGCCTCCTGGAAGGTTTTGGGCATCACAGATTTAACTAATCCCCTTATTTACGGAACTAATCCCCAAATATACCTTCCTATCCTTTTAGCTTCAGGGGTTATCAGGTGTAGCACTAATCTGGAGAGTTCGTTATACCTGTCGGTATATTCTCGATGTGCTGCTTCTCTCATCTCTAATGCCAGGAATTCAGATTCTAGCTTTTCTATTTCATTATAAGGACAATATTTTTCTATTACTAGGTTTCTGAGTTCTTCCCAACTTATCTTATTCATAACATGCCTACCTTTGGTTTGCATTTCCATTTTCCACCAGGATTGTGCCTCTCCTTTAAGTGAATGCGAAGCAAACAGTGTCTTATAATTGTCGGCACAGTTACTAATTTCCAAGACTGCTTCTGTTTCATCTAACCAATGTAGGGCTTGTACAGCTCCTCCTTTTCTATCAAATTCTCGAGGTCTGCATAACATAAAGTCTTGTAAGAGCATCCTTTTGTGACTCCATTTAAGATTTCTTCCTCTTGTCGTTCCTCTGGATTAATATTTTCTGGTATTTCATTTTGGTGTGATGTGGTTCCATAGTTCAAATTTTGTTGTAGTTGGGCTATCAGAGTAGGTATTGTAGCCTCTATGTGTTGAGCTACTAGTTAAGAAATCCTGTCATTCTCATTTGTGTCATTATTCACAGGTGTTTCTTCCCTAAGTTGATTTCTAGGTCGTCCAACTCGTGCTGTTCTTCGTATAGGCTGAGTGTTTCTTTTTGGCGGCATGATTCACTATAGTTAATTATAATTGGTATCATAAGTAAAAATTTAACACAAATCTTATCTAACACATAACCGATAGAAATTCAAACACAAAAGATATATATATATATATTATTAAGTTCTTATTCTTTTATTTTGACAAGTTAGGCTAGATAACTTCTAGTTCTTGCGAATCCATTCCCATATCTTTGTGAATATATTTTTCTTAGGTGTTTTTAATTTCTTAATATCCTTCTGGATTTTTCGGATGCCTTGTTGTATTTTCTTGAGCTTTTTAAGGGTCCACTGAGCTGTCTTCACTTGATCCTAATTCAACTTTTGTCTTTTAATTATTTTTCCTTCATTCCCGGAAGAATCAGAATTTTGTATTTCTATGTCTTCATATTGCTTAGCCAAAAATCTATCTCCAACGTCGTATCTTTTTCCTAGGGGTCTTAATTGTATATCCCCCGATGTTTACTGGTGCACGTCAGATATAAAATTTTGGTTTAAAGTTGTTCTCAACTTCGATTTGAGGAGTTTTCATAACTTGCGGGGGTTCTAGTCTGTTCAGGTGTTATTTCCTTAAAGTTGCTATGGTCTAAGCACTCGGAAGGATCAGTCTCATTGTGGTAATTATCTGAATTCATAGCTGCAAAATTTTCTTTATAATTTTTGGCAAAACAGTTAGTCACATATTTTCATAGATATTCTATATGTCACATATTTTATTGCTATTATTAGAGATATGCATATAATCATGAAATTTCACATAAAGTCATACCATATATATATTTATCAAATATATTGTTTATTATAACTTGAGCTTATGGTTATAGTCTAGGTATTTTTTTTATAGTACCTAATTATCTATAATCAATGGCTCTGATACCAACCTGTCACATCCTGGTGGAAGCGTGAAGTGTTTTTGGATGTGACTTGCTTGTTCAGAACACATTGACAAAAAAGAATTAATCATTTAACATATTAGAACACGTCATAACATAATATATATATATATATCACATAGATAATTAAAAGTTAGGATTACATTATATCATAAGTAGTCAAAATTTGACACAATATCATCCTATTACAAAATATGATCTAACAGCTACATCTTAAGAGACAATGGAAATGAGCATCCACCGATACACTGAGATCATAGAGCTTAACTGTCAAATTTACACAAACTTTCCCTATTATTTCTCCCCAGCCATTATACACATCAAAAGAGAATATTATGCTGTTAGACATGATGATTTCCTGAAAAAAACATACTCAAAATGATCAACATAAAGTTGGTGAGATTATAGGTTTAATTTCAAACAAAATATTTTGATGCATCAAATACAACCAACCTTACTTAATAATCAGATGATTTATAACTGTCATAACATAATTCATAAAATTAGATAATATAGTATCACAACACTCATCCTGTTGGTGCAGGAAATATTTTCCTAAGTAGCGCTACCTATATTATCCAACGGTTCCACATCCGAATTAATGGTTATAACATATATGGCAGTAAATCTCAAAATTTGCATCAATTATAAAACAGTATGCTTTTTCCCCCAAAAGGATTATAAGAACAAAATGAGGCTATGAATCTCACCTTAATTCCAGCGATTAACCTATAAAATCAATTATAAGTTAGAAAAGTAAATTTTCTTTAAAATTTTCAGTACCTTAGAAAATAGTAACTATAATAACTCAAAATTTCCAAAAGTTTACTAGTAACATTATCAGATAATATCTCTGATCATATAAAAATTTCAACTTCTAATTAATTTCAGATAATTTGTTAAAAACTTACCATAAATCGATAAAAATAGCTACTGCTACTTATAATTTCCCAAATGTTTCCAGAATAGTATTCTAATAATTCATATCACTTCATAAATTTTTTGATATTTAACTCAGAGTAGGTATTTTCTGTAATTTTTCTAATTATCTCCAAAATTCAAGAAAAACAGCTATACAACTCCAGAAATTATGAAACTTATACATTCTGTTGATTTCAAAACATCATAATTTATGTAAATTTTTCGATATTTATCCTACTGTTTAAATATTTATTTCGATTTCTCCTTTACATATCATATAAAAATACAAATCTTAGTCATAAAAAGGAATTAAATTACAAAATTAATTCTGGAGCTTTTATAACATATAGGAATCAATATACAATTTTTCTAGATTTTTACCGGATTCGGTTCTTCCAATTGACAATTTCCTTTTATTATCTTAAATAATTTGTATAAATTATTTTACTTATTGTATTTACACCAAAATTTGCAGATTGTTATTTCATAATTTTTCTAACAAATTTTCAATATTTATTCCCACAATTACAGTCATTTAGGTATTTAATCTATTTAACCAAGTAAATTGTGAAATAACATATATTTTAACACCTTAAACCCTTTATTTATATATTTTGTTTCTATAAATCTTCAAACATTCTGTCTTATAAACTTAAAGACCGATTTTTGTTGAAAATCAAAATTATTGTAAGATTTGTGATTAATTCTTATGAGGCAAAACCTAAGGGTTTAAGTTTTATGTATGTTAGATATATACATAGTTTATAAACTTTTTAATCAATCAAGTTTGATTAATCTAACCTTGATTTTTATAAAAGAAAAGGGTAAGGATGGTTGATGAAGACTCCTAAGCTCTTGATGTTCCAAACTTATGGTGAATGTTCTTGAACTTGGAGGATGCTCACTAAATGAACATGATTGATGAAGATGAGATGTTCAAGGTGTTTAGATGATGTTGAAACCGAGATATATCAAGATGTGATGGTTTAGGTTGTATGAAAACCGAGTGTTGTTGATGATGAACCGATAGAAAGAGAAAGAACCGAGAGATTGAGGAGGTAGTGGTGACAGAGAATAAAGAGGGTGATGGTATGCGGTTGTGATGTTCGAGAGTTTTGAGGGAGAGAGTTGTGGTGGTGGTATCGTGACCCAGTTCAAGGTGGTGTGGTCTGAAGGTGATGGTGGTCGAAGTAGTTGTGGTGGTGAAGTGGTCTTCGTCGAGAGCTTCAAACAGTGAGGCTTCTCATCATTATACTAGGCTTAGGGTAGTGAAGTGTTTATTATAGCTTAGGTTAGTCATCCCTTAGGTTGCTATGTGGATGATTTGAAGGCATTCAAGGTGTCTAAGGGTCGCTAGGTGTCGAGCAAAGGAGCTATTGAGTCATCATGTTATCATTACAAGTTTAACTAGTACTTAGGGTGTTAATCGGATGGCTTAATACTCTAACGAACCGAGACTAAGGTTTAGGTTATAAGGTTTGCTTAGATTGTTTTGATACCAAGTTTTCTTTGATGTGATATTGTATAGTGGTGTTTGATTGGGTTGTAGTTAGATGTCATAAAGATATGATATTTGATCATGTAATACTTGATATTTAGAAGTTGTATTTATATGTACATGTAAAAATTATGTATGCATGCAAGCATGCCTACGTACCATATATATATATATATATATATATATATATATATATATATATATATATATATATATATATATATCAAAAGATTATGTATTCAGATACATGCATACGTACAATAGTTGTGCATGCATGGAAGTATACATACGTAATATATATATATACACATAAACACATATAGTTCATAAAGGGTTGACCAAAATAATGAGCATTATATAATAGAATTTTATTTACATACTAGTTTGCCTAACCTTATTTTTAAGGGTCGTCACAAGTTATAATGCATGTATTCCGTTATAGAGCGACTTATCCGTAAGCCTTTGCGCTCTAATACTGTTCTACACTCTTCTAACCTATCATTAAGCATTCTTTTATTCTCTGCTATTAACACAATGTCATCAATGAATAACATGCACCACAGAACTGGCCCTTGTATAGACTTGGACAACTCATCCAAATCTACCGCGAAAAGAAATGGACTCAATGCTGATCCTTGGTGTAGACCCACCTCCACCAAAAAGAAGTCTATGTCACCCATCGCCGCACGCACATACCGAAAAGAAATCTGTGTCACTCAATGCTGATCCTTGACTAATGTAAGATATCTCTCTGGAACCTTTCTATCCCGTAGACTTTCCCAAATGAGTTCTCGCGACACACTATCATAGGCTTTTTCCAGGTCGACGAAGACCATGTGGAGATCCCTCTTTTTTCTCTATATTTCTCCATTACCCTCCTTATGATGTGTATGGCTTCCGTTGTAGAGCGCCCAGGCATAAATTGTGACATCTCATATTTTTCGTTAAATTAAAAGTTAACTTTTATAAGGACCTTTTATGCTATTTTGAAACTTTGAGGACTTGTTATGCGTGATAATTAATTTGTTGGTTAACAAATTAATTTAATAATGAATAATAATAACATTATAAGTGTTATAATATTTATTTAATTTTATAAAACATAAGGCATTAATAAACTTAAAAAAATATTATTATCATTATAACAATATAATAATAATAATAATAATAATAATAATAATAATAATAATAATAATAATAATAATAATAATAATAATAATAATAATAATAATAATAAATAAAGTGCAGGATCGGATTGTGTGGTTTTTCTCTCAACTCACTGTGAATCAACACTCAGCAAGCAGTCTATGAAGAGTTGATCACAATATAACAAGTAACACGCAGTAAGAAAATTAACACAGCAGGTAAATTTTCAAGGTACTTTTATATATTGCTTCTCAACTCAAAGGATTACAAGACACTTAGACTCAAATCGCTTTTTTTTTATGAAGAGTTACATGGAGAAGATATATATATAATACTACCTACAGCCGGATATACTTTGATACCAGCTGGACACCTCTAACCTTACATCTATACTACAAGACTCTAGGTGAGGTCTTTCAGACATTTGTCTGAAAGTTGGTAGTCAGGACATGTCCCTGACTTACCTTTTGTCACCAACTAAAGTTGGTAACATGTACTATCATAAAAAGGTGAACAGCAGAATAAAGTATGGTCAACAACATGGCTCTTTAGGAAGATGCCATGCTGTATCAGAGGTCTGTAGCGGACTGTCAGGGACCATACTTTTATCTGCTGGACATAGCAATGTCTTCCGAAGGATAAAGTACTTCAGAAGAATAACTTCTTCCGAAGCCACTTATACTTCGGAAGACTGCTTCTTCCGAGGCTTGGAGTCTTCTTTGTCTTCGGAAGCAGACTTTGTCTTCAGCTCTTTCATCAGACTTTGTCTTCGGAAGCTCTTTCAGACTTTGTCTTCGGAAGCTCTTTCAGACTTTGTCTTCGAAAGCTCTTTCAGACTTTGTCTTCGGAAGCTCTTTCAGACTTTGTCTTCGGAAGCTCTTTCATACTTTGTCTTCGGAAGCTGTCCTTCAGACTCTCGGAAGATCTCTTCTCAGCTTCGGAAGCCTTTGAATGTAGTACCAAAAGATGACTATGAAGTGATTTTGGTTGCACCAGCCTTATCATGATCCAACAAACTCCCCCTAGGCTGATGCTACCAAAACTTCACTTCCCTCTTCTTCTCAAAGCTCTCAGCACCAAGGAGAGCAAGTGTTTATCAGTGTCTTCATTCTTTCCTACTGTGGTGCTGAGAATCTTGTACAGGTCCTTGGTGGACAGAACCTCTACTCTGTCACCTTGGATTATATGTACCCTCTGTTGTGGCCCTCTGAAAAGAGTTAGTTGATGGGAAGTATAGTCATATTCCCATCGAACTATTGGTTCCAATTCAGGACCTTCCACCATCTGTAGAAAGGCTGTGCCTTTGGTGATTGGTCTTTCCTTGTCTTCCACTCTTTTCAGCTTCAACTCTTCTTCAATCTTGGCTCTTCTATTTCGTTCAGCCAAGTGGAGACCACTGATATGGTTTCTGATGTGTGCAGCAGTCTCAGAGTTGGAGGGATTGGAGAATGGCTTTTCTGCAAGCTCAGCAAGATCAAATCTGCTGAGATGCAGTAGAGAAGTGGCATTGAGCCTGTTGGTTTCACCATTCTCCCTTTCCATAACAAAGTTGTGAGAAGGTTCATCGAACCTCCACTGGATTATTGCATTTCTAGGTCCAGGAGATTGACCAGAAATCCTGTCCTCTTTCCTGGTATCCAGCAGAGTCACCAGTCTTCTTCTTAGCCTCTTCTCCTCAGCATTGAGGGTATCGGAGTTGAGACCAAGAAGTCTTGCAGCCTGGCCCAAAGTATCTCTAGGCAATTCAGAAATTGGCCTAGGGTGAGGAAGCTTGAAGAGTTATCAACATAGGTGATGTTGATAACCTCTCCCTCACAGGAGATGCTGCTCAAGGTAGTGCAGTTGATGAGCCTCGTCTTGAACTCCTTTATTTCCTCAAAGGAGAGATGTTTAGGAGGCTGAGGGGATGGTCTTGGTTGTTGTTGGGTAGGCTTAGGTTTAGTGGTTTTGGGTTGAGTCTTGGGTTTTAGGATGGGTAGTTTGGGTGGTTGAGGTGATGTGGTAGGTTTGGGTAGAGTTGTGGGTTGAGGGGTGAAGGTTTCATCAGTGGGTTCGGGTTTAATGGGAAAAGAGGTTGGTTCTGGTGTGGGTTGTGGTTGTGGTTGAGTGGCTGGGGTGAAGACCATTCCTTTCATCCTCCTATACATCTCCTTCCTTTTCCCCAAACGGATGTCAGCTTTGATTTCACTGACTATCCGCTGGAGTGTCCTTTCGGACATAGGTCCCACCTGCCTACCAGAGAAGCCATGAGCCCGGAGATAGTCCTTCATCCAGGCTTTGTCAGTTGACTTCTTGGCAGCAGTGACCTCCTTCTCTTCTTCCCTCTTCCTCTTCACCTTCAACTTCTCCCTAGCAGCCTTCTTCCTTTCCTTCTCCATTTGATCCTGCTCTTTATTATGGAGCAGCAGGATCATGTCATCGTCATGTGGAGACAGTTCAGGAAGACTGAAGCCTCTTGAGAGTAGGAACTTGATCCTAGCTCTCTCAGCTTCAGGGCTGCCTCCCTTTGCTCTTGTTCTTCCTTCTCCAATGCCAACCTGGCTTCTTTTTCTTGTTGTAGCCTGGTTGACCTCTCCAAAGTCACCAACTCCTCTAATGGTAGCAGGAGTATCTCTTCATTGGTAGCTCCTAGATTGATGAGCTGGTCAATGAGTGCTGTTCTTCTCTTCTGGTTGATTTCTTCCTGATTGGCTACAGCTGCCTTAGAACTAGCAGCTAGCAGCTTCTCAGTAGGAAACCTACCTTTCTTTTTGGCCTTCTCAATCTTCTCCTCCTCCTGAAGCTCTTCCGCAGTCAATTTTCTTTTGCCTTTGTCTTTGATGGTGCTTGACTGTGGTGGTTCTTGGATGGAGGGTTGTGATTGAGAGAGAAGTTCAGCTGGTGCTTGGGTTGGAGGAATGTCAGAAATGTCCTCCCTGCTCGCCTCAGATGCAATTTCAGCAATGACATCTGTGATGGTCAGTTCCTCGGACATCTGAAATAAGCCTTCCGCAGCTTCTATTTCGGCCTCGGAAGACTTGTCTTGTTCTTCCGAGGCTTCCATGTAAGCTTCGGAAGCTTCAGCTAGAGCTTCGGAAGATGAGACTGCTGCAAATTCTATCCCAACTGTTTCAGTTGCTGGGCCATCAGTCCCCATTTCCCCTTCGAAGCTAATCTCAGGTTCCATGAAGACCTTAGGTTGACCAACTTCCTCCATAGTGGTAGAAGGTGCGGTCAGTTTTGAAGCTCCTCAGCCCCAAAGTATGCAAGTGTGGTGTCGGGGCTGGGCTGTTCTAGGGATGATCTCAATACAAACTTTGTGAAAAGTCTGTAGAGATCTTGAAGCATCCTTGAGTCAATCTCCAGAAAGGATTGAGATGACTCAGGTAGTGTAATGATTTGGGAAGAAATGAGTTGGGTCTATGGTTCCTGTGGTGTTTGTCTCTGAACTTTCTCCCCCTTTTTGGTAGCATCATCTTGAGAGCTAGATGAGTTAGAGGAAGAAGTCATTGAGACCTGAATTGGTACATGCCTAACAGACCTCTCCGTCTGTTTCTCAGCTAGTTTAACCTTGAGAGAGTTAATCTCAAGTTGCTGAGTGGCAGTTCTTGATTCTAAGATCTTCACCTGTGATTCCAGGTTGGAGACCTTAGAAAGCAAGTACTGAAGTGTTAGTTGCATACTTCCCTCATCTTCCTGAGAAGAATCATGGGGAGATGAGATAACATACCTAGTATGCTCACTCTCACCACCAGATGTGGCTTCTTGGCACCCTGGTTTCCCTTACTCAGAGTCATCTCTGTCAGAGATGTCAATGGGCAAAGTTGTCGTAGACTCAGTCCTAATGATATTACCACTGTACTGAGAGCTCAATGAGAGACAATGAGTAGTGGCAGCTGAGTCTACATGAGTCCCCTCCACATCAGTGGGACTCACCTCAGTAGCTGGCTTCTGATGGGGGCTAGAGACAAGGGACCCCTCTTGGCTCTGTTGATCTTTTAGTGGGTGTTATAGATCAACTTCATAGCCATGGAGAGATGTAATCTCTTCATCAGTTCGGAGTAAAAGGTCAGTGAAAGAGAGGGTGGTTAGTCCTACTGACCCAGGACCTTGATCAATGTCTACAGGCATTGAGCCTATGGTGGGGCTGTCCCTAGAAGGCTGCACAGGGGAGTGTAGAGACTCACCCTGTGGGCTTAAGGCTTGGGGTTCGGGCTCAGGGGTTTGAGACTGAGGAGGCTCAAAACCCACATTGAGATCAATTGTGAAGGATGGTGTGACCTCGGACTGAGTGGGAGACCATGATTCCACTCTAGTCCTTTGGGTGTGAACAGAAGGAGCTTGTTCAATCAGAGTAGATTGAACAAGGGTTCGTTTGGGGCGTCTCTGATATGTAGCTTTGATGGGTAAAGAGGCTTTTGGTATTGTGGTGGATGTTGCTGGTGTGGGTTCATCACCTGTGGGGAGAACAGGGATGTCACCAGGAGCTATGCGCTCAGTCATCTCTGGAGGTAATGGAGTGTACCGTCCAGTGAAGTTGGTGGACATATTCTTCAGTGTCTTGAAGATGGTAGGCCTCATGTGTGGAACAGGAAGAGCAGCTGCGCAGACAAGCTTGCTTGGTTCCATCTCACAGTTGATTATGTGCTGAAGAAATCAGGGATACATGAAGAATGTATCCCTGCTCAGATTGGCGATTAGGTTGTTCAACACAAATCGTGAATAGTTGAATCTGAGGCCTCTCACCAACCCATGAACTAGGCATCCTAGTTCATATGTGATTTGATCCCAGCCCCCTGATTTGTTGGAGAGGCAGTGTAGGACAATGTGTAGCAGGAACTTCCAATGGTAAGAGAAGTTAAACTTGTATACTGTAGACCTGCTGACATCGCCTCCATATCCCATGAGGATATAGGTTCCTTCCACGTCTTCCTTGGGGAACTCAGTAGGAGCCCCATCATCGTGAAGCTCGAGATGCTCCCTGATGAGCTGTTCATTGATGACCAACTCTTGGCCACAAACTCGGGTTCTCAGGACTCGAACCCCGTTCAGCACTGTAGTTTCACCGTTGCTCCAGAATTCTGACATATGGTTGGAGTATACGGTTGGGTTAACTGTGAGTGCAGTGAGGTAGGTGGATTCGGTGAGAAAGGTGATGATTTGGGTGAAGTCGGCATCCCTTGACGAGTCAAGTAATGTGACTTGGTTGTGCTGAGGGTTTAGCGCCATTGGAGAAAAGGTAAGCTTGAAATTTTGGGTGAAATTGAGGTTTGACAGTGAAGGGAACAGTTAGGGCTGTAAAGTGGTAAAAGAAGATGAAATTGATGAGTCAAGATTATTTAAAAGGGGTGAATTGTGGTAGTGGTGATAATAGGGTAACTGTTTGGGGTTACTGTGGGTGGTATGGTGGTTTACGGCGGAGAATGATGTTGGCGGCAAGGATAATTTTAAATAATCTGACAATATCAACAAAATCTTTACTTTTTACAGAGTGGGGCCCAAAAGATATCCGTTACATATAAAAACCTTTACTTCCGAGGGTAAAACATTTCCGAAGGTAATTTTCTTCCGAGGGCAATTTCTCTTCCGAAGCATGATATTGCTTCCGAAGGTAAAATTGTCCTTTGAAGGCACTTTATCTTCCGAAGCAAGGCATTGCTTTCGAAGGTAAAGTTGTCTTTCCAAATGGAGAGTTGTATAAGTTTCGGAAGTAGATCTGATGTAAGATCAATCGCTTCTTCCGAGACCAAAAACTCTTCCGAGAAGAAAATTTCCATTGAGGAATTTGTCTTCGGAAGATATTCAAGAATATCTTCCGAGAATTAATTCCTCTTCGGAAGGAATTTACACTTGGAATAATTTAAAGATCTTTTGTAACTGGGCTTAAATTGTATTGACACAAGACTTTACGCATTAAAAAGGTTTTCAAAAGAGGTAGTTATTCAATGTTTATCATTCCAATTGCTGATATGAGATACTTAAATCTTTGTTCATCAAATGCCTTTGTGAACAAATCAGCATATTGTTCATTTGAGTCAACTTTGATTAACTTTATCAGCTGTTTCTCATGAGTATCTCTAATGAAATGATACCTGATATCAATATGCTTTGTCTTGGAGTGCTTCACCGGATTCTCAGTAATGGAGATAGCACTGTTTTGTCAATATGGATAGGAGTAGTCATGAAATTGAGTCCATAGTCTAACATCTGATTTTGAATCCATAGCAGTTGAGCACAGCAGCTAGCAGCAGCAATGTATTCAGCCTCAGCAGTTGATGTAGAGACACAGGATTGTTTCTTGCATTGCCATGAGATAATCCTTCCACCAAGAAATTGACATCCTCCTGATGTTGATTTCTTGTCAATGTTGCAGCCACCATAGTCACTGTCAGAGTATCCATAGAGATTGAAATCACTATTTCTTGGATACCAGAGACCTAGTTTAGGTGCTCCTTTGAGGTATCTGAGAATTCTCTTTGCAGCAGCTAGGTGAGACACCTTTGGAGCAGCCTGATATCTTGCATAAATGCATGTGGAAAACATAATATCTGGTCTACTTGCAGTGAGATACATCAGAAAACCAATAATTGCCCTATACTGATGTTGATCAGTATCCTCCCCCTCAAGGTCAGAGCAAAGATTATGGTTTCTGGGTATGGGTGTCTTGGCTGGTTTACAGTCCTTCATTTCAAATCTTTCTAAGATGTCTGAGACATACTTAGATTGACTTATGAAGAACCCTTCCTTCATCTGTTTCACCTGGATTCCAAGGAAAAAGTCCATTTTTCCCATGGAACTCATCTCAAACTTCTGCTTCATAATGCTTTCAAAGTCCTTACACATTTGATCGTTTGAAGAACCAAATATGATGTCGTCAACATAGACTTGTACAAGCAAAATGTCTTCTCCACTCTTTCTGATGAAAAGAGTCTTGTCAATGGTACCTCTAGTGTATCCATTCTTCAGGAGAAACTGAGACAAGGTCTCATACCACAGCCTAGGTGCTTGGTGCAGCCCATATAGAGCTTTATCCAGCTTGCACACATAGTTGGGGTGCTGTGGGTCTTCAAATCCTGGAGGTTGACACACATAGATTTCCCTATCTATATCCCCATATAGAAAAGCACACTTGACATCAAGTTGGTAGACTGTGAAGTTCTTGGATGCAGCATAAGCAAGGAAGATCCTAACTGCCTCAAGTCTTGCAACAGGTGCAAAGACATCAGTATAATCAATTCCTTCCTCCTGGGTGTACCCTTGAACTACTAGTCTTGCCTTGTTCTGGATAATCAAGCCTCTATCATCTTTCTTGTTCCTGAATACCCATTTTGTGCCTATGGGTACTTGACCAGATGGTAGTGGGCATAGATTCCAGACCTTTTGTCTTTTGAATTGAAGCAGCTCCTCCTGCATCGATTCAACCCAACTACTATCCTTTAAGGCATCTTCTACCTTCTTTGGTTCCATCTGAGACAGGAAGCATGAGTACAAGCAGACATTCCCATGATGAGTTTGTCCTCTTGTTCTCACACCCTCAGAGACATTCCCTATGATGTTCTCAGTTGGATGAGTGTTGTGAATCCTAAGACGAGGAATCACTTCCAGTTGCAGAGATAAGTCTAGGTTAGACATATTCTGATCAGAAACTGGATCACTCTGTCCAACTGCTGTTTCAGAGTCATTCAATGAGGACTGATTGAATGATTGAGAAACATCATCAATGGTTGGTTGTGAAGTAGTATTAACAGTTGCCTGTTCCTTCAGAATACCACTTCCCTCAACCTGGTGTTGTAGTGGATCACCTAAGGAACTTTGAGGTTGATCAAGTGATTCACTGTTGAAGCTTCACTATTTCTGGAGATAGTTACACTGTCAGATCTGTGAATAGTTGAAGCTTGTTGCCCTTCAGCTCTTGGAGAATTTGGAATAGGTCTGGGAAGCTCATATAGTTGACCTGCATCAGCATCAGCATCACTTTGAGCACCTGTTCCAGCTGAAACATTCTCATAAGATGGTTTAGAATAGTTTGGAAACAATTTTAAATCAAAGATATACTCAGGTCCATTCCCCCTAACACAAGGAGTGTGCTCATTAACAACTATGTTGGATGACTCCTCAAATTGTTGATTCTTGATATTGTATACTCTATAAGCTTTGGAGCTAGAAGAGTATCCAATAAAGATAGCATCATCCGACTTCTCAGCAAACTTTGCCAAGTTGTCCTTTGTGTTAAGTATGGTACACCTGCAGCCAAAGGACCTTAGAAAGCCAATGAACGGTGGCCTCTTGTTCCATAACTCATAAGGGGTTTTTCCATGGGGCTTAACTACAAAAACCCTGTTCTGCACATCGCATGTAGTGCTGACTGCCTCTGCCCAGAATGTTAGAGGCAGCTTTGAATCAGCTAACATAGTCCGAGCAGCCTCAATAAGTGTCCTATTCCTCCTCTCAGCAACACCGTTTTGTTGAGGAGTTCTGGGAGCACTGTATTGTCTGGCAATCCCTTTTGAGTCACAGAATGAGTCAAGAACGAAGTTCTTAAACTCAGTCCCTTGATCACTTCTAATGATCTTAACCTTGTGATCAATTTGATTTTCTATTTTAAGAATAAAAGATTTTAAAGTTTCAGCAGTTTCATCTTTACTTCTTAAAAAGAATACCCATGTAAATCTTGTAAAATCATCAACGATCACAAGGCAGTATGATTTCCTTCCATTGCTCATTATACTTGTGGGTCCAAATAGATCCATATGCAATAAGTGTAATGGAGTAGTGATAGAGTTAACATTTGGATTTATGAGATGATCTGTGTTGTTTCCCTTTCAGGCATGCAACACAGTTATCTTTGCAGAAAAATTCCTTTTTAGGCAAACCATGTACCAAGTTATTTTTAGCCAATTTATTCATTGTTTTAAAATTCACATGACACATGCGTTTATGTCATAGTGTTGACTCATCACTATCAGCTTTGGAAAGAAAGCATAATACTTCACCCATAGGAGAAGCATTGTTCATATCCAGCTTGTACATATCCCCTTTCTGGGAGATCTAAGAAGCACCAATTCCGGAGGAATTGTCATCCCTGGTTTGAGGATAATGCACTCATGTTCTGTGAAGAGCATCTGATGCTTCTGGTCACAGAATTGAGAAACACTTAACAGATTGTGTTCAAGCTGTTTGACAAAGTGAACTTTGTCAATGTTTATTCTGCCATTGGATATACTTCCTCTGCTAGAAATATATCCTCCGGCCTCACCTCCAAATTGGACAGGCCCTCCATCAAAGTTCTGGAATTGTTGAAGGAGAGATCTGTTCCCTGTCATGTGCCTGGAGCATCCACTATCTACAATCCAGATTGTTGTTCTTGTCAAATGGATGTCCCTGCACATAAGATGAGATGGTTAGTTTTGTTTGGAAGCCCAAGCCTTGCAGGTCTCGGGCTCTTCCAAAGATAGTGACATAATTGAACCAAAAGATATGCAATGGGGTTCAATAGAGGTCATTGTTGAAGAAGAGGTTTGGGCTTCAGCATCTTCCTTGATCTTCCAATCCATCCTTTGGTTGATCTTTGAGGATGAGCTTGTTGAAGCTTTTGCAGCATGGTCTTCTTCCGAAGCTTCTTTCTTTTCGGAAGAAGCCTTCACCACCTTTTCTTCCGAAGTAGTCTTCTTCTGAGATGGTTTCAAGGGAGCCTTCTTGTTCTTCCGAACCTTAGAAGGTTTGGCTTCCGAAGCCATTTTCCCTTCGGAAGAAACAGTTTCTTCCGAAAGCAACTTGGCTTCCGAGACCAACTTTCCCTTTTTCATCATTTGGACCTTTTGAAGTGGTCCAACTGAGAAACCTTCTCTGACTACTTCTTTTCTAACATTATTTGCATAATGTGTGCTTGCTGGATTGTAGTAACAATCTTTAGCCATGTGGTTGTGCAGACCACACATTATGCATGCAATGTTAGTCTTCTGGGAACTTGCAGGTTGCTGTTTCTTGGGTTTCTTCTCATTATCAGCAACTTTCCCTTTCAACTTCTGATCCTTCAGTAGGACAGGAGTGCTGGTACTACACTCCTTTCCTGAATCAGGAGTACCTACCGCTTGAAATCCGGCAGAAATAAAGACACCCTTTTGCTTTGGGTTGATCTTAAGCTTGGAATCTGCAACCTTCTTGGCAGTCCTTCTAGCAGCTTTAGCTCTGCTTCTTCTTGCCTTGGTGGTCAGGATTTGATCATCACAGGTGGAGATGGGTGTATCCTCCTGTTTCTCCCCTGTTGAGGCCATTATTTTCACTTCATCCTCTAGTTCCAATGGAGAAGGGTCAGCAGTTGGAACCTCTTGCTCTTCAGTACCACATCTAGGTAGTCTAATAGACTCATAAGAGTGTGGTGGAGCTATTTCACTGGTTCCCAACCCTTCTTTGTTTTGATAAAACATTTTGGAATGAGAGGTTGATGCAAGAATAGTTTGGAAGCTTTGCTCAGCAATAGCTTGCTTCCTGGCCTGAGCCTCAGCTGTGACCAACTGGGCTTGTACTTCAAAAAGTTTAGAGATCAGATCTTTGATTTGAGTCTTATAGTTAGTCTTTTCATGTTTTAAAAGAGACACAGTTTTCTCTAACTCATCAATTTTCCTTTGATAGTCAGATTCAGCTCTCTTAAAGTCAGATTTTAGCACATTTAAAGACTCAACCTCAGATCTGATTTCCGAAATGTAATCCTTATACAGTTTAACTTTAGCAATACAGGCAGCAGTACAAAGATGTTCATATACCTGATCATCATCTGTTCCGGCCATGAGTGATTGAGCGGGAGTCACATCCTGTACCATGAAGCTCCAGTCAACTTCCTGAGCAACAGCAGCTGTTTCAGTTGACTTCTCTTCATGCTTGGGAGCAGTGGGATGTGTGGAGGCCTGTGGGGTTCCCAGGTTGTTCTTGGGAGCCTTGCATTCCCTAGCAAAGTGACCAAGTTGGTTGCAGTTGTAGCACCTTGCTTTGCTCTTATCAAACCCAAACTTGCTATTGACTGGGTTTTGAGGGAATTGCCTTCCAGTTCTCTTGAAGAACTTCTTCGCTCTGTAAGTTAAAAGATCCATCTGCTGGACAATGTCCATATACTCCACATCATCTAGACTGAGGCACTCAAGATCATCAAAGCAGTATTGAAAATCACCAGAGTGTCCACTTCCAGAGACAAAGGAACAACTATCCTGAAAGGAGTTGTGTTGAACCTTTTGAGACTTTGGAGTCTCAGGTAGAGTGATGAAGGGTCCAGTATGTGAGTTGTCAGGGTAGCATAGCAACTGATGTTGTGGTTCTATGGTTTCCCTTTCAACCACATGAAGGGCTGAACTCTGTTGGTTATTGGAGTGATCAGAGGAGTTCTGCATATTCATCTCCATCTGAAATGCACTTAGGATACCATACAACTCTATGAGAGAAAGAGTCTTAAGGTCCGAAGTTCTCTTGATGACAACACAGTAGTGAGTCCATAGTTTAGGAAGAGAATACATGAACTTCCTAACTATGTCTCTGTTCTCAAGAGCTACTCCAATATCTGCCAGAGTATCTACTAGCTCAACATACCTGAAGTATTGTTGAGTCAAGGTCTCACCGGCCTTGAAAGTATAGTTCTCAAACTGCTGCTTCAAGAGATCTTTCTTGTTCTCTTGGGTTTCCTTGGATCCCTCATACATCAGCTTCAATGCCTCCCATAAATCTTTAGCAGTCTTGCACTTCTTGAAGCGTCTGTAGACGGAGTTGGGGAGAGCAGTTTGGAGACAAGTCATAGCCCTTTGATCTAGCTCTATTCTCTTCCTGTCTTCCTCTGAGTAATCATCAACATCTTTTGGAATGATGCGATTACCAGTGGCAGATGTAGTGCTTGGTATGAAAGGACCATTGACAATGGAGTCCCACATCCTTGAGTCTTGACACTTGATAAAGCTTCCATCCTGATACACCATGTGTCAAAGTCTTCAGGGGTGATCATAGGGGACTTGGTCAAGGTACCAGTTTCCATATCAGCCTTGGAGAGAGCGGCCATTTGAGTGAGTGGATTGTGGTGAGGAGTGAAAAACAGGTTGATTAGGATGGTAAGATCTCACAATCAAGAGCCTGGAGCTCTGATACCAATTGCAGGATTGGATTTGTGTGGTTTTTCTCTCAACTCACTGTGAATCAACACTCAGCAAGCAGTCTATGAAGAGTTGATCACAATATAACAAGTAACACGCAGTAAGAAAATTAACACAGCAGGTAAATTTTCAAGGTACTTTTATATATTGCTTCTCAACTCAAAGGATTACAAGACACTTAGACTCAAATCGCTTTTTTATGAAGAGTTACATGGAGAAGATATATATAATACTACCTACAGCCGGATATACTTTGATACCAGCTGGACACCTCTAACCTTACATCTATGCTACAAGACTCTAGGTGAGGTCTTTCAGACATTTTGTCTGAAAGTTGGTAGTCAGGACATGTCCCTGACTTACCTTTTGTCACCAACTAAAGTTGGTAACATGTACTATCATAAAAAGGTGAAAAGTAGAATAAAGTATGGTCAACAACATGGCTCTTTAGGAAGATGCCATGCTGTATCAGAGGTCTGCAGCGGACTGTCAGGGACTATACTTTTATCTGCTGGACATAGCAATGTCTTCCGAAGGATAAAGTACTTCGGAAGAATAACTTCTTCCGAAGCCACTTATACTTCGGAAGACTGCTTCTTCCGAGGCTTGGAGTCTTCTTTGTCTTCGGAAGCAGACTTTGTCTTCAGCTCTTTCATCAGACTTTGTCTTCAGAAGCTCTTTCAGACTTTGTCTTCGGAAGCTCTTTCAGACTTTGTCTTCGGAAGCTCTTTCAGACTTTGTCTTCGGAAGCTCTTTCAGACTTTGTCTTCGGAAGCTCTTTCATACTTTGTCTTCGGAAGCTGTCCTTCAGACTCTCGGAAGACCTCTTCTCAGCTTCGGAAGCCTTTGAATGTAGTACCAAAAGATGACTATGAAGTGATTTTGGTTGCACCAGCCTTATCATGATCCAACATAAAGGTTAACATGTTAGATTAAACTTAAAGTTAAGGGGGCCTTTATGTCAATTTGAAAACTTAAAATGAAAGTTTTAAGCATAAAATAACAAAAGATTAAACCGCAGGGACCAAATGTGTAACTTTGTTTTAAAACCCAACCGCATTCCCGTCGAACTCCACTGTTCCGGCCACCTCCTCTGGCCGCGGCTCCGGCAAGGTCGAATACCAAATTCTAAGCCTCGGTTTCAACCCCGAATCACACCAAAACGTTCGGGAGACAAATTCAAACTTGAGTATACTCATTAATGTGGGTTTCAATGCGGTTTTAACACTCCTTGAACTTGAAACCGAACATACATTAATATCCAAATCGGTTTTACACCTAAACAATAATAACAACGGAATCAAACGACTAGAAACGTTCCTTTAACTATTACGAACTAAATGTAATGGATCGTGGCACCTGCAACAACAATTAAACGGCTTAATTCGACCCGTAACCCCCGATTTAAACGTTGCAATCGTGGGGTACCAAATCGAACGAATTGAACCTATAAATTAGAGGGCTTTTACTCAAATCGGGTTTCCTCAACTCTCTGAACCCTCAATTGCTCGAAACACACACACACACAACGAATTGGGAATCAAGAACTGTCGCAAGCCTCGTTCGAACCTAAAATCCAGAAATCGGTCTTAATCAAGTAAGTATGATACGTCATTATACTTCATTTCACCTGGGGATCAAAAGCCCTAAGGTTAATCGGGTTGAATCATTTGAATTGATGTTCAATTGGGTCGATTTTGATTCTAGGGTTCATATTATTTGGGGGTTTAGTTGAAAACGTGTTTATAATAATTGGAAACCCAAGTCTACCGCGGTTGTAAGCCTTGGTCTACTGGTTCCCCGAGCACTTGCTACACTTGAGGTCCCGGGTTCGAACCCGGGCACCCTCAAGTATTTTTTTAAGGCCTTTTCAGCCATATTTTCATTTTAAAATTTTTTTAATAAATATAAAAATAACTTTGTAAACTCTAAATATTTTCATGAGCACCAAATAATTTTCTGGATTATTCTATTAATTTTAAAAATTAAATAACTTGTTTTAAAACATTTTAACAAACATTATTCTTGGTTAAATCCTATTAAAAATGGGTTTCAACTAATAATTAGTTTTGGTTCAAACGTTACGTCTTTAAAATCATGGTTATCTTCAAATGTTTATTTAAAACTTATATTTAAACTTTATATGTTGTTACAAATGAGTTCTTTTAAAATAATTAAATAATTATTTATGTAAAATTGGACTTGAAACAACAAATCTTTATAATATTAATGGGCATTATATTAATTAAAGTTTTATAATTTCACAAATTATTATAAAATATACTAACTAAAGGTTGAGATTAATAATTTGCTATTAATCAAAACGTCATTCCAATTAATGTTAAATAATTATAGAACTGTATTTATATTGAATCTTATAAATGTTTATACTTAGGGGCATTTCTAAAATATTTACATATATAATTCTTCAAGAGGATTAAAAATGTAAATAATTACTTTATAAACTTATTACTTATTAAAAACCCCATCTTAATCCTAATGTTTATTTGAACGTTAATCTTATTATTAACCTTAATCTTTATCTTGTAAATTATATATGATAGGTGCCTTGTAATGGATACGTTGGATTTGTTGTTTAATCTTTTATTATCATCTTGTAATGCTTATATCAATGTGAGTATTTCCATACCCCTTTTTCTTATTTTCACACTTTGGGGTGAAACATGTTAACTTATATCATTGCACTTGTAAACTTATTCGAGACTTGTAAACTTTATGGTAATTCATCATGTAAAGTTGTGGTTAGTTGAACTTTTGTGGTTACCATGTTATGGCATTATATGTACAATCATTAACTATTGCTAGCCTGGTGACGTCATAGATCTATGGGCCTGACAAGCCTGCTTGGTTGATCCAAGTACACTTAGCTAATCGTATATACTTTTAACGTTTGAGACTTGTAAAACTTTGTCAAGGTTTGATTGTTGCATTGTTCATAACATCCCTAATCACTTTATTCACTAACTTATGACTTGAATTGTCATCTTTTATATACTTATGTATGGAAACTATGGAAAGCTCACCAACATTTTTATGTTGACCTTTTATTTTTAACATGTTTCAGGAATAACCCAAGTATGAGTTCTACTCTTTGAAGCTTATCTCACTTAGGACTGGACTTAGAGAAATAAACAATGATCTTGTTACTTTCAACCTAGTATTCATGATGTATCTTTGTTTGAGCCTTATACTTGTATTGTTACAATTGAATCTTGATTAATATATTTGGAAATAATAATAGCGTTATGTGGCTGTGAACAATCGTAACTCTCACACTTCGACGTTTCCGCCGTCAAGGTTGGGGTGTGACATAAATCCAAATTGATTTATCATTATCTTAGTTTCTTCTCTAATTCTCAAGTCGATAATCCTTTCCCAAAGTTTCATAGTATGACTCAGGAGCTTTATTCCCCTGTAGTTTGTGCAAACTTGACCACCCCCTTTCTTCTTATATAAAGGAACAATAGCGTTATTCCTCCACTGATCCGGCATCTTCCTAGTCTTGAAGATAGTGTTGAATAACTCTGTTAGCCATTGGAGTCCTTCTTCCCCCAAACACCTCCACACCTCAATTGGTATGTTGTATATCCCTACCGCCTTAGCCCTCCCCATTTTCTTAAGGGCTTTCCTCACTTCCTCGCTTGTGATGATAACAATTATTTTGTTATGTTGTTTGAGCTGTTTGATTGTTTTCTACTTGTTGACAAACATTCCCTACATTAAAAGTTCATGGGAATAACTTTCCACCTTCGTTTGCTGTCCCGCTCTTTCACCAAGACTTTCCCATCCTCACCTTTTATAAACTTTATCATTCCCAAGTCCTGTCTCCTACGCTCCTTAGCCTTGACAATCCTGAACATTTCATGTTTCACCTCTCTTCTGGCCTCCTTATATCTATCTTTTAGTTGCTATCATTCTTCTTTATTATTACAACTTAAAAGTTCTCTAAAACTTTATTGTTTGATTCTTATCTTCTCTTGCACGTCTTCATTCCACCACCAGGATTCCTTATGATTGATTGTCCATCCTATTGTGACTCCCAGCATATCTTTAGCTGCTTGTATAACTCTAGAAGCCATAGCCTCCCACTTTTGGTTTGCATCTTCTTGTGGCCCAGCCTGGATCATTGGTATGACCTTATCTCTAAAGCTAGTAATCTTTTCGTATTTCAGCTGCCCCCATCTAATAGTAGGTCTTATTCTCAGTCTTGCTTCCCTAATTACCCTCTTCATACGTAGGTCTGCCACCAATATATAATGTTAAGTCACTACCATCTCGCTCGGTATTCCTTGCAGTCTTTCCACCAACTTCTGTCTTCTCTGCGCATCAGCAAATAGTCTGTGTGTATCTCCCTCCGCTGCTAAACTTGATAAGATGTGAATCTCTTTTTTGAAAAACGAGTTTATAACGCCTATGTCATGTGCCAATGCAAAGTCAAGTAGCTTCGTACTAGCATCATTTCTAAGACCATAACCAAAGCCTCCATGCACCAAAGGAATGTAATCATTATTCTTACCAATATACCCATTAAAATCTCCTCCGATGCATTTTTTTTCTTCCCGAGGTATGTCTCTCATAACTTGATCTAAACTCTCTCAAAAATTCTTTCTTTCCAGTTCCCATAACCCAACTTGTGGTGCATACGCGCTAACTACCGCCATTACCTCTTCACCTATAACTACTCTTAACAACATAATCTGTCATCATATCTTTTCACCTCAGCTATGTTATCCTGTAGATCTCTAGAAACTAAGAAACCCACCCTATTTTTGCTCCATCCGATCCCGAATACCATAATTTATATCCATTGCACTCTAACGCTCTCTTACCCCGCCATCTAGTCTCTTGTAGGTAGGCAATCTGAACCATACGTCTCTTAAGCACATCTAATAATTCTAACAACTTACAATTTAACGTCCCTACATTCCACGATGCCAATCTTAATCTATAACCAGTTTTCCCTCTAGTTGCACTTCTCGTCATCGAACATGATCTCAAGGACGCATAATGGTTCCTCCTGTCTATTTAACCACACTACCCACAGTAACAAACAGAAAACAACCCACAACACACTCAATTCACTAAAACCAGGATGGCACTAATACTAAACTATGAAAATGTGAAGGTACTATAGATTATTCAGACAGAAAAGGCAAAAATTCACAATAGTTATGAAAGAAGATTGCTTACGAACAGTTATGAACACGGTTAGGGATACTTACAGTGAGTGTTAGTTATAGATATGTCAGAAAAGAACCTGAAACCTTTCAAGCTTTGGTGGGTGGCGCGTGTGGCATGTAGGGCTACGAGTTCGGTGGCGCTTGAAGACGATAATGAGAATAATAGACCTCCAGTGAAAGTTGTACTGCCGGAGATAGTGTGAACGGCCGCCGGAAAAAAGTAGCCGTTTGGAACTTCGATTGCTTTAGGGCTTGTAAGTAATGTTACACTGTTATGAAAATGGATGGCAAATAAGTTAGTAATTTGAACTGTGAAAGGTGGTAAAATGGTTGATAAATAAGTTAATAATTTGGACTATGAAGGATTAGAAAGTACTATTCACGCGTTTTAAATAACAATTTGCACCACATATTGTTGTGTAATAATAAAGAGTAATGCTGAAAGGTGTAATGTACAGCTAAGTGGACTTCTATATGCTCATTTAGAACTTGGACTTATAATAATTAAAAAGAAAATTTGTTATGTTTATTTGTGTTATTATTGATTATAATGAATGTTTGATTAGTGTTTATCAATGATAATTTACAATTAATATTATTCCAATATATTTAATGCCATGTGCTATGAATAATTGATTCACCTTCGTCCTCTCTAATGAAACCGCTATTGGTTGAGGTGTGACAATGTGATGATCTTCAAGCTTATGAAAGTGAAGATGAAGGGATTCGTGTAGCAGAAACCCCCCCACCAAAATCTAAGTCGAAAGATAAATCGAAAACCTGGGCTACTAACAAGTCTTGAGATGTAAATGAGAAGGAAGCTTTGGCTAAGAGTTGGATTTATGTATTCGAAAACCCTAGAATTGGAGATCATAAAAACACAGTTCATTTTGGAAGAAAGTGTTTAAACACTTCAACATCACTGTTGGTGGAACAAAACGAACCATTGGTGGAACATTGTTGGACGAGCGCAAGCAACGATGAGGATATCGTCCTCAAAGCGTTAAGCGGATACAAAAAGGTTTACAAGTGAAAAGTTAACAAGAAAAAAGGCGTGGAAGGTTGTAAGAAACCATGTAAAATGGGAGCCGGTGGAGGTTGTTGCTGTGGAATTTGGTACTCAAACAACAAAGAGGACTAACTTCAAAATTGGGCCAATACGTAAGCTCAAATGAGCCTGTTAAAAGCCCCTTCAAATTTTGTGGCATGATATGATATGGTGTAGTGTGACATGATAAAATATGATTAGTGAGTTTGTGTTGTAGTGCGGTGGGTGTGGTGAGAGCATCCCCTCCACCATAATGCGTTTTGCATTGAATTGGTTTAAGTTTACACCAACACAAACTCAACATTTATAATTCATAAGAACAACTTACCTGGAAGCTATAATAAATCTGCTTTTGCTTCCTATTTTCTTTCAACAACGGTACTAAAATGACAGATGACTCTGTTGACTTTAAAGTCAACTACTAATAATGTGTGTTTTAGAAATATATTAATAAAACTCTTAATTTTATTAACCAAAACCATTTTATATTAATTTATTTTCCATCTTAACTAACCATGTTTCAGATTCTAAAATTGTTGCAGCCTACGATATGACATCAAGCTGCCAACTTTACTTCTAGATTGAAATTTGAAATTTTTGCAACATAACATTACTACAAACAGAAAACTGATTTGTCATTTTGTAGGCTTATAAAACCAATAAAACATGTTTTTCAAACATTTTAAAAACAGAAACGAGATTTCTAGAATCAGAAAATGCCACTTTTTCATATAGCAGAGAAAACCACAAACAAAATACATGATCAAATTCTCAAAAACATCAGCCACAACCACATAGCAGATAGAATCATCAAACATTTGAAACGAAAATTTTTACTTCTAACAAAGTAGCTAACATGATATATGGCATCCTTCACTGATAATAATAATAATAAGCACACTTCCAAATAGTGGTCTACCATGAGTTAATTTATAACACAGATCTTTATTTCATAAACAATTTGTTAAATTGTTCCTTTTTAAGTCAATTAATAAAAATTATCACTAATTTATGCCGTATTTGTTGAACTATTGCTTTAATTCTTTTAAGTAAAACATCACATGATCAAAAAGAACATAAGAACTATAGTTTTACACCAACACAAACTCAACATTTATAATTCATAAGAACAACTTACCCAAAAGCCATAATAAATCTGCTTTTGCCTCCTATTTTCTTTCAACAACGATATATTCCTAACAAATAGGTTCCTATACAAAAAAAAAAAAAAAAAAACCAAACACGTATCATACATGAGAAAAACAGACTAATCAAAATATAAATGCAAGCATGGTGCTTCAAAGAATTAATAATAGAGAGAAACATTCAATAAACATGCCTCGAACATTTTAAAATAAGTACCTCGCAGTGAACAACAGACCAGTCGATGGTTTAAATTGTAATTAAGCCTAAAGCCCACACCTAAAAGGCTAAAAGTAGAGAAACAATTGACAAAATCAGCAGTAACAATAAAGAATTAATACACTAAATTACTGGGAATAAGTACATAGAGCAAATTTCGATAATGACAATCAAGATTCATACATATACGGAATTATCATTTCAAGAGAGCAATTTAGGAACCAATCCAACTCTATACCACCCTCCTGCGATCACATTCTCCACCGCAACATTACTTGTCCAAAATTGAAGCTCACTCCAAATGTACCACCTCCCCCACCCTAAATTGCTCAAATTCTCTACCGACACCAACAACGCCGTACCTTTACTCTGTCATTACTACTGGAATTGGTTCCCATAATCTTACTCTCAACAACTTCAATTATCGATCTAGTCTCCTCCTTCTGATCATCCTTCGACTCCTTCTCAATCGATTCATAAGTCAAAGCCCCAACTGGTCGACCGAGGCTACAAGCAACGAATCAGTGAAGATGAGGTCGATGGAAGATGAGACCGACAAGATTAGGTTTTGATTTTCGAAAGCGAGACAGAGCGCTACATTTGAAATTTGAAAAGGAACCAGGGTTAGAACCCTTTGAAGGATATAAAGCTTTAAAGACTTGTACTAAGTCCTACAAGAGTTGTAAACTCTTAATTTTAAGAGTTTTTGAGTAAAAAGACATTACTGCTCTTATTATATGTATATTAATATAGTATAGATATAGATAGTATAGATATATATATATATAGTTATATATAATTAAATACTAGTAGGTGACCCGCATGTTGCGGCGGATGTGCTAAATGTGTAAGGCTCAGTTTCGACAAGTTGTACATCGTTATTGAATCGCCATGCATTGCAAATTCGATCAAAAAGCTCCCCTCCCGAAATTTTCATAAACTACCACAAACAATATTCTAGTTGGGTAATAAAAAATCACAAATTTCACCATCCAACATCCTCAATTTCAATTTTGTCCCAATTTCTCAATTTGACTACAAGTCGCATAAAAGTCAAAGATTCATAATAGAAACAAAACAGAACAACCCAAAACTGAAAACTTTAAACTTAAAATAATCAAACAGAAACCCAACAAACTATCAACATAAACCCAGATTCAAGAACAACCCAACTGACCTTTTCACCTCTTTCAATTTAACACCAACATGCTCATTGGTCTATTTATCCTTCTGATAAAGGAGAAAGCCGATTGTGACAGCAGCAACAACTTCAGTTTCATAGATATAGGTGAGACATACTGCAATAAAATAAAATAAAAATAAATGAAAGTGATGCAACAGCCAATATGATGATATATGTATGGAGATAAAAATCAACAAACATGTTAGTCCTATATGCCAAGGTGCTTATATTTCTGATTTTACTGTGATCCTATATGCCAGAAAGAAGGTCATTAAGAAACTGGAATATATATATATATATGCTATCTCACGCTTCGTTGTGGAATATTCTTGTGGAACAAATTATAAATGATGCCAGTGAATCCAGAAGCGATAGCGTAGGTGTGGTGTACTTTGTGCATCTATTTATTCTAGGAAATCATCCTCTTGGAGAAGTAATTTCTCACTGCATGGCTTGGTTCCTTAGAATTCTAGTCGTGAAAGATCTGTTGGATTTACTTCTCCTTTGATGCATGAAATACTTCTCCACTGTCCGGTGCAATCTGTAACATCACATCTCTCCACTTCCAATCGCTCAAGATTCCTACACAGATTTTAAATAACAGAAACAGGGTTAATGGCATAAAAAGTTATCATAAATTCACTGTTTTATTCATTTAGCACCCTACTTTGTACAAGTATACTTATGCTCATTATAGCAACTAAGTTGCAATTAAGTCAAGATTACGGTTCAATGATCTTTTGACCAAGCTCACGTTGTTCTTTTAGGATTTCGGTAATTATGGTATTTAGCAACTTTTTACAACAGTAGTCAAAGTCGCAAGGCGCACTCAACGTGCAAGAATGGCACAAGGCACTTGTAGCTACGAATTTTTAAGCAAGGAGTAGAGTATAAAGATGCCATTTTAGGAGCTTTAGATATATTTTAGGCAGTTTAGGGCACGTTCAAGCTGGTTGCATGCCATTTTTGGGATGATTTATACAAGTTTTAGCTGTTTCCGACATACCCTGACCGAAATCTAGTCATAATCTCGCCTGAACATCTAGATAGACACAACTAATCCATTAGATCCATGCAAAACACACCATTAAGACTCATGTTTGTTTCAAGCTTTCAAAGAAGTTTGTGCATTTAGCATGAATCAAACATAAGATCTGATGCATCATATTAAGGTATAAGCCAGTGCATGGGCTGGCCCAAGTGGAGAGAACTAAGGAGGGGGAAAGGCCCCACAAAACATTATCAAGAAGCCCAAAATTGTTACTTCTTATCTAAGAAATAAGAAAGCTCCCAACCTAATACTCACTTCAAAACTAATGGGACAACAGTTACTCTTTCTTCCTAAACAACAAAAGTGCTACTTTTTCTTCATTTATGTAGCAAATCTTATCATCCAACACATTAGGTATATAGTTACTTAGTTTCTATGTTAAGGAAACCATAAATTGCGGATATTTATTCAACCCATCTTATTCTAACAGATTCTGACCCGTAACCCAACCCGCTTATATTTGCCCTTCAACTGCTTTGTGCTCACATTCAACAAGTTTATAAACCACCCACATTAAACTTCAGGTCAACTTCCTTTATCCACTATGCTCATTACACTCACTAAAGTTTCCCTATGCACATGCATATGCCACTATACTAATCTAATATGTTCCTTTGTCACTAAGTTCTTCTGTTCCAATAATCACCTAAATTACATACACTCATATCATTATAAACACTAACAATCATCAAAATTTAAAGTCTATTCAAGCATAGATTCATAGAATTCATAACTAAAACTGATATCATGAACACCAATTCAGAAAACTGTAACAAAGGTAACGAAGATTACGAGCAATTAGAAGCGATAGCCGAAAGCCCAAAGACAGTGAATCCAGAACACAAAATCAATATCAGCGACTTAAAATCACGAAAACTCGACAGTCAAGTCACCGTCACCACCGCACACTCCGTCGCCATTCTCCAAACCTCATACCCACCGTCCGCCGGAGCTTTCCGTCATGATCTAAAAGGGTGCATATATCCGATTCTTGACTTCCTATCAAAAACATGTTCTCCGTTTTTTATCAACGCGTACCACTTTTTCACTTACAAAGCAAGTCCGAAGCAAGTGTCGCTTGATTTCGTTCAGTTTCAGCCCAACGCCGGAGTTTTGGATCCGGCGAACGGTTTGCACTACGACAACATGTTGTTCGCCCAGATCGACGCTGTGTATGCCGATTTGGGGCGATTGGGGTACAAGAAGACGCCGGTGCAGATATCGGAGATGGGGTGGCCGTCGAAGGGGGATGAAGATGAGATCGGAGTGTCGCCGGAGAATGCGAAGAAGTATAATGGGAGCTTGTTGAAGATGATCGGTGAGAAAAGGGGAATCCGGCGAAGCCTAATGTGGATCTGAACATCTTAAAGACCAAAACCCTATTTTGAAAGAGAGAGCGAGAGAATACAACTCCACAACAAATTTGTGATTTGAATTTTGAAATCAGTTTGTTGTTTGGTGGGGTGGGGGGTTTAAACAAGCTGGGATTTCAAGCTTTGTGAGTAGTACTTTGTGTTATAAGAGTTGTAAAACTCTTAAATTTAAGAGATTTGGTCAAATGACCATTTTGTCCTTCCCATATGTATATTAAGATAGTATAGATAGTCACAAACCAATAACCTTCTATGACCCTCTGATTGTGTTCGTAAACAATAAACAATGAGCAATCATTTCCAATTTCACTTCAGGGATAGTCGAGAGTTTTAGCTTTGTGACAACAATGGTGACGTTGGATCTTTGTTTTGAAGCCAAATGAGGAAATTCACCAACACAACTTTCATAAACATACCCACATGGCCACATCCTTTATTGATAATTCTTCTCCTTCGATGTACTAATGCCTTCAAAGACAGCCTATGTAAGGCCCCGTTCCCGGGCACCTCACAGTTGGTCATTCATCGCACTTCAAACATACAGTTTACATATACTAAATAGAATAACACAGCAGAATAGATAAGAAGTACGTTCTCATTTCATCATAAAAGCTTTTACAATGCATTACATTGTTGATTACTACAAAATACATACTTTATATACATTATGTAACTCTACTAGGATTGTTGCGGAAGCATATGAAACCGAGGATTTCTTAAGTAATCCCGTTTATCTGAATCCTCAACAATCCAAAAATGGTCATATACAGTGACCTCTAGTACAAATATATTAAAAACTATATTTAAAGAAGGTTCCTTAGGTAATCCCGTCTATCGGGATCCTCAAGGAACACTTGCATGCAACCTAAAATGTGGCAGCATTAACAAAAGGAGAATGCCATCCCAAAAGAGCTGAGTAGCCGCCTCGTGCCATCCCCAGCAATGCTACCTGCCAACTGGAAACACATAAAAAGTCAGCGTTGCTGAGTGAGTTCTACTTTTATAGTAAACATACTTTGTTATTAATAAAACCATTCTTTCCTTTTCATGTGATCATACATCATACATACACATAGATGGTATCTTTATTATCTCTTTCGTTCATCCATTCATTCGTTCTTTATACATCATTATCTTTCTGTTCTTATTTGGATCCTGTCAGGCTTTACCCACTTCACGGCACATAGCCATGATTACTGTGGTCGAATGACAAGGATCCCGTTTCCTTCATTCTTTACATCTCATCTTGCACATTGGATATCTTTTGTACTAATACCATATGCTATACCTCAATCAGTCTTAGCTACCGGGCCGAAGTCATTAAATGAATAGCAAAGCGTATGCCACGGTACTAGAGGTAAGCGGTAAAGGCACCATACATATGGTCAATCATATAGAAGGACCCGTTCTCCTTATCCAATGCTTGCAAGACTTCTTTTGTTCGTTCGTTAATGCATGTATTCATCATCACATTTCTTTTCATTCGTTCGTTAATACATGCATTCATCGTCATGTTCCTCTTTCATTATCTTTCACTTTACGCTATATAATACTTCGTTTATTCGTTATCGTAGTACGTAAAGTCATGGAAAGATTTACATATGTTATCATAAGGAACACACACATAACAATCATACAACATCATGCAAGGCATCGTACATACGTACCATTCATACATCATCATATAAGGCGTCATACACACATACCGTTCATACATCATCATGCAGGGTGTCATACACACATATCATGCCCTCACATAAGCCTGCAATATCATCATCATGGCTAACATGACCTCGAAGGCCTCAACAGTTCTATAAGGGCGACCGAGCATGCTTCAGTCGCATGGCCTCCATGCGACTGAATGTTAGCGATTGGACTATTGTGCGACTAGTTCTTCGGTCGTACGATTGACCCTATGCGACAGAGCATATAAGCGACTGGACCCTTAGTCGTATGGTTAGTCGTACGACTGAACCTACAGCCGTACGATTGAGTCCCAGTCGTGCGTATGAACTTTAGTCGTCCGAATGAACCTCAGTCATCCCCAGTCGTACGATTGACCCTCCAGTCGCCTAGCCCTAACTGTGCAGCGACTGGAGTTCATCTCGAACCGCAGCCGCGACACACGGCTCTAAAACCCTTCTAAACTCATCTCAAACCCGAATTAGCCCTCCCAAACCTTAGAGATTCACACTAGGACCTCATACAAGCTTATACAAGTCCTAATTCGTACTTTAAACACACTAAACATGATTACACCCAAATGGGTCAAACATCCACTTTACAAAAATAGGGTTTTATATGTGATTCAGCCCTAAAATCGTTGAAAACATGTAAATGAGGGGTCCTAGAAACTCACGTAAGCAAGCAGAAGGTGAAGAGCTTCGTTTGGACTAGTTGCTCGACCAGTTTCACGCCCGAATCACGTCTTTCTCTCTTTTTCCTCTTTTGTCGCCCTTTTCTCTCTTTCTGTCTGCGTTTGTGAGTATGGGAGAGGGTAAGAGCTGCCCTCTCCCTTAAATACCCCTTGTCCAGTCTCCCGAGCTTCAGTCGTGTAGGCACTTCAGTCGCCTGGGCTTCATGCGATTGGACCTTCAGTCATGCGATTGGACCTTCAGTCGTACGATTGCCATGCGTATGGAGCTCCAGTCGTGCGACTCCATGCGTATGAAGCTTCAGTCGCCTGATATCCATGCGCCTGAGCCCCCAGTCGCATGACATTTCAGAGAAAGAAATTTCCGGGTGTTACAGCCTACCTGAGCAGATCGACATGCTAAAAAGTGAGGTGTGAGGCCTAATGCTCGCAGTTCTCAAACACTGTGCTATGTAGGTTTTGTTTTCTTGAAAAAAAGAAGCATCAAATTAAACACAGTTGATGACTAACTATAAGAATATAACATTTTCCCTTTCTCAAACATAAAACCTAAAGCTAAACCCAACTCAGAAACCGTTAGATTTACCTGTTCCCCAACAACACCAAGCATAGGTACAAGGCTAACATGAATGAGGCAGAAGTTATCCGGTCCTGAGAGAACATAAAACACACATAAGCATAATCAACTATACACACTGCACATAAACTGAACAAGAGTATAGCACTTCAGAATTCAGAAAGCAATCATGTGAGCAGAAAGCACATACTTGAAAGCACATACTTAAAATTTTATGGCCAACATAAAATCAATTGAAGTTGGTGTAAATGTGGCATTGGAAGATACTTGATCTTTAACAACCACCCACAGTTCTATGTTATGATTAAAACATATCCAACTAAGCAAGCAACACAACGAACAAGATCCATAACCTAAATAAATCTTTGTGGAGACATAATGAATCACAATAGTAAACATACCTGCTGAGAAAAACAATTGCCGCAAAGCCCCTATGAAGGGCATAGATTCAATGTCACCTAAGAACAATAAGAAATGTTATAAACGATAATCATTAAACTTTACGAAGCATGCAGAAAAAATTAGGTTCAATTAAAAGAATGCTACCAACTGCCCCTCCTAATTCTATCACACACATCTGCTAGACCCTCTTTTCCATCCACAGGAATAGCAGAAACAAACTCAATCCAATCCTTGATAGCATCTGTTATATGTGGGACAACCTAAAGCGTGCTTGTAACACACAGAGCAACTATAAGTACTAATATCTCCATGTATTAAAAAGAAACAATTCGTTTTGCACGTATACTTGCATGAATTGTCTTTCCAAGGTAATCTCCTTTTCGTTCCTTCTCAAGAACCGACTGATGAAATTGAAAAAAAAATAGTAAACCAGTACATTGGATAAACTTAAATATACCAATTATAGAACATCAATTTCAGCACCTGATAGATCTTTCCAGTTTATGGTTTAGTGCGTTTTTAGGGCTGTTAAAGGAGAGACCATGACTAATTGAGTGTGTGCCTATCTTGGAGCTCATTCATTGAGCCCAAATTCCATACATTAAGCTCAAGTAGACTCACAATCCTATTGACCGAAGCAAAGCTTCAAAAAGAAAACACATATGCAGCTTCAATGAAAGCTGCTTTGGGACAGAAAATAACTTCAACTTAATACAGGAATAAAAGCCAGTTAGCCACAATGTTGTTGTGATAGGGAAGTCAAGCAACATTAAATCACTAAGTTGACAATTCATCAAGAAAGAAATTACAAACATGACCATTAAAGAAACAGGCATGTTGCTATTTGGTGCATTTCTTTAATGTCATCTTACATCTAACTGGTCTCAAATTAAAATCAATAAACCGTATACGACAACGTCACGATTAAACATCAATTATCTAAATCTAATCCCAACTTATCATAATCCATGCTAGATGTAACATTCCAACAAAAGGAGAGTGATATGATTAAATGAACGGTATAAATCTAGTCAAATTATCAACCTAACTTATATATTAACATTATTATATTTCAACATGGGCCCCTGGATGGTATACCTAGAATTAATTATTGTATAGATGATATCATATTTCAGTATATAAATGTCTGGAAGTAGCACGCATATCATATCTTTAGATTACTGTAGGACCCATCATTCTTATTCAAAAAGAGTAGGTAAGTATGTCCCTATGAAAGACATCTGCTCTTCAGTACATCAGTAAACAAACATCAAGTATTCAAGTGTTCATGTAAAAGCATATATGATATAACCACACAATAACCACAAATAATGAAGCATTTGAGTACTATATTTTCCTCTTCTTATAGAAGTTATACAGTTTGGTTATAAACACACACCAAAAGCCAATGAGTTTGGTTGATTGACCATTGTTATAAACAACACCATATTTTCTAACTGATCATTCAAAACCACAAATTGTAGACTTTATATTTGACTGGAGATGCATGAGAACAATACTATAAAAGTAGTTGATAACTCAATAGAACATAACCCACTGCAAAAAAAAATGTCTATATCGAAGTAAAAATACATTGGAAACAGAAGATATCTTACAGAACAAGTGAACCCCAAGGACCCAACTCTTCCTTAATCCAGAGCAAAAAGTTCTTCAAAATCTGCACAACATTACACCAACATCAAAAGAAAGTAAACGCATAACCAGCAAGGATCACATACAGAGCATAAGCTTGCTAAAAAATAGTTAGCAAGCCCAAATTAAACACAGAATAAAGATAAACAACACATAGCAAGTCCACATAAGTGATCAACAGACAAACAAACATAGAAAACCATCTGCTTCCCATCAATCTGTACTTCCATATCAAATTCTCAGTTTCTAATGCTAGGAATTATTCGAACTAATTCCTGCCTCGACTCGCTATTGAACTAAGCATCTAGGAAAGCAAGAAACCTTTTAGCCCCAAAACGTGAATTACTCACATGAATACGAACGTGCAAAACCCTATATCATGAAAGCTACAATCATCGTGTGATACAAAAGGGGCAAGTGCGAAAACAAACATACGAACACATGAAGGTTATCGATTTTCAGATATTACCTCTTAATAAGTTCACAGCGGCAGAATTGCAGACTTCAAATCGCCATTGCAAAAAAACACAGCGACCTCTTAATAAGGTCAGAGGTATGACAGTTTTGAATTGACCGCCAAGACAAAAACCTTACTCTTTTCGTGTTATGTAGGGTTTTGAGGAGAAAAGCCATACCTCTGACCTTCTCGAAATGGAGATTGCAGCTGCTGATGATGGTGAGGGTACCTTGGTCTGAAGGCATCTTCGAAAGCAACTCTGTTCCATCGCAATAGAGGAAGGTGATGGTGATGGTACTCTGGTCTCGGACCTTTTACATCATGATTGTTTGCCCTCCGACCCTTTTACATCGAAAGCAACTCTGGTGGCTTCAATTGTTTGCCCTCCGACCCTTTTACATAGAAAGCAAACAAAGTTGTACCTTGTGCATGAATACATGTACATCTCTTAATTTTAAGAGATTGGGTAAAATTACATTTTTGCCCACCTCAAATCAATATATATATATAGCATAGATAAGTAATTTAAAAATGATTTATATATGTATTTGATAGATATATATAAAACTTAACTATATTTATATATTCAATACATCAATTTATGGTCTAACATCATGTTTTTACCTATTAAAATAAAAAAATAAATCCAAATCCGGTTCGAACCGGTCCGATTTCCCGGTTCGACCAGCCGAAAACGATTCGATGAGAACCGAACCGGTCACCTGGCCGATCCCTAGTCGGACCGGCCGGTCCAATTAGGTCCCACCAACATTAGCTTAAGGTTTAAACTGTACAACATATTTTAATATTTAAAACAATTGGACGATGTTACATGTATTTAAAAATAATATATTAATTTATAAAAAATTAAGGATCCTAGCTGGTGTCGACGATACCATATGGTTAGGCGATACCCACACCACATGGGTAGGTATCGCCGAGTCGGATATTTAATGAAGTGCCGACTTCTAATCGGGTAGAAAAAATAGTAAAGTTAAAAGTCAATGGTTTATGAAAAAACCAACGGGTCTAACCAGTTATCTTTGTAACTTTCCCATAAATTTAAAGTTAATGTTAATGCAAATGACAAACTTGATATATTAATAATTGGTTGCCTGGTCATTTCCTATCATATCAACATAACTTCTTTCATTTTTAATTAATTCCATTCCATCCAAAACACATGTTCTATCTACAAAAATAAATCTCAAAGTTTGGTGATGTTACAAAATGATTTTTAATACCGATTTAATAACTGTACTTTACTAGTAATTACTAGAGGAGAGATGTGGAGTTATAACATGTGAAGTGAAGGATTATTACGAGTGACCAAAGAATGCATAAAAATATCATGAATGAGTATGTTTGAAAACTTAGGTTGCGTTTGGTTGAAAAAATGGAATTGAATGGAATGGAATTGAGAAATTAGTATACTTTTCAAGTAAAATTATATTTGAGTGGGTAATGAAATGTAAAACCCAAGGGAATGTTTCACCTCAAATTCCCTTGGTTGTGGAATTTCAAAATCCTTCCACCTAGAGAGGGAATTTGAAATCCCACAACTAAGGGAATTTGAGGTGAAACATTCCCTTGGGTTTTACATTTCATTACTCACTCAAACTTAATTTTACTTGAAAATTATACTAGTTTTTTAATTACATTCCATTCCATTCCATTCCATTCTTCTAACCAAACGCATCCTTAGGGAGCGTTTGGTTGGAAGGAATGGAATGGAATTGAAAACTAGTATAATTTTCAAGTAAAATTATGTTTGAGTGAGTAATGAAATGCAAAACCCAAGTGAATGTTTCACATCAAATTCCCTTGGTTGTGTGATTTCAAAATCCTTCCACCTAGAGAGGGAATTTGAAATCCCACAACCAAGGAAATTTGAGGTGAAACATTCCCTTGATTTTATATTTCATTACCCACTCAAACATAATTTTACTTGAAAACTATACTAGTTTCTTAATTCCATTCCTTTGCTTCCAACCAAACGCTCTCTTAGTACATTTTAAGAGTCAAGAGGTACCAATTACCAATCTTGATCTGTTGAAAGTAAAAATGAAGATAATAGAGATGGAAAAAGATGATTAATAAAGCCAAAGCAAACGAATACAATCGCATCTTCTAGATCTCCACAAAATCAATTCATATACAAACTACCTAGAATTATTGTCTGAAATTTGTCCCTCAATTAATTCTCTCCCTGCAGTAATAAGTTGAAGATCGAAGAACAGAACAACCCCGTAGCTATATTATAAACGTCCTAGCTTCTTTAAGGCTAATCCGGTTTTCGATCAGATCCCTGCGAACCAACTCTACATCATTCTGGCTGAAGTAAATACTAATTTAGCCAAAGTTTGCAATTAATCTGAGTTGTTGGTCTAATTAAAAGTTGACCCGAGACTGTAAAGCAATTAAGCAATCGAGTAAACCCACATCATATCAAAAGGTGAACTAAAGGAGATGGAAAGGGAGGCTGGGGTTCATTGATTAGAATAGAATAGAACAGAATATAATACAAGGTTAATTGGTGACATGTTTCATGTTTGGTGGTGATAACATCACGGCCGGGTTTGACTATACTATAGTGTCCAACCACAGACACCAGAATCAAAAGGTGTTGTAGTCAAATTCTTATTGCATGTCGGTTTGATATTTTGATTAGTTCATCACACGGACCAAATACTTTTTTCATCGAGTTTAAAAGATATTTTTAGGATCATTTTCTATCGCTAAAAATATTAAATTTGTCGGGTCGAGCTGGCCGGGGTAGGAATTTTTTTTGTATTATTCAATGCCCAGAATTTTATTGCGAAGATTTTCAACTCTCGATTTATAATGTTTTTCATTATATAAGTTTTCTTACTTCCTATCCTATCGAATATAAACACAATCATTAATTGGTTTACGTAGTAAGTATCAGTGATAAATTTATATTCTAACAATTTAACTTATTCCTAAACCCCTTAAATAATAACTTTCATTAATATTTTATGAATTTGACGGCAGTTGTTTGGTGTGAGTTTTTCGTAAAACTATATACTTAAAAGGAGCAATCGATAAAAATGTTCTTGTTTTTTGAGAAACAATAGAAAAGGTTATATAAAATAATTAATGATAAAATTATAGATAACTGAAAAAGTTATAGAAAACGATAAATAAACTAAGAGCATTCACAACCCGTTCCTTATTTTTATGTGAGTAGATGTTCTATATTATAGAGATAATTGTGAGTGGTTGTGAGTGGATAATGGATAAAGTATAATGATAAGGGTATGAAAAAATATTATTTAATTGAAAAATAGAAAGAAAAAGTAATGATTTTTAATATAATTATAAAGATTGCATGGATGATGAAAGTTGCATTCTCTAATGAATAACTTGCAAAGTGATAAATGGTCTAATTATAAGGATAACTAAGAGCATTCGCTTTTGAACGGAAATACTCTTAATAAATTAAGAAATATTATTTAGTTACTATAATTACTAATAATATTATTTAGTTTTTTTAAACATTAAAAATTACTCTTAATAAATTAAGAAATATCTATATTTCTAGAAATATTATAAGGAAAATTTTAAATATAAAGTATTTTAAAACTTAGAAGTGTAAGAACGATTAAAATGTTAAAATATATACTTTTGATCAAAATTAGTTTGGGGGTAAAATTGATAATGTTCCCCCTTCCAAAGTTCCATATTTTTTTAAAACATTTTGTAACTTTAAAATGTTAAAATGTATACGACATTATTTTTTTTTTAAAATTACATCATACAAATGAGTTTTTTAATCTTTAAAATGAGTATAGTGTTGATATAAAAATAATTTTTTTAACTAAGTGTGTAATTTCATGAGATTATTGTGCAATCTTCTTAATCGATGAAGATTACACAATTATCTGGTAAATAATATATAATTAACTTAAAACATAAAAAACATATTATGTTACTTGAAAATTATCATTTGAAAAAACACAATGCATAACACAATAGTCAAATTAAATACAATGGGTAACACAATGTATATCATTTAAAGTTTTAGTTATATACCATCGAATTTTTTAGCACTTGAATCTAAGATCTAATGTACAATAATATTTCTCACACTTTTTAGTTTTTCTTCCCTTTTTATAATAACCCTACCCTTATTTATAAGGAAATAAATTTTTTATAGAATAAGAAATTTTTCTAAAACATCACATTTTAAAAAAATATAAAATATATAAAAATTAGTGTTTCTAATAAGTAAAATACTTAAAAAGAAAAAATTATTAAAATTGGGAGTTATAATAATGATTTTTTTAAACTATTAGTTTTAAAACAAATCGTTTAGCTTTTTTAAACAAAAATTATAATGTTTATATTATACTTTTATTACTTGCAATCCTTACTTACATATAGTTTCAATCATATTTTATCTTAAAATATCATTTTATAATTTATAAATTTTGATTCTGTTTAATATTTATATCAACCCGTGTAATACACGAGTTACTAAAGATAGTAATATATAATATATATAATTTCACTTTTGTTACAACAATATCTTATAAATTAATGTTTTAGTTGAATAATTAAATCACTTCAATTTACATATAAGTGATAAATCATTTGAACTAAAATGAAATAAAAATAAAACTTTTAAACTAAATTGATATTTTTAAACTTCTAAAGAAAAGTTGTTAGTTTTGTTAAATCTCATAGATTAAAGTCGAATTTAACTTTCTAATTTGGTATGTAATATGCATATGTAGTCATTATTATAACATTTTTAAAGACAGAGATCAGTTTCCAATATGATATCGTTTCATTCTCAATCAAAGGCGAAGCTTCATAGGGCCCCCCGGTCCCTCTTTTTTCGTTAGTAGTGTAAATTTTCGGTTCGATAGTGTAAATTTTCGGTCCGGTAGTGGATTTTTTTAATAAATATAGAGTCCGCCCTCCGTAAAATAGTTTACTTTCGTCCCCGCCCCCGCCCCCTAAACTTTCGCCCAAGCTCCGACGGTATCTTAACACAGCAATTCTAAACTTTAAACATTAACCAATTAGACTTATGAATAATTTACACTCTTCTGGTCAATTATATACTTTCAAACAATATTAGATAAATAAACTAACTAATAGTAAAACATAAGTCTTAACTAACACAATATTACATCAAGTTGTCATTATGGTTGTCCAATTAAAGCATTTAATTAATCCATTACATCAAGTTGTAAGCATATTCGATCTTATTCCATGATCCACGTGACTATGTTCTCAGATTCATCGATTTGCATGTATTTTGACGAGAGAGATAACAACAATTGACCCCCATGCTTATCTTCTTCCTTCAATTGAAACCTAGAACCTGCGCAACATCAAAAGAAGCTAACATCAAAAGAAGCTATGGAGGAGATGATAGTAGATAGAAACAAAGTTATGATTAGAGAGAGAGAGAGAGAAAGAGAGCGAGAATGATTTGTGAAGGTGTTGGAGGATGAATTTAATTTTGTAAAGAACCCTAGTTCTATTCAAATTTGTGATTTAGAAAACATAAGTTGACATTGGAAGATGACACGCAAATTTTCTAAAATGTAAAGACAACGAAACAATGACACACAAAAATACATGTCATCATTCTGTTAGATTTTAATAAAGATGATATCTTTTTATGACACACTTTTGCATGTCACAAAGTCAGTGTGTATTATAATTCGTATATGATTATAGTAGTGATTTCATGTTACTTTGTCTCCTTTTATCATTGTTTTGTTTTGCAGTTCCTCCTCAATTACAACCTTATTTTGAAGATCCTCGCTCTCCCATGAAGCTAGATAAGGCAAATTCAATTTTATTCAATAAAATTGTCATGTTAGATTCTCAATTACCAATACAACCACAAAAATACAAACAAAATATATATAAGCAAAGCCATAGCCAAAATATAGTGTTTTTTTGGCCAAACAAAAACACATCAAGGTTTAACAATTAATAAATATCAATGAGCTTGAACATGAACTCCCACTTGCTTCAACATATTATTATTATTATTATTATTCATTTGTTCATCACCACGTTTCACTAATCTTCTACACTTTACTCTTTAGTCTTTAGATCTAATTGATTTAATGAATCACAGGGCTCATACATTGTATTATCCAATTGTTAAAACTTGGTTTTAAATGTTACGTTGTACGCTTGATCCACTACGTTGTTTTGTTCCACAACGTTGTAACTTGATAGATTCATGTGTTTTAGTGACCGAGTTCGCGAGTTGATTCGTATATAGGGCTGTTCAAACCGTTCGACGCTCGACGGTCGCCTGACGATCGTTCGGAATTTGCTCGAAAATGCTCGTTCGAATTTTTGCTCGGTTGTAAATGAGCCGATCGGCTCGGATCGGTTTGTAAACAAGCCAAGCACGAGCAAAGGTCTGCTCGGTTCGGTTCGGATCGAATTGTTATGTATATATAGTTTATAAGTAGCACTCCTAGTCAATTTGACCCATTATATACAAATATATAATAATTATATTTATGCATACTTGATCAATCAACCTATATAATTATATTTATGCATATTGATCAATCAACCTAATAAAGATTTCTACATTAACATAAAAGTGAAATCCTAAACCGTTTAAAAGATATTTTTTCCATCATCTCTCGCTCTCACCGTTATCATTATCTTCAATATGCTCTCCGCTTTTCGGCTACAGCCCTAGATTAATCGTCAGCCACAACGTATTGTTATCCATGAAAATATTATCCAATGAACTGTGGATGATTTTTAAGTCATTAAATCTTATGCGCTACAATATAAATTATATAACACACAAAATAGTTGGGTTGTATAAATTGTTCGCCGCTCGTTTGCGCTCGCTCGATGCTCACTCGAAAATTTAACGCTCGAAAAATGCTCGTTCGATTTTCCGCTTGGTTGTAAACGAGCCGATCGGCTCGGTTCGGTTTGAAAACGAGCCAAGCACGAGCAAAGGTCCGCTCGGTTCGGCTCGGCTCGTGAACAGCCCTATTCGTATATAGATCCAAATTTGCATGACAATCAGAGTTGGTGTTTTAGTTTCGTGAGACTAGATCTAGCGACCAGTTTGTTACCACATGGTGTTTTTATTTTGATTGATGTAAAATTCATTAGGAAAATGTATAAATTTTAAACATCCTATGGTCGCGCTTGTTTGAATATTTAGTTTGCAACTAGACTGCTGGTGGGAGATCTAATGTTTGACCTTAATAAGTTATGTGTTTTTCTACTTTGTATTTTAAAATAGTTATAGACCTATACAGGAATCCCAACACCTTGCAGTCTATAATGTTGTGGAGGTCCGTGAGACCAGTTACGAGCACCACATGTTGAGGATAAGGCTGGGAGGAGGTTACAAACCGTAACCTTGAGATCCTTATGGTCCGTGACATTAAGGTGGTTGAGATTTGGTCGACATCAAAGATAACGGACTGTAAACTTTTGGTCTTACGGCCCGTAAGATTGTCAAATAAGGCATATCAATAGAAGGCTCATTTGTTTAAGGTAGAGTGTTTGAAAAACTTGATATTTGTTTTAAATGCTTCGTTGAGTGTTGAAACTCGATCGAGTTACTTATTCTATTAGAAAATCTGCCTAGCAAAAGATTGGTGGATAGTCAGGTAAGGGTTCTCCCTTAGAATTTGGTTTAGGGTCGGGTCAGAACTCGTAGGGTATACAAGTTAATTTATCTAAGACATACGGGTAATGGACTCAATGTATATACGGGTGAGATATTTATAAGGTATGAGTAATACAATTAAAAATAAAGGTGAGTCACATAATAGAGTAAAAACCCTATGGGAATGGGTTTGAGACTGAAGATTTTGATGTGGATTTCAAAAGCTCATGATTGATTAACAATGGATGAACTTGGTAAAAACTCAGAGAATCAAAGAGGAAGAAGATGATTCTCGAAAAGTTAGTTACAAGAGACTAGAAGAGGGAAAGTTTGTTATTTGTTAAAAACTACTCTTTTACAATTCTCACCTCTATTTATACTTCATTAACTAATCTACCAATACAATCTCTATTGACCACTTTTGACCCTTCTAAATTGACTAACTACGTAACTAGTTAGTACACATCAGATTTAGATAGGATAATATTCAACAGATATAGCGTATGATAAAGTTAATAGGATACATGATCATAGAAAGAAATAAAGCTAGAGGAGGCTTAAATGAATATGCACTTTAAGTGAGTGTTACACACCCCCTGAAAGTGTATATGAGTTGTGTGAAATGTGTGTGTGCGACATCAATTGAGAAATGAAGAGAAAGTGTGAATACATGTGATGTTGTTATAGTATGTTATAACTTACAACTAATTGAATGATTGCTTATATGAAAGGTATGATGGGGGGTTTTCTTCTTTAATACAAGATCACATGTGAGATTTGCGATTGGCTGGGTGTTGGATTAAATGAGACTTCCCCGATCCAACATTGGACCCGCATATGACTTTGACGGTCAATAGTAATATTGGGCTCAAACGAGACCTTATACATGACTGTGTTTTTAGGTAAAGTACTAAGCTCAAATAAGAGTTTTATGGTCTAATGCTAAATCATACAAGTTAATTAAGTGCATATCATTATTAGGTTGCATGATATGCAGATTGTATTGTAGACTTAGTTAGTGAAAGCTAATTTATGATATGCTTATACTATTAGGTGATGTGTCCAAATGGGAGGACTAGTGAAGTTCAAGTCTTGGGTGTGAAGGGTCGAACATAAGAGGATGTTAGATATTGTAATTAGATCTTTGTAATTCTTTTTACAATATATAATAAAAGAAATGTTTTAAAAGATCCTATTTTTTGGCACGTGACTCTATTAAGTTTCTTTTATTAAACTCTAAATGAAAACAAGGGCTTTACATATCTCAAGGTGAGGAACTCCATTTCTAGGATTTGTTTGAAGTCTTTATCAAAGATGAGTTCTAGATTCTCATAATTTTAAACTGTCTTGAGGCTAGTATGCATTCGTGGTAGTGTTTGGATAAGGTTTGATAGCTTTAAAACTTTAAAGTTTAGTGCAAGTGGAGAGCAGCATCAGGGATCCTATGTGATAAGAGGTTTCCAGCAAAACTTAAGGGAAAACTATACAGAGTGGCGGTACGCCCAGCTATGCTATATGGAACAGACTGCTGGGCCATAAAGAAATTGCACGAAAAACAAATAGAGGTTGCGGAAATGCGAATGCTAAGGTGGATGTGTGGCCATACAAGACTGGATAGGATAAGAAACGAAGAGTTTCGACAGAAGTTAGAAGTGGCTTCTATTGCAGATAAAATACGAGAGGGAAGATTAAGATGGTATGGACATGTCAAGAGGAGACCAATGGCAGCACCGGTCAGAGCAGTGAAGAACATCAGCATAGAGGGTAGGAAGAGTAGAGGACGACCTAGGTTGACTTGGGAAGAGAGAATTAGGCTAGATATGGAACACTTGCACCTCTCTGAGCACATGATCGAGGATAGGAGTGACTGGAGACGTAGAATTAAAATTAAGGCTTTTAGTGGTTTCTGTAGCTAGGAAAGGACTTTGTTTACTTGTTACGGGGCTTGATGTGTATGTAGTACGCTTGGACATTCTTAGGTGAAACTTGCGGCTTTCCTGATGCATGCTTGTTCATTTTATACTGTCTTTTGGTGATATCTTAATGTTTTTAATGCTTGTTGTATGATGTGTGCTGTACCATATACCATATATCATAAATCGTACGTTTGATTATATGTTAAATCGCGAGCGTTATAGCTTTTGTATCGAGCCAGGGGTCTCTTTGGAAGCTGTCTCTCTACCTATCTGGATAGAGGAAAGACTTGCCACCACCTACCCCTCCCAGACCCTGCTCTTGAGTGGGATATACTGAGTTTATTTGTTTGTTTGTTTATATCTAGGGCACGATAGTCTTATGAATAAATATCCTTTTATGATGATAGTACTTGCTAAACCCTAAAAAATAGTTAGTCATTTGATCTGTTATTGTATCATAATAATGATATTAGTTGTTAACGTAATCGAACTGTAGGTTCTAGGTGCTAAGTCCTTCCGAACCTTTACAACTGACAATATAAACTCTGTAACCAATAGTATAATCTTCGTATTGATAGCTGCTCATAAATGGAAAATTGTAGCACCTCCTTGCAACTAAAAGTTAATAGCTTATGAGTGGCGAAGTGTAACACCTCCGTAATTGATAATATAACTTTCAGAACTGAAAGTTGCCAATGAATGTCAAAATGTGACACCTCTGTAACTGATACTATAGCAATCATAACCGAAAGTTGTCGGTGAACGATAAAGCATAAAACTTACGCAACTGATTATAACCTTTGTATTTCTCCATACTTGAAATCAAATTAATTTATAGTTAATGAATGCGAGTTGAGATACAACCTTTGTAAATAAACTATAATTTCTGCATCTCCAAGGGGCTCAACCCGCAAGCTCCCTTAAAAAGTTATACGTGCTAATGAGTTCTCCTCTATTATTCTTTTCACACGGAAAAAATATATAATTTGAATAAAAAGATTGAATAACTTATTATGCCCACTTAATGCCTTTATCGTAAATTCTCGTCATTTTTTATGGGTTTGGATATTGGGACACCCCCATTTTAAATCAACATCCGACCACCCTATACGTGGTGTACATGTCCATAGTCACTCACCCCCCTATACGCAGCGTATAGGTCTATACGTAGCGTATAGTGGTCTAGCTTATAAGCTGCGTATAGGGCCCCTAGCCACCCACCCCCACTATACTCAGCGTATAGCCCGATACACAGCGTATAGTGGTCTCACGTATAAGTTGCGTATAGGGACCCTAGTCACCTACCCCCACTATACGTAGCGTATAGGGCTATACGCCGTGTATAGGAACCCTAGTCTTTTCATCTTCTTTCTTTTATGCTATATGCCGCGTTTAGGTCTATACGTCACGTATAGCTTGTAACATCTTGTATTTTTGGTTAACTAAGAGTTAATTTCGTTAAATTCTTGTAAGGGCTATTATTGGCATTTATGAAACTTATGGACTATTCACATTTATTACTTAGTTATCATTTAAATTATGAAGTTAGTAAATTTAAAATATTAAATTGTACAATAATAATAACCATAATAATAATAATATTAATAATAATAGTAATCATACTAATAATAACAATGATAAAAATAATAATCATATTAAGGGTAATCTTATGAATAAATACAAATAATATAAGTTTCTTATTTTAACACTTACAAATAATAAGTTTTTAACATAAAATGTTGCCACTTTAAAACTCCAAGGATCAAACTGTAATTTAATTAAAACTAAAACTGAAGTTTTAAAAACAAATTAAACAAAACCTAAACTACAGGGACTAAAGGTGTAATTTGTTAAAAACCCAAACCCCCACCCTTTCTCTCACCCGTAATTTCGGCAGCCAAGCCGGCGAAGCCCCGGCAGCCCTCCGGCCAACTCAAAATCACCTCAAAACTTAATCTTAATGCCCGAAAATGAACCTCACACGATTCGCGAACCTGATTCGAACGTGGGTACATGTTTTAAATCAACAATAACTGTAAATAACACCACAATAAACCTGAAATCGATTACTCCCGAAAGGTTCAACCGATTCTTTACTTTAAACTCAGTAATCATCAAAATAATTGGTCATAAACGTTGGTTAATCAATTCTAACGTAATGAGGTGTTTAATTTTACCTGAAACTACATTAAAACTAATCAATCCTAACCGAAACTCCCGACACAAACGATGTAGCCGTTGGGTATGCAATCAAACGAATCAAGTCTATTAATTAGGGGGCTTTCACTCAAAATGGGTTTCCCAAACTATCTGAACCTTCAATTTGATACAAAACACACACACACTCTACGGTTGAATAAAGAACACATCGCGAGTCTCATTCGAACCTGGAACCTCCAATTCGATCATAATCAAGTAAGCTAAATACGTTTTTATGTGCGTTTAAGCATGGGGAACAAAAGCCCCATGGTTAATTTGGTTAACAACATCGAATTGATGTTCAATTTGAATCAAAAACAATCTAGGGTTCTTGGATTTGGGGGTTTCTCGTATGGTATGTTTTTAAGATTTTCAAAACGTATCTTAGCACGGCAACTGCCCTTGGTTAACTGGTAAAACGCATGACTCCTAAGCAGGAGGTCCCCGGTTCGAATCCGAGGGACCTCATGTTTTATTTTTTGGCTTTTTAAGCTTTCAAATTAAATATTAAAATTTCAAAAAATTATGAAAAATAATTTTATAAACTTTGTTAATTTTAGAATCATAAGACTTATATTTTGGAAATTTATTCCCTATAATACCTTAACATTTTTAATAAATTATTATATTTAGGGTATTTCTTATATTTGCTCAAATAGTATGTTTAAATTATTTTCCTAAAAATAATAATAATAATAAATAAATAATAAATAAAATTAGATCTTAAAACTAGTTTAATTTACACAAATTATTTCAAACAATACCCTTAAAGTATTGTTTAAATGGTGTTTTGATTAGTTACAAAAATTGGTTTAAACTTTATAAATCTTACAAATCATTATAAATGTTACTTTAAACTCAAATTTTATATATTACTTTCAAATTATTATAAGTATCCTTTTTCTCACCTTAGAATAAAATATAAATATATACTTTCAAGAAAACATGAATGATTTTAGTTTGTTAAAAATAATTATTTGACAAGCCCTAAGACCCACTTGAAACCCTAGTTCTCATGCAAACGTTAAACTTATTAATAAACATTGAGTCTTATAAATATATATATTTAGGTGCCTTGTGACGATTTACGTTGGAACGACACCTATCATAATTCTTGTTAATCACCATCCTTAAACTTATTTACCAAGTGAGTATTTCTATACCCATTTTATTATTTTCACACTTTTGGGTGAAACATGTTACATTATAAACATTGCACTTGTAAACACGTTTGATTCTTGTAAACTTATGGCAATTTACTTGTGTGTTGTGGTTAGTTGAACCTTGTAGCTACCATGTAATGTCGAATATATATACAATCATTAACTATTACTAGTCTGGCGACGTCATAGATCTATGGGCCTGACAAGACTGTTTGGTTGATCCAAGTACACTTAGCTAATCGTATATACTTGTAAACGTTTGAGACTTGTAAAACTTTGTCAGGGTTTGATTGTGCATTCTGTCTTACATCCCTAGTTACTTTGTTCTCTAATTTACAACATGAATTGCCATCTTTTATATATACTTATGTATTGAAACTATGGAAATCTGACCAACATTATTGTTGATCTTTTATTTTTAACATGTTTCAGGAAATGCTCAAGTTTGATTGACATCTTGAAGTGCTTTCACATCTAGGAATGGACCTAGTTAAATAAACGAAATAAATAGGATTGTTACATCTTATGTTATGCTATTTACTTTCTTTGAGACTTATGTTTGTAATAGTACAATTGGCACTTATGATTAATATATATTTGGATTATTAATAGCGTTATGTGGCTGTGAACGATCTTAACCCTCACACCTCGACGTTTCCGCCGTCAAGGTTGGGGTGTGACATAGCTTGTCAAATTTAGAACTATACGCCGTGTATATTCTTATACGCGGGTCTGTAGTAACGTATGGTTCTTAGCAGTAGTTTTTAAATCAATGCTTAAAACACATAAAAGGCTATTTTAATGCTTAAAATATTCAACAATTAGCATAATAATGATGTAGGAACAATAATACATACCTGGATGAAGAAAAATCGACTAACAATACAAATAGTATCAGGCTATATGAGAGAGTTTTTTGAGTTGGTAAAAGTGTGTGGTAGGGACAAAATGAGAAAGAGACAAAATATACTGATTTTGAAGAGCTATACATCGCGTATGGGTCTATATGCAGCGTATAGCTTTTAATTTTAAAAAAAATTGTTTTTTAAAATTGTTTAAATTTTTGAAAAATTCAGATTTTTACGTTTGAATTTGAATTATTTGAATTTAATATTTTAAAATTTTTGAATTTGTATTGTTAAACTATATAAAAATAAAACATGGACGAAATAGTTATTGTTTAAAAATCAACTATTAAATCGCTAGATACGAAGAAGATAATAAAATATAATACAAACGTATGAAATATATAATTCGAATATTATAAGTTTTTAATTAAAAAAATTTATATACGCTCGGGTTTCTCGGTTATTATCTATTATTGCGTTATATTTCGAGATACGAAGCCTATACATAATCTCCCATTCTGCAGCACGTACATTTCGGTTAAGAAGCCAAAGATTACTTAATGTAATCTCCTTCTAACTTAACATGGATGAAATGGTTATTGTTTACATGAACAATCGACACGATATGATGAGTCATTATACTTCTCGCATCAGCCCATAGGGGAAAAATGTTTGACAACCGTTATTGCATAATAAGTGAAGAACAACACCAAACTTTTGAGCAACCATTATTCCTGTACGACATTATCATCCAATGTTCCTCTGGTGCAGGTTCCACACGTTGCCAATTTTTGGTGTGATGTAAGTCATTATACTTGTAAGGCCCCGTTCCCGGGCACCTCACAGTCGGTCATTCGTCGCACATAAAACATATATTTGCATAAACTTAATATAATCATGCAGCGGAATTTCTAATATAAACTTTTCTTTTACTATAAATACTTTTGCCATTTAATACAACGTACGTCAATTACAAAACATCTAATGTTGCATAACATCACAAAAGCACTATTACAAAAGGGTCATAAACAGTGACCTCTTGTATAGAAATATTAAAATTTCATCATAAAGAAGATCCTTAAGTAATCCGTTTATCGGGATCCTCAAGGAACACTTGGCACTTGCATGCAACATAAGTTGTTGCATGTATTATGTGCCCGCATTCCATTGCGTGGCAGCATTATCAAAAGGAGAATGCCATCCCAAAAAAGCTGAGTAGCCGCCTCGTGCCATCCTCAGCAACCTACCTGTCAACTGGAAACACATAAAAAGTCAGCGTTGGTGAGTGAGTTCTAGTTTTATGATAAAACATACTTTCATTCATTAAAAACCGTTCTTTCATACACGCAATCACACATCGTACGTACACATAGGTAATATTATTATTATCTTCATCATTTGTTCTTTAACTTTCATTCGTCAAGCATGCAAATCTCTAAGGGTCACCTCTCAACTCTGCCCTCATGGTTCCAACCCATGAGCCGACAAAGCATACTGTATCGTACTGGTGCCCCTATGGCTCTCAGTCCATAGACCGACACCTGGTGCCCCTATGGCTCTCAGTCCATAGACCGACACCTGGTTGCCCCTATGGCTCTCTGTCCATAGACCGACAACCTTGTTGCCCCTATGGCTCTCTGTCCATAGACCGACAACACCTCTTCCGGGGTCACGTTAACCCCGCGAGTGATCGTCACCACTCCTGCTATAACAACTATCCCGTGACAGGTCACAAAGGCACTGCCCCGTTGTTCTTAAGGCAACTATGGCTCACTGTCCATAATCTACCCTAAGGCTCGTAATAGGCCTAGTTACTAGAACCAAGCACCATTTCCAAGACTTCTTAACCGTCAAATCCATCTCGTGCCCCTTAGACCATGCAAGACTTTCATTCATTCATTCATTCATTCATTAATGCATGCATTCATTCATCATGTTCCTTTTCATTCGTTCATTCATTAATGCATGCATTCATTCATCATGTTCCTCTTTCATTATCTTTCACTTTACGTTCTTATTACATTCGTTTTATTCATTCATTCATTCACGTAAAGTGTGACATCCGTCACCAAAGGTCCGTCGTTTAACGTGATTTACTTAATCTTGTTAACAGTCATTCCTCATTTTGACGAACCAATTACGTGAACACCCTATTTGTTTTGCTTAATTGCCCTTATATGCATGTTAAGGTTGCTCAACTTGTAGTTATCTTAAGACATTTCTCCAAGATTTGCCCCGTTAACACTAAACACGCCATTTTTATAATAAAATAATTATCACTAATAAAATCATTTTAATATATTTTTAATTTATAAATAACGTTAATAACATTTTATCATCAATAAAACGAGACTAAATTATAACGTTTTCAACCGAAACAAAATTTGGGAACCCGGGGGCAAAGTGCGGGACTAAACTTGAAACTTTGCGAAACTAGGCTGGGTATAAATACCTACCTTCCAGCCATTTCTTCCTTTTCTTCTCCTCACTTCTTCCTCTTCTCCACCATTTTCTCTCCACTTCTCTCTCTAGACTACACCAAAAACCGACCCATTTGTTGCATTTTCGTCGCCAAAACTCGAGTATCATCGTGACTACACGTTCCTAGCAGGTAGATAACCTCGACTACCTCATTTAGCTCGGTTTTACAGCTGCGTTTCGAGGGTTTTCGGGTGCTCGGGTTCATCCGAGCACATGGGGTCGTGTGGACTTGCATGTCTTGTTTCTGAGTGTGCTTCTTGTCTAGATAGGTTAGAATATGAGTTCTGGAGGTTCTGGTTGTGTAACACTCGTGCTCGGGCAGCCGAAGGCCGACCTGCAACTCACTGCCGTCGCGGCTCCCGATGGCGCGAATGGGGTTGTCGCGTGACTGGGACGTGCGACTGCATGTGTGTGTGCGACTTGAGACTTGAGCGAATAGGTAAGTCGCGCGGTTGTGTCGCGCGACTGTCGGTGGGTGCGAAATAGAGGTTGTCACGCGATTGGTAATGTCACGCGACTGGAGATGTCACGCGACAGGGGTTGTCGCGTGACTGGGCTACGCGAAAGTGTGTGTGTGCGATTGTGCGTGAGTCGCACGGTCAGATGCCTGTCGCGCGAAAGAGAGTCCACTCGCGCGAATGAAGCTGATTCGCGTGGAGGGACTTCGAGTCGCGCGGTTGGCTGTTGGGTCGTGCGACTGGTATTGCGTGGTACGACTGAAGGCTTAGTCACACGAATGAAGGTTCAATTGTACGAAAGTAGCTAATTCGTACGACTGAAACTTCACTCGTGTGAATGGAGTGTCAGTCGTGCGTCCGGTCCTACTGTATGACTTAAAGGTGTGTGCGTGTGTGGATCCCCTCTTCGGAGATCTCACGACGATAATGTAATATAATAAAGTGTCATAGCTTGATCACAAAGATTAAAGTCAACGCTATTAACAGACACATACTATTTAAATAATCTAGACTAAGATGTGTGTGACTGCTTGTGTGTACTACCCACGACCAAACCGAAACGACCCGATTCAATTAAACAATATTATTAACAATAGTCCATAAGATTAATTCTTAACATAACTGTCAATAGGTGATTGACTATTCATACATACATACAAGTTTGGGAAGTTCATCAGACGTACTTACCACTTAACAAGTGAGTTTCGTGGCCCCTTTTTACGCTTATACATTGTTTCAATCTTTTACAAACGTAGGGGAAGAGTATGCTCACACATTTTCAATGCTGTACACTATACATACAATTTTTATACTTGGAATCAATGTGATACTGTCTTGTGAGTACTTATCTGATACATACATGATGTTACTGTGTGGACTGTCTTACAACCATTAGTTCCGGTGTTGGAACCAACAGATAGGTATTAGTAGTACTACTGGGTTGACACCCCCACCCTTGACAGATGGTTACTTGTGAGTACCATCACACTGCCAGGAACGGGCCTTGGGTGAATATATTCTGACAAGTTTCTTTGTGTACGTCATTAGGTTTGCTTGTATAAAACTCATGGTATGTGATTTTGCTTACTTATAACTGTATGCACGGTATTCCACTACAAACAATATACAGCATCAATTACAAGTTTACAATTTAAACCTGTGAAGCTCACCAACATTATTGTTGACCGTTTTGAGCATTACTTTTCAGGTGATCAAGGAAATTGAAGTTCTAGGAGTGCTGCCTTTTAGAGGAGACCCTAGGATGCATTTCGTGTTTATTACTTTTGTAAAGCTTGAACATGAATATGATATTTTGTATGCTCGTTCCCATGTTGTGGGAATATTACATTACAAGCTATTATCAATGTTTTTGTGATCATTTGCGTTGTGCTTATGACTATGCTGTCGTGAACAATGATTATACACGACACAAGTCTCCGTTTGTGTTCGGGTGTCGTCATGACACGCTTGTCATCATACTATTATTGCTACTCTATTCATACCATGTGTTATGACGATCCCGTCTAGCTCGCATCCCCGTGTTTCCGCTACCAGCGGGGGGTGTGACAGACTGGTATCAGAGCCATTGGTTATAGAGAATTAGGCAATTACACTTGACCTAGACTATAACCTAGGAACCTTCATGTAGATTTGCATGCTTAATCTTGTGTGCATTTATATATCTCGTGTATGTGTTCCTCCTTACATGATTGATTATCCTTCTGTTATGTGATCCTTCACCTTGCGCTTGAGCCTTGTGCTCGTCACTGATGAGGTGCTTCCTATTGGATCTTCCGTTCCCTCTGCACCAAGTTATCGCAGCCAAAATTCGGGTATTGAGACCCGAAGAGATCTTCACAGATCATACACCGCGCCTGACCTCATACACTGAGAGACCGACCCGAGGAGGCCATGTCTGAGTCCTCCCAAGGACGCGATATAGACAACCTCCGCTAGACTATATGTGATTACATGATTGGCTCTCAGTTGACTTGATGGATTATTATGGATATGATGTGAAGGAAGGTCGGATGTCATGTAACCGGATTAGGCATCATTCTCGGTACATCGTGGGTGTGGTGGGAACGCTGCGGGGAACCCTATATATAAGCATCACCGGTATACCGAGAATATGCTTGAAATGGGCTACATGGTGGTCTTGACTGATCGGAGCATCGAACGTTGGAACTTGACAAGTGGAGTACTTGATTATCATAAGGTGACTAAAGCTTACATGTTACCTCTTTTATGAATAGAACATGCTGCCTCGAAGATCTAACCGCAGAAGTAGTAGCGGAAGTGAAGCCCCGAGGGGCAGAGGCAGATCTTCACGAGCAAATGAAGGTCCTATTGGCAATACTCAAGGAACTGGAAGCCCTAATATGGCAACCCTGATTGCTCAGCAACTGACTGCCTTGATTCCCACTATCGTAGCTCAAGTGAGCGATGCTTTGCAACAGCAAAACCACTCCCACGGGGATGGTGGTAACGAGAACGAGGGTAATGGGAACCCAACTGGAAATGAAAGCAACCAGGAGACCGGAAATGGTGGTACAGCCGGTAACGAAACTGGGTTGCTAATACCAAACGGGGCTGTTCTTACAAGGAGTTTGTGGCCTGTAAACCCCGTGATTTCGATGGCAAAGGTGGGGCGATAGCCCTGATCAGATGGCTCGAGAAAATGCAGGCTGTGATCGACATCAGCGAATGCCTCGACAGCCAACGCATCAAGTATGTTACGTGCTCACTGCAGGGCCGAGCACTAACCTGGTGGAACACCCAGGTTCAAGCGAGAGGAAGGGAATCTGCGATGTAGATGACCTGGGATGAATTTAAAGCTTTTATTACCGAGGAGTACTGCCCTCACAACGAGATGCAAAAGCTTGAGCATGAGTTCTGGAATCATGCCATGGTGGGGGCGGGGCATGCAGCTTATACTGACCGATTCCACGAGTTGGCTAGGCTAGTTCCACACCTGGTCACTCCGGAGTCTAAGAGGATTGAGAGGTACATTTGGGGACTCGCGCCTCAAATACGGGCCAGGTATGAAGAAAGATGTTGCTGTATACGTGAGCAAATGCTTGACTTGTTCAAAGGTCAAGGCTGAACACCAGAAACCATCGGGATTATTTCAACAACCTGAAATTCCCGAGTGGAAATGGGAGAACATCACTATGGATTTTATTACCAAACTCCTAAGAACGCCAAGTGGGCACGACTCGATATGGGTCGTGGTGGATCGAATGACGAAATCTGCACACTTCTTGCCTATCCGAGAAGACTACAAGATGGATAAGCTGGCAAGGTTATACATCAAAGAGGTCGTGACACGGCACGGGGTGCTGGTGTCAATCATATCCGACCGAGACAGTCGATTCACTTCACGATTTTGGCAGACGTTACAGAAAGCGATGGGCATTCGATTAGACATGAGTACTGCCTATCACCCACAAACAGATGGCCAAAGTGAATGAACTATACAAACATTGGAAGACATGCTTAGAGCTTGCGTAATCGATTTTGGTGGTAGCTGGGACACTCACTTACCGTTGATTGAGTTCTCTTACAACAACAGCTACCATACAAGCATTGGATGCGCTCCATTTGAAGCATTGTATGGACGGAAATGTAGATCGCCTGTATGTTGGGCCGAGGTTGGTGAAAGCCAGCTAACAGGTCCCGAAATCATTCAAGAGACCACCGACAAGGTCTTCCAAATCAAAGACCGACTTAAAGCAGCTAGAGATTGCCAAAAGAGCTATGCCGACAACCATCGGAAGCCTCTAGAATTCAATGTTGGGGATCATGTCTTACTCAAGGTCTCTCCTTGGAAAGGGATCGTACGATTTGGTAAGAAAGGGAAGTTAGCCCCTCGATACGTAGGACCATTCGAGATTACAGAAAGAATCGGTCCGGTGGCTTACCGATTGAGGTTGCCACAAGAACTCAGCGGTGTGCATGATACTTTTCACGTGTCGAACCTCAAAAAGTGTTTGGCGGACGAGTCCTTACACGTACCAATTGAGGAAATCAAGATCGACGAAAAGCTTCGTTTTATTGAGGAACCCATTGAGGTCATGGACCGAAAGATCAAAAAGTTGAGGCGCAGCAAGATACCTATCGTTCGTATAAGATGGAATTCTAAACGAGGGCCAGAGTTTACATGGGAACGTGAAGATCAGATGAGACTCAAATACCCACATTTATTTGCGGATGACGTTCTAGGGCCTAGCACCAGTTGAATTTCGGGACGAAATTCCCTCAACTGGGGGATACTGTGACATCCGTCACCAAAGGTCCGTCGTTTAACGTGATTTACTTAATCTTGTTAACAGTCATTCCTCATTTTGACGAACCAATTACGTGAACACCCTATTTGTTTTGCTTAATTGCCCTTATATGCATGTTAAGGTTGCTCAACTTGTAGTTATCTTAAGACATTTCTCCAAGATTTGCCCCGTTAACACTAAACACGCCATTTTTATAATAAAATAATTATCACTAATAAAATCATTTTAATATATTTTTAATTTATAAATAACGTTAATAACATTTTATCATCAATAAAACGAGACTAAATTATAACGTTTTCAATCGAAACAAAATTTGGGAACCCGGGGGCAAAGTGCGGGACTAAACTTGAAACTTTGCGAAACTAGGCTGGGTATAAATACCCACCTTCCAGCCATTTCTTCCTTTTCTTCTCCTCACTTCTTCCTCTTCTCCACCATTTTCTCTCCACTTCTCTCTCTAGACTACACCAAAACCGACCCATTTGTTGCATTTTCGTCGCCAAAACTCGAGTATCATCGTGACTACACGTTCCTAGCAGGTAGATAACCTCGACTACCTCATTTAGCTCGGTTTTACAGCTGCGTTTCGAGGGTTTTCGGGTGCTCGGGTTCATCCGAGCACATGAGGTCGTGTGGACTTGCATGTCTTGTTTCTGAGTGTGCTTCTTGTCTAGATAGGTTAGAATATGAGTTCTGGAGGTTCTGGTTGGGTAACACTCGTGCTCGGGCAGCCGAAGGCCGACCTGCAACTCACTGCCATCGCGGCTCCCGATGGCGCGAATGGGGTTGTCGCGCGACTGGGACGTGCGACTGCATGTGTGTGTGCGACTTGAGACTTGAGCGAATAGGTAAGTCGCGCGGTTGTGTCGCGCGACTGTCGGTGGGTCGAAATAGAGGTTGTCACGCGATTGGTAATGTCACGCGACTGGAGATGTCACGCGACAGGGGTTGTCGCGTGACTGGGCTACGCGAAAGTGTGTGTGTGCGATTGTGCGTGAGTCGCACGGTCAGATGCCTGTCGCGTGAAAGAGAGTCCACTCGCGCGAATGAAGCTAATTCACGCGGAGGGACTTCGAGTCGCGCGGTTGGCTGTTGGGTTGTGCGACTGGTATTGCGTGGTACGACTGAAGGCTTAGTCACACGAATGAAGGTTCAATTGTACGAAAGTAGCTAATTCGTACGACTGAAAGTTCACTCGTGTGAATGGAGTGTCAGTAGTGCGTCCGGTCCTACTGTATGACTTAAAGGTGTGTGCGTGTGTGGATCCCCTCTTCGGAGATCTCAAACGATAATGTAATATAATAAAGTGTCATAGCTTGATCACAAAGATTAAAGTCAACGCTATTAACAGACACATACTATTTAAAATAATCTAGACTAAGATGTATGTGACTGCTTGTGTGTACTACCCAAGACCGAACCGAAACGACCCGATTCAATTAAACAATATTATTAACAGTAGTCCATAAGATTAATTCTTAACATAACTGTCAATAGGTGATTGACTGTTCATACATACATACAAGTTTGGGAAGTTCATCAGACGTACTTACCACTTAACAAGTGAGTTTCGTGGCCCCTTTTTACGCTTATACATTGTTTCAATCTTTTACAAACATGGGGGAAGAGTATGCTCACATATTTTCAATGCTGTACACTATACATACAATTTTTATACTTGGAATCAACGTGATACTGTCTTGTGAGTACTTATCTGATACATACATGATGTTACTGTGTGGACTGTCTTACAACCATTAATTCCGGTGTTGGAACCAACAGATAGGTATTAGTAGTACTACTGGGTTGACACCCCCACCCTTGACAGATGGTTACTTGTGAGTACCATCACACTGCCAGGAACGGGCCTTGGGTGAATATATTCTAACAAGTTTCTTTGTGTACGTCATTAGGTTTGGTTGTATAAAACTCATGGTATGTGATTTTGCTTACTTATAACTGTATGCACGGTATTCCACTACAAACAATATACAGCATCAATTACAAGTTTACAATTTAAACCTGCGAAGCGCACCAACATTATTGTTGACCGTTTTGAGCATTACTTTTCAGGTGATCAAGGAAATTGAAGTTCTAGGAGTGCTGCCTTTTAGAGGAGACCCTAGGATACATTTCGTGTTTATTACTTTTGTAAAGCTTGAACATGAATATGATCTTTTGTATGCTCGTTCCCATGTTGTGGGAATATTACATTACAAGCTATTATCAATGTTTTTGTGATCATTTGCGTTGTGCTTATGACTATGCTGTCGTGAACAATGATTATACACGACACAAGTCTCCGTTTGTGTTCGGGTGTCGTCATGACACGCTGGTCATCATACTATTATTGCTACTCTATTCATACCATGTGTTATGACAATCCCGTCTAGCTCGCATCCCCCGTGTTTCCGCTACCAGCGGGGGGTGTGACAGACTTATGGGAATATTACATTACAAGCTATTATCAATGTTTTTGTGATCATTTGCGTTGTGCTTATGACTATGCTGTCGTGAACAATGATTATACACGACACAAGTCTCCGTTGTGTTCGGGTGTCGTCATGACACGCTTGTCATCATACTATTATTGCTACTCTATTCATACCATGTGTTATGACGATCCCGTCTAGCTCGCATCCCCCGTGTTTCCGCTACCAGCGGGGGGTGTGACATAAAGTAACTAAAAGATAAACACGCATCGACACAAGGAACATAGATATTTACAATTCATCAGTCATTACCATCATATAAGGCCACATCATACTTATCATGCATATGTCCTACATACGCATCTCTCCTCATTCACATCAGCCCTATTTGGGCGATTGAACATACTCCAGTCGCATGGCCTTCATGCGACTGAACCTTGCGATTGGACAACTATGCGAATGGGCATACAATCATGCGAATGGATCTCCTATCGTGCGAATGAACACTATACGAATGGACTACTAGGCGACTAACCCCCAGTCGTGCGACTGAACTACTATGCGAATGGACCTATGCGACTAAATCCCTAAATCGCATGGCCTGTCGTGCGACTGGGCCCCAGTCGTGTGACTGAGCCTCAATCGTACGATTGAACATCAGTGTTTCCTCAGTCGTGCGACTGGCCCTTCAGTCGCCCAGCCCTAACTGGGCAGCGACTAGAGTTCATCACGAACAGCAGCCGTGACCTACGGCCTTCAAACTCCTCTAAACTTATTTCCAGCCCAAATTAGCCCTCCTAAACCTCAGGGATTTATACTAGGACATCATACAAGCATATGCAAGTCCTAAATCATACCTTAAACACATTACCCAAGATTTCATCCAAATGGGTCAAACATACACTTTTTCAAAAACGGGTTTTGTAACACCCGTATTTTTTAGCAAGGAATGAAAGAGTAAAAGAAAAGAAAGAAAAGGAAAGAAATAAAAAGTCAAATAAAGAGGAGGGGCCAAAAGTGCCAATGGGCAAAGATTATATTTATTTTGTACAAAAAGGGAGGCAAGGCCGACCATGTTGCCTGCATTTCCTATCATTCGATATTTTTAGAGAGAGAAAGCACAAAAGCAGAGAATTCTCGGGATTTTTGAAGAAGAATCTGAAAACTAGAAGTTTTTGGTAAGAAATCTCGAGTTCTTGAAGTTTTAAATGATTCTAGAACCGTATGTGTGCTTATAAATGTGTTTTGTGTGTTCGGTGGTATGTGTGTGTGTGTTTTAGGTGTTAGAAACAACTGAGAAGTTCAAGGAAGAGATATCAAAACCCGAAGACAAACAAAGGTGAGTTCTAGACCCCTTTTTACCCGTTTTTAAATGCTTTGGGGCTGGAAAATGCATGTAAGTATGTTTGTATAAAACTTGGATTTTATACCCGTATGATTGAATGTATGAATGTATGTGTTTATGTTAAGTTTTGCCTAGAATCATGTGAGCATGTTTAGAACTAGGCATTATGATGTTTGGGATTTGGAATATGAATTAGACACATGTCCAGGTTACTCATACGACCAACAGTATGGTCATATGACCAGGTGATTTTTCTAAGTGTTGAAGAGTCCAATAGGACTCATACGACCAACAGTATGGTCGTATGACCAGGTGATTTTTCTAAGTGTTGAAGAGTCCAATAGGACTCATACGACCAACAGTGTGGTCGTATGACCAGGTGATTTTTTTCTAAGTATAGGATGAAAAGTCCAATAGGGCTCATACGACCAGCAGTGCTCTTACGCCTAACAGGGCTCATACGCCCAAGGGCTTATACGCCCAACAGGGCTCAAACGTCCAGAACACTTAGAATTTTTACAGAAATTCCTACAAATCCGAAGTTCGAGGTTTGACCAGGGTTGACTAGGGTTAATAAATGAGGATGTTTTATGCATGTAATGATGATTATGATTAACCCTTATTATTACTGATATTATTATCAGTGTATTATTATTGTTAACATATTATTAATAAAATATTGTTAAGTATGGTATGATGCTATGTATGATGATGAATGTGAATGATGATGTTTGAATGTAATAATATTCTTTTCCTAATATTATAATTAATAATATGATTAGAGATATTATTAAGAGTATGAATAATATTATTTATAATATTATTATTATTATTATTATTATTAATATGCTTATTAATAATAATACTGTATGTTTCTATGTGGAATGATCATGATCAATAATTATTATCATTAATAAAGTGAAAGATTAATGATAATGAGGAATGGAACGTGAACGAATGAACGAAAGTCTTGCAAGCAAATGAATGGAGGTGCACACCCCTGGTAGGTGTTAACTCAACTGTGATGCGGTTCGCTACCCCGAAGGATGCACACAGGATCAATCCTTGAGATTGATATAGAGGTGAGTGACTTGGTGTCACAACAGACTCACAGGAATGTAGGTCAATCTTTGTGATTGGCTTAGAGGTGAGTGACTTGGTGTCACAACAGACTCACAGTATGTAGGTCAATCTTGGTGATTGACTTAGAGGTGAGCGACTTGGTATCGCAACAGACTCACAGCTTAATTGAAGAGGAACGATAAAAGTACGAATTGAACGATGATGAAGATAATGAAAGTATTACCTATGTGTACGTACGATGTATGATCACCTATGAAAATGAGAACGGTTTTTGAATGAAAAGTAAAGTATTTTAACTACAAAACTAGAACTCACTCAGCAACGCTGACTTTTATGTATTTTCCAGTTGGCAGGTAACAGTTTGCTGAGGATGGCACAAGGGGATGACTACTTGGTGGGCAAGACTGACATCCAAATTATATTTTGACGATACTGTTGTGTTGTAATTCATTCAATTAAAATTTTGTGACTTGTGAACTAAAATGTATTTCTTAACAACAGTTTTCATAATGAATGGATGGTTTTGTTAAACTTAATTCCGCTGCTTAAAATTGTATTATGTATGTTTTATGCTGTGAATGGCCAACTGTGAGGTGCCCGGGGAAGGGGGCCTTACAAGTTGGTATCAGAGCTAAAGTTTAAGTGAATTGGGTAAATATTTTCAAAATAAACCTTAACTTAAACTGAGAATGGGACAGGAAGAGGGATGTCAGCCCGAGTAGCCATGTGCCATCAGGTATTGTTTTCTTAAAAGTTAACCATATTATGTGCGTGTGCTATGTGATTTATGTGTTCTTAGTAGATTTAGATACTGATGTAGTCAGGATAGGGGATGCTTGGGGTATGAAGAGTAAAGTAAGTGGCTAATCACAACTGGCCACTGTAATTAGGGACTTACTATACTTGACATAAACTGAGCTGTTTCCTTGAATGACTGTTTTAGTGTTTGAATCTTATAGTGCATAGAAAATGGCTGGGAAGAAAACTTCTAAGGCTGCTAGAGGTAGAGGTCGTCCGCGTACGACTAGGAACAGTACTAAAGCTCCTAAGACGACTCCCGTGAACCCTGAGGTTCCTGATAGGAACGAAGAAACTGAGAATGCGACCCTGAATGCCTCAGCTAGGGAGGCGATTGCTGATGAAGTACACCAAGTCCTGCAGGCAGTTATGCCATCTGTGGTGACGGATGTTATTCGTGCTATGAGGAATGAGGAGAGAAAGGAGAAGGGATAGGAGAGGGTAGCAAGGGAGGAGAGGAACGACCGGATCCAAAGATAGTAGTATCTGATGAAGAGGAAGATGATGTGGTAGGGGTGACAACCAAGGGATGCAATTACGGGGCATTCCAGAGGTGCAGGCCCCCGACTTTTGATGGAAATGGCAATGCTGCGGCTGCCCATCGGTGGGTAAGGGAGATGGAGGCGGTACTCGAGATCAGTGAGTGCCGGGAAGATCAGAAGGTGAAGTTTGCCACCCACTCCTTTACTGACTCAGCCCTATGTTGGTGGGACAATATTGTCCAGGCTAAGGGCAGCAGGGCCATAAGCAAGATGAAGTGGTCCGAGTTGAAGAAGCTGGTAATTGAGGAATTCTGTCCTCACAGGGAACTCGATAAGATTGAGAGGGAGTTCCTACAACTCGAAGCGGGAACCATGACCCACCAGCAGTACACTGCCAAATTCAATGAGATGGCGAGGCTGGTGCCGGATCAAGTGACGCCGGTGTCCCGAAAGATTAACCGGTACATTCAGGGACTACCAGCCGACATTCGTAGGCACTTGATTGCTGCTCGGCCAAGCACGTTTAGGTCGGCAGTGGATTTGGCTGGAAGACTCTACGATGAGAGGGAGGTAGCAGATGCGGAGGTGAAGAAGGCTGGTGGGGGTGACCGAAACTGGAATGGGAAGCGGTTCGGGCGTGGTGGCTTTACCCCGAACAACAAAAGGATGAGAATGGATGACCGTAGGGTGGGGTCATCAATCTCGAGGCCCAAAAGGTGTGGCAAGTGCGGGAAGGAGCATACGGGTGAGTGCAAATCGGGACTCAACGTGTGTTTCAAGTGCGGAAAGCCGGCCACATCTTGAAAGACTGTAAGGAGCTGAGGTGTTATAACTGCGGCGAGGCAGGCCATATGAGCAAAGACTGCAGGAAGCAGAGGGTGGAGAGTTCCGGGGCAAAGAAGACGGCCGGGACTGAAGGGCAGAAGGCGGGCGCCAGAGCTTTTACCATGACCAGAGAGGAGGCTAGGACGGACCCCGATGTTGTATCAGGTACGTTTCTAGTAAATCAAACTCTTGCTTCTGTGTTATTTGATTCTGGTGCTAGTAGGAGTTTATTTCTGCTACTTTCTGTGCTAAATTGCCTATTAGTAGTAAATACATTGATGAGCCCTTTGATGTAGAAACCGCTATTGGTAAGTCCACTAGAGTTACTGATGTGATAGAGGACTGTACCATAGAGTTAGAAGCCATAGGTTTGCTGCCAAATTACTATGATGCCCCTAGGAGGATTTGATGTAGTGTTAGGGATGGATTGGTTAGCAACCTACGAAGCGAATATCGTGTGCCGAAAGAAGATGATTAGGCTGACGGCGACTGACGGAAGTCCGGTGACAATATATGGCGATCGGGTTACGACGATTTCGAAGGTGATCTCGATGGCGGTGGCGGGAAAGTGTATGAGGCGCGGATGTAGCGCCTACTTATGTTATGTAAAGAATGTAGAGACGTCAACACCACAACTATCTGATGTACCAGTTGTGCGTGACTTTCCGGACGTGTTTCCCGAAGACTTATCGGGATTGCCACCTGACCGAGAGATCGAATTCCAGATCGACCTGATACCGGGTGCTCAACCTATCGCAAAAGCACCGTATCGCTTGGCTCCGACGGAGATGAAGAGTTGATGGAGCAACTGCAGGAGTTGCTTGACAAGGGCTTTATTAGACCGAGTATCTCTCCTTGGGGTGCTCCGGTCTTGTTTGTGAAGAAGAAGGACGGTAGCATGAGGATGTGTATCGACTACCGTGAGTTGAACAAGTTGACCATAAAGAATCGGTATCCGTTACCGAGGATCGATGACTTGTTCGACCAGCTCCAGGGTGCCAGTTGGTTCTCGAGGATAGATCTTCGATCTGGCTACCAACAGTTGAAGGTGAAGGAGCAGGACATTCCTAAAACAGCTTTCCGTACGCGTTATGGACACTATGAGTTTCTCATTATGTCATTTGGTTTAACTAACGCGCCAGCTGCTTTTATGGATTTGATGAACCGGTGTGTCAGCCAATGTTAGATAAATCAGTAATTGTGTTCATCGATGATATTCTGATTTATTCGAGGAGCGAAGAAGAGCATGCCGGTCACATTCGGGAAGTGTTGGAGACTTTGAGGAGGGAGAAGCTGTATGCTAAGTTCTCCAAATGTGCGTTCTGGCTACGCGAGGTACAATTTCTGGGTCACGTGGTAAATGCAAAGGAATAATGGTGGATCCAGCAAAGGTTGAGGCTGTGATGCAATGGAAATCACCAAAGACGCCATCCGAGATTCGTAGCTTCTTAGGATTGGCGGGCTATTACAGGAGATTTATTCAAGACTTCTCCAAGATAGCCTCACCATTGACAAAATTGACCCGTAAGGACGTGAAATTCGTGTGGGGTCGAGAGCAGGAGACTGCCTTTGAGGAGTTGAAGACGAGACTGACACAAGCTCCTGTTTTGACCTTGCCCGAGGGGAATGAAGACTTAGTGGTCTATTCAAATGCATCTTATTCTGGGCTAGGTTGCGTGTTGATGCAACGTGGAAGGGTGATTGCCTATGCATCTCGATAGCTGAAAACTCACGAAGTCAACTATCCCACGCACGATCTTGAACTAGCTGCGGTGGTTTTCGCGTTGAAGATTTGGCGGCACTATCTATACGGGACGAAGTGCACCATCTTCACAGACCACAAAAGCTTGAAGTACTTCTTCGAGCAAAAAGATCTAAACATGAGGCAAAGGCGATGGTTGGAACTCATAAAGGATTATGACTGCGAAATCCATTACCATCCGGGCAAGGCCAACGTGGTGGCCGATGCCCTTAGCCGAAAGGAACGGCCTGAGCCGATTCGGGTGAAGGCTTATCAGCTGATCATGACCCCCGATGTGATGACACAGGTTAAGGAGTTCCAAGACGAGGCTTTGAAAGAAGATCGTCTTAACTCCGAAAGGATGAGAGGTCTAGTTACGGAATTGGGTGAGAACACTCTTGGTGTTAGACCCGATTTGGGCAAATGTGGATTCCTCGATACGGGGATCTACGTGGAAGAATTATGGACGAGGCCCATAAGACCCGATACTCCATTCACCCCGGTGCTACCAAAATGTACCACAATATAAAGAAAGACTATTGGTGGCCGGGTATGAAACGCGACGTAGTGGAGTACATAAGTAAGTGCTTGACTTGCTTACAAGTGAAGGGGAACACCAGAAGCCCTACGGGAAGATCCAACCGTTGGATATACCCGAGTGGAAGTGGGAGCACATCACCATGGACTTCATCACGAAGTTACCACGTACCCCAAAAGGGTATGATGCCATATGGGTGATAGTTGACCGCTTGACCAAGAGTGCCCACTTCCTACCGATCCGCGAGACGTACTCATCTGAAAGATTGGCGGATCTGTTCATCAAAGAAATTGTAGCTCATCATGGTGTGCCGGTGTCTATTGTGTCTGATCGTGACACCCGGTTTACCTCCAAGTTTTGGAAGAGATTTCATGATGCAATGGGGACGAGGCTACACATTAGTACAGCATATCACCCTCAGACAGACGGTCAGTCTGAGAGGACGATCCAAACCCTCGAAGACATGCTTCGGGCGTGCGTGATCGACTTTGGAGGAAGTTGGGACAACCACCTGCCGTTAGCAGAATTCTCGTATAACAACAGCTATCATGCCAGTATTGGCATGCCACCCTACGAGATGCTATACGGTAGGAGATGTAGGACGCCCGTATGTTGGGGAGACATTGGGCAGAAAGAACTGGGAGGTGTTGAGGTGATTGAAGCAACGACTGAGAAATTAGAAAAGATCAAAGCCTTCATGAAGGCGGCAAAAGATAGGCAAAAGTCGTATGCTGACAAGAGGCGAAGACCGATAGAGTTCAAGGTTGGTGACCGAGTCATGTTGAAGGTCTCGCCCTGGAAGGGAATCATTAGATTCAGGAAACGAGGTAAGCTAAGCCCGAGATATATAGGACCTTTCCGAATTGTCGCACGAGTAGGAGAGGTGGCCTATCGACTTGAATTGCCAGATGAGTTAAGTGGAATTCATCCCACATTCCATGTATCTCATCTGAGAAAGTGCTTAGCCGATGAAGACATGGTTGTACCACTGGAGGATATTGAAGTAGACGAACGGGTCAACTACGTAGAGCAACCAGTGGCAATCATTGATCGTAAGGAGAAGAGGTTAAGGAATAAAGTGGTTCCTCTTGTGCGTGTACAGTGGAAGCACAGGAAGGGATCCGAGTCTACGTGGGAGACTGAAGAAGAAATGAGACAACACTACCCACGGCTGTTTGAGGAATAACAGGTTTCGGGGACGAAACCTATATAAGGGGGGTGGACTTGTAACACCCGTATTTTTTTAGCAAGGAATGAAAGAGTAAAAGAAAAGAAAGAAAAGGAAAGGAAATAAAAAGTCAACTAAAGAGGAGGGGCCAAAAGTGCCAAATGGGCAAAGATTATATTTATTTTGTACAAAAAGGGAGGCAAGGCCGCCCATGTTGCCTGCATTTCCTATCATTCGATATTTTTAGAGAGAGAAAGCACAAAAGCAGAGAATTCTCGGGATTTTTGAAGAAGAATCTGAAAACTAGAAGTTTTTGGTAAGAAATCTCGAGTTCTTGAAGTTTTAAATGATCCTAGAACCGTATGTGTACTTATAAATGTGTTTGTGTGTTCGGTGGTATGTGTGTGTGTGTGTTTTAGGTGTTAGAAACAACTGAGAAGTTCAAGGAAGAGATATCAAAACCCGAAGACAAACAAAAGTGAGTTCTAGACCCCTTTTTACCCGTTTTTAAATGCTTTGGGGCTGGAAAATGCATGTAAGTATGTTTGTATAAAACTTGGATTTTATACCCGTATGATTGAATGTATGAATATATGTGTTTATGTTAAGTTTTGCCTAGAATCATGTGAGCATGTTTAGAACTAGGCATTATGATGTTTGGGATTTGGAATATGAATTAGACACATGTCCAGGTTACTCATACGACCAACAGTATGGTCGTATGACCAGGTGATTTTTCTAAGTGTTGAAGAGTCCAATAGGACTCATACGACCAACAGTATGGTCGTATGACCAGGTGATTTTTCTAAGTGTTGAAGAGTCCAATAGGACTCATACGACCAACAGTGTGGTCGTATGACCAGGTGATTTTTTTCTAAGTATAGGATGAAAGTCCAATAGGGCTCATACGACCAGCAGTGCTCTTACGCCTAACAGGGCTCATACGCCCAAGGGCTTATACGCCCAACAGGGCTCAAACGTCCAGAACACTTAGAATTTTTACAGAAATTTCCTACAAATCCGAAGTTCGAGGTTTTGACCAGGGTTGACTAGGGTTAATAAATGAGGATGTTTTATGCATGTAATGATGATTATGATTAACCCTTATTATTACTGATATTATTATCAGAGTATTATTATTGTTAACAATATTATTAATAAAATATTGTTAAGTATGGTATGATGCTATGTATGATGATGAATGTGAATGATGATGTTTGAATGTAATAATATTCTTTTCCTAATATTATAATTAATATTATGATTAGAGATATTATTAAGAGTATGAATAATATTATTTATAATATTATTATTATTATTATTATTAATATGCTTATTAATAATAATACTGTATGTTTCTATGTGGAATGATCATGATCAATAATTATTATCATTAATAAAGTGAAAGATTAATGATAATGAGGAATGGAACGTGAACGAATGAACGAAAGTCTTGCAAGCAAATGAATGGAGGTGCACACCCCTGGCAGGTGTTAGCTCAACTGTGATGCGGGTTCGCTACCCTGAAGGATGCACACAGGATCAATCATTGAGATTGATATAGAGGTGAGTGACTTGGTGTCACAACAGACTCACAGGAATGTAGGTCAATCTTTGTGATTGGCTTAGAGGTGAGTGACTTGGTGTCACAACAGACTCACAGTATGTAGGTCAATCTTGGTGATTGACTTAGAGGTGAGCGACTTGGTGTCGTAACAGACTCACAGCTTAATTGAAGAGGAACGATAAAAGTACGAATTGAACGATGATAAAGATAATGAAAGTATTACCTATGTGTACGTACGATGTATGATCACCTATGAAAATGAAGAACGGTTTTTGAATGAAAAGTAAAGTATTTTAACTACAAAACTAGAACTCACTCAGCAACGCTGACTTTTATGTATTTTCCAGTTGGCAGGTAACAGGTTGCTGAGGATGGCACAAGGGAATGACTACTTGGTGGGCAAGACTGACATCCAAATTATATTTTGACGATACTGTTGTGTTGTAATTCATTCAATTAAATATTTGTGACTTGTGAACTAAAATGTATTCTTAACAACAGTTTTCATAATGAATGGATGGTTTTTGTTAAACTTAATTCCGCTGCTTAAAAATTGTATTATGTATGTTTTGTGCTGTGAATGACCAACTGTGAGGTGCCCGGGGAAGGGGGCCTTACAGGTTTAAATGTGTTCCAGCCCCAAAATCGTTTGAAAACAAGTAAATGTGGGGTCCTAGAACTCACTTAATCGATGAGAAGATGAAGAGCTTCGTTTGGACTAGTCACTCGGTAAATCTTGAGTCCGGATCACCACTTCTCTCTTTCTTTCTCTTCTTTCTCTGTTCTCTCTCTCTCTCTACTCTTTCTTCCCGACCGAATGTGTAGTGTGGGGAAGAAGAGGGCTGCCCCTCCTTTATAGCTACCGCTCAGTCACCCGAGGTCTAGGCGTCTGGACCTTCAGTCGCATGAACACCATGCGACTGGACCTCCAGTCGCATGAGTTCCATGCGGTTGTTCCTTCAATCGTCCGAACATCATGCGATTGAACCTCCAGTCGCATGAATTCCATGCGAATGAGACTCAGTCGCATATCACTTCAAAAAGTCAAACTTCCGGGTGTTACAATACTGGTCAGGGTACAAAGTATCAAAAACTTCTTTGTATTCTAATTCATGTTTGTCCGAACTAGTCGTTCGTAAAGAATGGTATATTTATACTCATAAATCTCCAGCGTGAGAGACTCATACTAATGTGCCCATGCATATTTAAACTTTCCACGGTCATCCTTCGTAAAACTTGCTTTATAGTGTTTCGCGATATTTTTGTCAATATCCCTCCTGCATAAATACTTTGAAGCATCCAGAAATACTTTAACACATGCGTTCATTAAAGCAAGATCTTTGTTTGTTATTATGACGCGTGGCTCCACACATGTGTAACATATCTTTCAATCTGTTAAGCAACCATTTAAAATTATCTTCCCGTTCTTTACTAATATACGTATGAGCAACACAAAATATCTTGTGTGTCCAGGTCATACCAACAATCTGAACAAATGGAAGTTTATACATGTTTTTTTTGTATATAGCGTCTATCATCAGCACATGCGGGAATGCACACCAAGTGTCGCACGATTTTGGATGACAAAAAAATATCTCTTTTACGACATTTGTAGTGGGATTTTTTGGGCATAATAAACTTACCCTTTAGAAGACGAAAGATTCTATAAAACTTGCATTGGTGTTTCATCAACTTTCTTTTTATTTCTTATATTATGTTGAGCATTGTATACATCTCTGGTTACAGATGCATTGTTAGGATTTTACTTTTTTAAAGATGATAGTATGTTACTAGGCTCTATGTTCTAATGAGTCAGCTGCTCCACCAGATTATATTTGTTTTAAGAAAACATTCTTACAAATGGAGCCCTCCATATGTTGAGTAGGATCATGGTTATGTTAGTCATTCCTCACCTCTAATTTCCACGAATGATTTGTTGTCGTATATCCCTACTAGTTTAAAAGCATATCTGATTTTTTGCTAGAAGGTCGTCTAATTGTCGCTTTACTTTTGTATGCGCCACCACGATCACAGATAAGTCATACCTTTACGACCTGACCTCTTTTTTTCTTTGATCTTCGTGTAACAATAACAAAACCATTATCACGTCCATTATTAACAGCACAATAGACTAATTTATCGGGTGATAAAAATTCTTGTGAAGTTTTAAACAATACTTTCATATTCTGATTTCTATCACTTGAGAGAAAGTTTACATTACTTTGTTACGGGTCGTAAGTTAAATCACGGCAAAAGTCGAATCATCATCGGGAACATATGAATGGTTTAAATATGAAAGTCGTGTCACGAAAGAATATTGAACGTACGAATCATCTTGATTACTATTCGGCACATAGGAAATGTTTGCATATTCATTCGAACATTCACCAAAAAATAGTTAACATCCCAAAACGACAATAGCGAACGAATGAAAACGTATGATATTTTAAGAGAAACATACATTTGAGATTTTCACAATTTTGAAAGAACAAATGCGTTTTATATTTGAAAACGAATCTTGCGTTCCGTCAAATTTGATTGAAGGCCAACTCTTATGTATGACCTATACGTGGCGTATACGTGGGGTATGGAGCCATACGCAACGTATAGGTTGTTCGTCTGATACCTATACACGGCGTATAGACCCATACACCACGTTTAGGTTTGCGACGTACGCCACATAGGGTATTTATACTATGTACAAACAGCTTTTATAGTACGTCGGACACCTATACGCCGCGTATGGACTCATACACCATGTCTAGGTTGTTCGTTTGACACCTAAACATGGCGTATGGACCCATATGTCACGTATAGGCTTGCCACGTATGCCACGTATGGTTATATGTGTTGCGTATATTTGTACTATGTAAAAGATTTTATAGTACGCTTGGCACCTATATGCAACGTATGGGCCTATACACAACATATAGGTCTCAACTGTACTATAAAAGCAGTCTTATACGAATCATATGGTACTATGCGACACATACAATTTTTTGAAAGAAAATAGGGTTATGCGGTTCAACTATTTTTCAAAAATAATTTTTCAGATAAACTATAACTCGCACTTCATTTATATACATACTTACGTACACATAAATGTCTTGATTACTTAATAATCATTTCAACTAACTCGGTTTTACGATACTAGCAGGTTATGATAAAAAAATCTTGAAAATTATTCAAGTTAATCGTAAACGATTTGTATCGATGAAATCCGAGTCAGTTGAAACGATTCTTAAGTATTCATTCATATATATATATATATATATATATATATATATATATATATATATATATATATTTATGTAAATACTTAGTGAAATAAGAATAAAATATTTACCGAGTAAATTATGTGACAAAAGAAAATGTTGAACCGCATAACATTGTTGTGATAATATGTTTTGAGAAAATTAAACATTATGATTACTATCAATCACCGAAAGTATTAAACGTTACCTCCGGGAAGACGGATAAGTTTTGAGTACGAGCGAATTCGTTTGATATCCACTTCCTTTAAATATTAACGAAAGAAATCTTGCGTTGCGTCAAATAATTCGAAATCAAATGTACGGTGGTAAATAAAGCAGACTATACGCGGCGTATGAGCCCATACGACGCGTATAGCTGTGCTGAATGATTGATTAGATTTAGTCCAGTTTTGTCGTCTGAAAAAACTATACGCGAGTATGGGGCTATACGAGGCGTATAAACACCATGACGACGATTGATGTGGCATGAAATATTTGGCATTAATTGTGGATACCTATACGCCGTGTATGGATTCATATGTGACGTATATGGAAGTGTCGAATTCCTTTGTATTAATGGTGATATATTTTATATAATTAAGTGAGACGTTGATGGATTCAAGTCGATCAACACTTGATGCTACATCATTTCATTTGTCGGTACAGTTTTGTCTTAACGTGGGATTATTATACGAAACATGGGTTTCATGAAGTTTGTTGGATAGATCACGTTGCTTAATACTGAACTGAAAACAGGAATACAAAAAAGTAATATAGGACCACCAAAAGATAAACAGTAAAAAGTTTATCATCTTTAAACATGAAAGTATTTAAAAATAAAATGCATAAAGATTTTGCATGTCTTTAAAAGGGTGGTGCTGGGGACACCGCAGAGGTTTTTGGGGGTAGGCCGGGGTCAAACGGTCACGGTTAGGGTTTCTGTGTCTGTCTTCCGACCCCGTGACAACAAAACGACAAATTGCCTGGAAAAGTTGAAAAACCGGTCACGTGGAGGCCAACCATGACCTCTAGGTACGAGGTTCGGTTTAAGGTACGAGGTAGACCGTGATGTTGACAAAAAGGCCGGGATTCGCGCCACAAACCGTCACGTGGAGGCCAAACCGTGACGGTTTGTGCACCAAATTTACACCTTAAATACCTTTCAGCTTTCCACACTCGCCGTTTAATCTACCACTCGAAATTTTTTCATCATAAGCTATTTGAGATTTCATTCATCCAATACTCGAGATTTTTCAGCCTTCGTCATTCCAAAAACACTTTAATTCGAAAACAATGTCGGGTTCGGGGATCATTATCAAAAGCCGAAGCTTCCAGATTTGAATGAGGTGCCACATATCGAACATTCGAACCAGATTGAACTAGTATATGTTATTATTACTTATTATTTAATATATCTAACCATTATCTTTTTAGGAATATTACGTATACGGGAGTCACCCTCCGTAGGGGGAGGAGGGAAACCAACCCGTCAAACACATTTGCTCAAGAGGCGTACAACTCTTTATTTGGACCGACAGGTTACGGTGAAGGGTACAGATATCCCACTTGCAATTCTTACGGGCATGCCCCGAACACGTACCACTCACAAACAGAGCTGGATTACGGACATCCCCCGTACCAGTCAGAACTAGAAATTGCACATGTGTCGGATACTTTTAATGGGAATGACACAGATGAGAGTGACGGTTCGGTTCACCTCAAAGAAAACCATGGGACACCGCGGAGCATGATGGGGATGAGGATCGGATATGAAAGGCTCCGGTTCTTATAAAACCGATAAAGTACGAAGAGTTTTTATTCTTTTGTTTATTTTATTTTTTATTTGTTTTATATATTGTTTTTTATGTATAGCTTTATCATTTTTTCAGTATTTTGATTCTAGTGAGGACTTGGGAAGTGGGCTAAAATGAGAGGACGCGAGCATGGGTGCGTCATTGTGGTGGGTCGGTCACGAAAAAAGGATGTGGAACTATTATGCAATCGTAGTGGTGAACCTAAATTCACTGGCATAAGTAGACGTACTGGGAGCATAAAGAAAGGATGTCCCTTTAAACTCGTAGGGAAGTACGTAGGAAAGAGTGACAGTTGATGTTAGAGGTGAGAACGAGACGCACAACCACGATCCTGTTGTGTACGAGGAGGGCCACGCTCATCTTAGGAAGATGACCGCCGAAGAAATTGATCTTGTCGAGAAGTTACACAGACAGCACGTGCGGCCACGACATATCCATTTAGCCGTAAGAGAGCACTTTCCCCACAGCGTCTGTGTTGTTCAAGACATATACAATCTGACGTCGAAGTTTAGGGCTGAGGGGAGAAAAGGCCATGACACCAATGCAGGAACTTGAAAACCTGCTACAATCTAAAGAGTTCGTGTATGAAACACGAACGAATGCAACTACTAAGGCCGTGGAAGATGTTTTCTTTTGTCATCCTACTTCGTATAAAATGTGGCGCATTCCCGCATGTGATGTTGATAGACACGACGTACAAGACCAATATGTACAACATTCCGTTTGTTCAGGTTATTGGTGTTACGTCGACGTCGAAGTCGTTTTGTATTGCGCATGCATTATATCGAGGGAACGGCAAGACAACTTCACATCGGTACTGGAGCGGATCAGAGATATGCTCGATGGGTGTGTGGAGCCCGCGTTATTGTCACAGACAGGGACCTGGCCCTGATGAGCGCGTGTGACACAGTGTTCCCGAGTGCTACTAAAAACCTATGCAGGTGGCACATTAGGGAGAATATCAAAAGACGGTGGAATATCCTTTTCAAAACCGACATGTGGAATATTTTTCATACTGGTGGAAGACCTTGTGTTCGTCTCCCACAGAGGCATTGTACGATTACAATTGCAGGAAGATGGAAGAAAAGTTAAATGAAGAAGGTAAACGTGGTAAGAAGTTCATAGTTATTTTTACTCTAATAATTTATTTGTTCATTTTATAAAATTTGTTATTTCTTTCAGAGGTATGAGAATATATTTGGAATAATTGGTTGGTGCCGTACAAAGAGAAAATTGTTAGTTGTTAGATGTACGACCGCCTTAACTTTGGTGAATTTACAACTAATAGGGTTGAGGGCCAACATGCCAACTTCAAGAGTTACCTCACAGGGACCAATAATACGTTGCACACACTTGTCGGATATGTTTGTGACCTCGTGCGCGATTCGTAAAACATTCGAGGTGTCCCGTGTGAAGATTAAAAAGACCATCGACTGTCATTGTTTTCAAAATTACATTATAAAGTATCCGTTTTTTGCCTTAGCCTCCTTGAATCAGAGTTGACGAAAATGGAAATGATTCAGGAGTCTGGGGGTTCATGTGGACACCAGTTGTTCACGTCCATGGGCTTGCCATGTGCTTGTCGTTTGGAGATATACACCCGAGAAGGTTATATTTTTATTAATACATTTTTTATTGTTATCACACGATGCATATTTTTCACTAATAATTTAACCTTTAAATCCAGTCACAAGTATTCCACTCGATGCGATAGATCACACTGGAGGAAGCTTGATTTCGAGCCAGCGTACGTCGCGCCGCCTGAACCCGACTACGATGTGAAATTTGATGACTTCAAACAAAAGGTTTTGTCGTCTCTCAATCCTCAAGTAAAGAAAAAATTGTTTAACAAAGTATTTGACTCTTGTTTAAGAGCAAGTCAAAACTTAAAGAACCTGAGGTGCGTCATGACCGACTTGGTCGTTCAAATATTAAGGAGCAACAAAGAAGAGCGGACTCCAATACATCACAGTATGAGGCTGCTAGACACAGCTCCTATACTTTCTCACAACAAACTATGCTTGACCCGGCGAGGCATAGCTCATATACCCCTCAGTTTAAAATGCCCAACGACCGTTCTAATCAGGCAAAGGCTGCTTCAAATGTACCAATTACGGGAGCTGCCCTAGGGTTTCCTTTAATATTGAAACCAAAGGATGTGATAAAAGTTATGAAGTTTAAGGATCAGCTGCCCTAGTGGATTCACCGGTACGTTTCGATAATAAAAGATGTGCGGCCTGATGGTAACTGTGGTTTTCGGGCGATTGCGGTGGCTTTAGGGAAAAAGCAAAATGAATGGGAATGGGTTAGGCGTCAAATGTTGTCGGAGATGGACAGAAACATGTGGTATTGGCAGAGCAATTTGAACCGCGAGATGCTTGGCTATTATGATTCTGTTCGTAATAGCTTAAATTGGTTTGGCACGACTCAACCCATGGACTCGTAATTGCGGAAACATTCAGTTGTATTGTGCATCTTATTTCTTCATTTGGCAGCCAGACATGGTTCCCGCTAAGAAGGCCCCTAGAGCCATTATTCACCTATCCATTGTCGCACTTGCTCATATTAACCAAGATCACTTTCTTTGCATAGAATTGGAAGGGGATTACCCAATACCCAGTGTGAGCTATCATTGGCCGAGATTTGCATATCAACAAGCACTAGAATGGCAAAATGTGTATGAGGATCGTATAAATAATTACGTTAGAATAACGGATCGTCAAAGAGGCACCAATGCCTCCTGTAAGTAATCATTGTCCGATACTTTATCATATTAATGAAGATCCCTTTATTTGATGATGATGATGATGATGATAAAAATAATATTAATAATAGAATAATAATAATGATAAATATATAATAATAATAATAATAGAAATAATAATAATAATAATAATAATAATAATAATAATAATAATAATAATAATAGAAGAAATAATAATAGTAATAATTTAAAAGTTAATAATATAATAATAATAATAATAATAATAATAATAATATAATAATAAATTAATAGTATTATTTTGTGTATCCAGAAACTACAAAATAAACTCTAATAATAATAACAATAATGATAAATAATAATAATAACAATAATAATAATAACAATAATAATAATAATAATAATAATAATAATATATTAATATTAATAATATTAATAATATTAATAATAATAGTAATAATAATAAAACACTAAATCAAATAGGAGGATAAACTGTTACGGTTTGACCAAACCGTGACGTTTAGGGTTTGGCAACGGTCACGGTTAGGTCTAACGTGACCTCTTTTCGGGCGCATGGCACTTGTTCGGGCGCATGGCACCTGTAAAAGGTCACGGTTAGGGCTTGGCAAAAGGTCACGGTTAGGGCAAACCGTGACCGTTTGCCTAATTTTTAAAATTTTACTAATTAAATAATTTTATAAAAAATACCTCCTTGAACGGTGGTAGTGGGTTTCGAGCCCACACCACTCCCCTGTTGCCCTACCGTCTTAACCGGTCGGGACGGGAGTGGTTCGCTGAAAGATATAGAAAACATATTCTTTTAAAATAATTTGGAACAAAAGGTCACGGTTTGGGCAAACCGTGACCGCTTTTCTCACATGTGGTGTTATGAAATGAAGCTGTCACAGTTTGTTGACACAAACTGTGACGTGGTGACCTAACCGTGACATCTTGTTGACAAAAGAGGTCACGGTATGGTCTAACCGTGACTGTTTGTGGTACCCTAATACCACACATTAACCGTTTATAATCATTTACGTATATCGAATCGGATATTTTTTTCATGAACATGCACACACATCAACATATATATAAAATAAGAAGAAATACACTTCGTAAACGTACATACAAACATGCGTACATGAACAAACCGTGACGTTTTAATGATATTTTAAACAATCTTATCAGAAACATATCAACATATATACACCCTATATTTTGTAAACCAATGTTCAAACATACATAATAAATTCTAATAATAATAACAATAATGATAATAATAATAATAACAATAATAATAACAATATACTCTAATATAAATAAAAAGTTTAATAGTAATAATTTTAAAGTTGATAATAATAATAATAATAATAGTATTATTTTGTATATCCAGAAACTATAAAATAAACTCTAATAATAATAACAATAATGATAATAATAATAATAACAATAATAATAACAATATACTCTAATATAAATAAAAAGTTTAATAGTAATAATTTTAAAGTTGATAATAATAATAATAATAGTATTATTTTGTATAAACAGAAACTACAAAATAAACTCTAATAATAATAACAATAATGATAAATGATAATAATAATAATAATAATATACTCTAATATAAATAAAAAGTTAATGGTAATAATTTTAAAGTTAATAATAATAATAATAATAGTATATTTTGTGTATTCAGAAAATAAAAGATTACAGTTAATAATAATAATATATAATAATAATAATAATAATAATAATATAATAATAATAATAATAATAATAATAATAATAATAATAATAATAATAATAATAATAACAATAATAATAATAATAATAATAATACAAAAAAGCAAGAGGTCACGTGGAGGCCAAACCGTGACCTTTTGAGATTTTTTTGAATCTGATTTCCCCTCGATTAGTGCACTTACCCCTCGAGCACCGTGTGTGTAAGAGGTCATGTGGAGGCCAAACCGTGATCTCGTGTCTGTAAGAGGTCACGTGGAGGGCAAACCGTGACCTCGTGGTTATGGTTTCATCTTCAACCGTTCGCACACCCCCATTTCACCACACATTCACCACAACCACAACCACTTCACCACCACATTCACCACAATCACAAACGTTTCACCACCACCGCCTACAAACCGTCACCGCGAGCCCTCCCCGTGACACCACCTTCCACCACCACCACCACCGCCGCTCATCCACCATCTTCCACCACCACCATCTTCCACCACCACCGCCGCTCACCCCCACCGCCGCTCACCACCACCCCGCTGCACCGTCATCTGCGCACCACCACCGCCGCTGCACCACCGCCGCTGCACCACCGCCGCTGCAACACCGCCGTCGCACCACCACCGCCGCCACATTATCATTTTCGGTACGTAATTTACAACTTTAAACCATAGAGGTAAACATAGATTGATAGATTTTCCCAAATAGATTTGATAGGTTCCCGAATATATTTGATAGGTTTTCCCTTATAGATTGATAAGTTTTCCCGTATGTGTAGCGTAGTTTGTCGACGGTTATTATTATTATTAGAAATAATAAATAATAATAATAATAGTTATAATAATAATAGTAATAGTAATAACATAATACTAATAGTAAATAATAATAATAATAATAAATAGTAATAGTAATAATAAATAATAATAATAATAATAATAATAATAATAATAGTTAAATAATAATAATAAATAGTTATACTAGTAATAGTAATAATAATAATAATAATAATAATAATAAATAATAATAATAATAATAATAATAATAATAATAATAATAATAGTAAATAATAATAATAATAATAATAGTAGTTATAATAGTAATAGTATAATAGAAATAATAATAATAGAAATAGTAAATAATAATAATAATAATAGTTATAATAGTAATAGTAATAAATAATAATAATAATAATAATAATAATAATAATTGTAGTAATAATAATAATAGATAATAATAATAGTAATAGTAATAGTAAATAATAATAATAATAATAATTAACCGTCAACCATTAATTTTATAAACATTGTAAATAATGATAAATACGTTTTTTTCGCAGATATGGATGCCGATGATGCTTTTATTCCCGGCATTGATGACTGCCTGACGCTACAGTTCGAGCAGGGGACTACACCGTACGAGCGGTTCAGGACCCTGAGAGCACGATTGCCGGCACCGGAGACTGTCCTATCGGAGGACTTCTTACAGCTCGTTGGAGAGCGCGACCATTTTTTTTAAGATTATCGGCGAGGACGGTCCGTGGGAGCAGCTGTTCCGGATAGGCGACCTCGCCCATCGAGAGCTGACCGTGGAGTTCTACTGCACCTTCACATTCCGTCCACGTGAACAGGGACTTGCAGAGCTGGACGAGACGACATAGCGGACGGTCGTGCGCCGCAGAGGTTGCTTTCCGGTTGTTCGGGTCCCTCCACCGCATGTCACTTACGCGGTTCGCTGTCGTCAGCGGCCTCTATACGGAGGTGGAGGTCCGATAGCCGATGCACACCGCGGTCTTGATCCGCGGGGGCCGACGACTCCGATCAGGTCTGGTGGCCTGCCATTGGCGACGAACCGTACGGTGGTGATACGAGGTCCTCTCATATACTAGACCCTCTGTATAGATACATTCACCGACTCATCGCCACGTCCGTCGCCGGTCGTGGGGCGGGGACCGACAGGGTCAACGCCGCCGACCTTTTTTTTCTTCGGTGTGTACTCACACACCGACACTGCCACCTCGCGCATGCCCTTGCTGATTATTTTGCTAGTTATTATCACCGGCAGTCGCGAGGGGCGTTGGTGGGCGGGAACATCGTTTCCCGGATCGCTCGGGGCTTGCGATACGCGCATGCCATGTCCCAGCTCCCGCTACCTCCGACTCCTGTGCGCGTGGCCGACCGGACCACCGCCACTGGGATGCGGATCGTTCGGAGGTTCCCCGACGGCACTTGGCACCTGCTCAGTAGATACCATGAGCTCGTGCCATGGTTCCCGAGCCGTTGGTGGACCCCCCCGAGCTGGCGGGGGCTGAGATCCACCTTCAGGATGCCCACGAGCCCCTTAGCGGGGGGAGGATCAGCCCATTCCCCCGCCGCACGACCAGGACCCGCCCCAGCATCCTCAGCGCGTGTACCATGCCGTGCGATTGCCTGCTCAAGTTCTTGATATGCTTCAGGACACACGAGATAGGGTCACGAGGTTGGAGGATATGACCACGAGACTACATGATATGATGGACTGGGTCATCTAGCATATGGTCGCGGACTATGTCGCCTCGGGTACGCCGTTGTTGTCGCAGCCACCGAGGCGGTAAGACCGCGGGCGGGTCTGGTCAGGGCAGCGATCCGGGGATGATGGATTAGATAGGTATTTTATTTGTATTTTATTTATTTTTGTATGTAAAAACTCGTTGTATATATATATATATATGCAGTTTCAGTTATTATGACTTGTATATTTGCTTGTGTTTGTTTGGTTGTGTTCTTTGTTTGTTTTTTTATATTTGTAATGTTGATAATGTTAATTGTATATGTTTGATAACAACTGATTTTTACGATTAGGTTAACCATGTGATAAAATAATAACAACCAACTTGTTTAATAAATAATTAAATACAAAAATTAATTGTAATATGATAAATTAATAATAAACACAAAACACAAACATGTATGTTACAATTAGGTTAACCGTGTGATAAAATAAAAATAAAAACAAACTAATATGATTATTCAAATTTAGAAAATATATACAATATGTCTGTATAATGACAACCGATTTTTACAAACTCGTAAACAAATTAAACACAAAATCGTCACATTAATAATAAATAAATACTTGTAATAAGATAAATTATTAATAAACACAAAACACAAACTTGTGAGTTACGATTAGGTTAAACGAGTGATAAATAAAAATAAAAACAAAGTGATATGATTAAAAAATATAGAAAATATGGGCAATATGTCACGGTTTGACCAAACCGTGACATATAGCCTCCTAACCCTAGTCAATACCCCATTAATTACATACCCAATCATTGGGCATCGGATCCCCAGATCTAACTGTCACGGTTAGGCCGAACCGTGACAGTTAGGTCTCACACCCGATCAAACGGTCACGGGGAGGCCTAAAAATGATTTTCCTTCTTTTTATTTATTATTTATTATTTATTTTTTTTATAACTGATGTTATATTTAATAAACACGGGACGTGGGGGGTCACATTTGGGTTTGTTTTACAAGGGGGTCATTGCCAATGCTAATGGCAAAGATTAATCCACCATGTAGGCACCAAGAAGCGTTCTGACATTTGTAAGTTACTATCATTCTTAGTGGCAATAAGTAGAATACGAGTCGAGTGATCACCGATTATAATGATGATGAGTTGAGGTGATCACCGACCCTACTGTTGATGATTAAGTGCACTCCTATATCCTCTTACAAGCAGGTGTGTATGATTGGATAGTCATCAGTGTCATATTGTCGATGACCCAACCGTCTTTTGAAAGGGTTTCCTCAGGGACACCTAGTTCTAAAAAAATTCCTTTAAAAGAAGATAGAGAGTAGAAAATAATGAAATATAATCGATCGGTCTGGGATAATAAGAATTCTTGCCTTAGTTGCTTCAACCAATCATATCATCATCCTTAACGTACAGGAATTCATTGATAATGAAATGAGTACAGGGTAATTTGGCAAAATCTAAATATTCTAAAAAAATAAAAATAAGAAATAAAAAATCTTGAATTGGAAAATGGATTCACAAGTGAGTAAAATTGTCCCTGATGGATGCTACAATGTGTTTTGCAGAAGGCCTGAGCATGGGCGAAGAATGAATACACATCGTTGCCAAGGAAAGCATAGCCTTGGCCTCCTCCGGATGGAAGTGTGTGGCTGTGAGCCGTGGATCCACCACCTCCTCCACTGCCACCGCCACCGCCCACGCCGCCCCTAATTTCACCACCTCCGTCAGCTTCTCCCCTCTCTCCCAAGTGAACGCGGCGTCTCTCCCCGTGATAAGCTCAAGCAGGACGACTCCGTAACTGTACACATCATTCTTGTTTGAAACTAGTCCAGTCTTGAGATAGTGAGGATCCACGTATCCTTGCGATCCCATGATCATTCTGTTCATCTTGGTGGAAGGCGGAGGTAAAACCATGGAAGTAAACCCCAGCTTGGCCGACCCAAAATCACAGAGTTTGCAGTTGAGGTGTTGGTCTACAAGTATATTAGAGGCCTTGATATCCCCGTGGATGATGTGCATGCCATGAAGATATATACTCCAAGGCCGCAGCAAGTTGAAAGGCAATCCGGACTCTTGCTTTCCAAGTGAGGTGCTGAAGCTTGTCGTGAAGGGTGCCGTTGGATGCATACTCAAACACCAGCACACGCTCCTCTTCTGTGCCGTCGCAGTGGCCCAGAAAACTTAACGATATTTGGGTGTCGTAGGCGGAGCAAGACCTGAAGCTCCTGGTCGTAGATTCGGGAGAGGCGGTGGGTGCAGGCGGATTGGATCTTGACGGCGGTGAATCCGGAATGAGGGTGCAGGCGAGCGAGGTAGACGCTACTAAATCCACCAGAAGCAATCTGAGTGGAGAAATTCCTGGTTCCTTTCTTTATCTCCTCCCATGAAAGTAGTTAGGATCATGGGTGCCACAGTCGGCCACTTTATCATCATCGGAGACACTACTACTACTGAAGCAGAAAAAAGACTTCATTAAATATTATATTATATATATATTGGAGATCGATATGATTGAGAGGCCGGATACTTAATTAATTTGATGGACAATTAAGGAAGGGCGCGCGCGCGGGTACGTAGATGGATTGAAGGAGAAGCAAAGGCGCGCAGGCCGGTGATCTGATCAGGTGAGGCTTGTGAGTGTGTTTGTGTATATATATATATAAATCTAGGTTTACGAAAGACGGGGGACGGGTGTGATCGATCGAGTGAAAGTAAGGAAGGAAGAAGGAGCTGAGTTGAGTTTGGTGAGCAGGGACCCATGCCATGCCCAATGGGAAGCCTCAACGAAGGAGGGAGATTACATTACATATACAAAAGCTTTGACCACCCACAGACAACATACAAACACTATCCCATTTCCATCTATAGTCGGTGCACTGCCTTTTTAATTCCTATTTTTTTGTTTTCATCTACATATCAATTTATTACATAAAAAATAATTGTTTTCTTTCTAATTAATTAATTAATTAGTTAATAGCTAATTAAACCCATACATATATTTTAAAGCAAGGAGGCTTAATTAAATGTGTCAAATTTACTCAAAAAACCTCAAATTCACCGTCCACAAACTTTTTTCTATACCAAGTTAATATAATTATATCATATTTAAATTAAATCTACTCTACACGTGTGTGAAATGAGCCAATTACCCACCGCCTTATCAATAAGAAATAGATATATTTGTCAATAAACTATGTCAGTGGTTGTTAACCATTCACAAACTTAACACCCATGAAACATATAGAATAATTATATATATGATCAATGAACATTACATTTAATTTGTTAATCTTAGTAAAATTCTAAAGTTAAACCTTAATAAATTTTGTACACATCGCTGATAGTATCTTTCATTTGTTGATAAAAAGTCGTTCATATGTTTACTTTATATATATATACATTAATATTGCTTAAACATATCAAATGGTGGAAGCATTTAAAATGCCGATACCATTCGTGTGCGGCAGGCGGAGGCTTCGTGGGTGGGTTCTTTGCTTCATGTTTTAAATGAATATAATACAATATATCTTACAATATTTATTCTAGTGTTAGGCGGATAATGTCCTTTGGTTCGTTTTGTCTTGTTACACATCCACACGTATTTCAGACAAAGTTGAGCTTGCTTCTGTCCAAAGTCTTTTTCTTTTCTTTTTTATAATATAGCAGTTTACTCATTTAAAACCTCCTACTCTTGGTTTCTTTTTTGATATTAAAAAATGATAACATATCTTTAAATAAACATTCATACGCCTCGTTGAAACTATGCTTTAGTATGTATTAGTTGGAGACCCACGTTTTGCGGCGGGATGCGATCTCTAT